>VWZP01006907.1:2850080-2921476 GCA_013396995.1 Dicaeum eximium
TTTTTTTTTTTTTTTTTTTCCTCAGCCTATATTTCCCCATCTGTGGTTTGCTCAGTGGAAAGTACCCATCCATAAACTGTAATAATTCTCAGCAATATCCCATCAGGCAGAAGCTTAGTTTTGGTTAAGGGTGTGTTGATGCAATGAGATTTAAACTACTTCCCTTAAGAAAACAACCAAAAAAACCCAACAATAACAAACCCCCAGTGAAGTGCTTATTCAGCCATTGATATATCTATAGTAAAGTTAGCATTTAGTGATCAGTTATATGATTCCACTTTATACACAAAATTTATTACTCCAAGAATGTGGTATTTGATCTGATTTCTATTAAAATAAGATGGAAAGTTTTTTTTTGCGTGGGTCTGTTTATTTATGTGAATTTTTCAGGGCCCAATCACTGTCATTGTAATTGATATTAAATCTTAGCAGATTTTTTTTTTTTTCTGCAGTGACAGAAGAAAAGAAACGAGATAATATTATGGTTAGATACTGCTGTGCCTGAAAATACATTTTAGACAAATACTGAAGCTCATCCTGTAACTTTCAACTTTTTCAAGGACAATGAATGTTTAAATAGAATTGGGGTGGTGGTGCTGCAAAATTCACCTTTTTAATGATAAGATTTGGAAATCTAGATGATATCTCCCTTCTAGCTTAGTCATTTCAGTTATCTTTATATCAGCATCTATGAATGTCAGTCTAGGTATCCCCAAGCTAGTGTTTACACTTTTCTACAAATACAATGTGCTTTCAACTCAGGTCAAAAATAGGAATTGCAGATTTCAAGTTGGAATTATTAAGATGTAGACACCTAAGACTGAAGCTAAATATTATAGTAGCTACATCCTTCTGCAGTCATTTGTAAGGTCTGCCCTAAGGTCTCCTGAATTAGATTCATCACATGAGGATACAAAGTGCTTCAAAGCTTTTTAAAAGATTCATTGGATTCACTCTCCAACAAGCACGTGTCTAAGTATGTCTGGCCTTGACCTAACTTTGAAGGTGATAGGATCTTAAGCATTATTATCAGTTTTATAGCTAATCATGGGACTGGGATTCTGTATCACTTGTATATCTTCAGGAATAGGGCTCTACATGTATGACTTCTGAGAAATTATTGTTAAGTTCTGAAAATTATATAGATTTACTTCTGATAAGAGGGATAGCAGAGGACACAGAAGAGCTTCATTTGTAATTAGAGACAGAACACTGCATAGAATTCCCAGGCTTGGTTTATTTTATTATTATTTCAGTACAAAAGGAATCACAAATTTATAAATGCATAAACAAGATCCACACCTGAATATGAATTAACTTATAAGGAGTGCTGTTCTGACATGAGTAGTGAATTTTCAATTCAGAAGCAGCTTTGCTATTTCTGCTTGAGACAGCTGTATTCTTTAGAGACAAACAGAACAGAAAAGACATCCCAGAGCACCCAAAATATCGATCCACCAATATTTTGGAAAACCATTAAGAAATGTGAAATTCCACATGTCTGAAGAGAACAAAGCCTTAAGATACAAAGAGCATCAAAAAATAAGGTGAATGTTTTCCTTTGAATGTTTTCTTAATCCCTCTTTCACAAAGAAGCTGATAGGAATCTTTAGGTAATTAACCATTTTTCACTACTCTCATTACGTTATTGATAGTACACCTTCAGTAAGAGCACAAAATTAGAAGCTGTGGGGTTACATTCCTGTTCCTTTGTGCTGCAGAACTCAAAGTTTACTCTGGTGGATATTGTTTTCTGTTTCTTCTGAGACAGTGGATCTTTATTCTTTCATCTTACCAGTTCATGGTCAGCTAAAGGAAGCTGAATGTTTACTCCTGGTAACAGTTCAACATTTACTACAGCTCATTGTGCTTTTTGGCTCTCTGTGCTAGCCAATTCTATGGTATTTTTCACCTAGAAATGGGCTTCACAAGCAGGGTTTGCTATGCTCAAGTCTTATATTCTCTCACCTGTCTGTTATATTTTACTTGTATACCTAAGATCAGCACTTGTTCTGAAATAAATTGATATAATTTTTGGACAAAGTGGGTTACACCCTGAGGGAGGGTCGGTAGAATCATTGTTTTCTTTCTAGGTATCTTCATTACTCAAGAGGAGAAGGAACATAGAAAGATGGGAAAAAAAACATTAGAAATTAATAAGTTCTCAGCTATGGTGAGAATTTTTTTTGCTCTGTGACTGTGATACTTGCATCAATGATTGATGAGATGGTACCATGTTGTATTTAAGTCACATAAATACCTGTGGTCCAGAATGTTTTATTAAGCTAAATTAATGTGTCAAATAATATTTTTAAAAGGGGAAAGTGGAAGAAAGGGAAATACAGACAAGTACTCAATTTCACTTCTGTGCCAGGCAAGGCCATGGAGCACAATCTCCTGGAAGCATCCCAAAACGTGTTTTGTTTATTCTTATCTTAAGTTCAGCACACCATCTGCACACCAAACTCAGCATGTGAGAAGCAAGGCACAAAATGGACCCCAAACACCCAAAATCAAGGCCTTTTAAAACTGTTTAACCCAATTACTTTCTAACACATACTTTGTTTTTACTTTTCTACCAATAACTTCTACCAATGTATTCACGTAACTTCCACACTACTGCTTTCTCTACCCATTAACTTTCTGTCACCAGTACTACAGAAAATGGAGCTGAAGAGGGACAAGAAGGAAGACGGGACAACACCCAAAATCCTCCATCTTGTCTCCTATTCACTCTCACATTAAAATCCTAAAACCCGAAATTCTTCACCCTGTGATAAACTACCACTATCATATACTACTATCTAATTCATACCTGTGTGCTCTAACTCAACCCAGAGCTTTGTTTTTTTTTTTCCAGGAACGAAGGTTAAAAGCAGTGTTCTGCTGAGGGTGAGAGTCTCTTAAAACAGGCAGAGAGACATTCTCTGTGCCCTGGATTCCAACAGAGGACTACAGCCCCCGTGGATGGGGCCAGAGCCACTGATATCATCTACCTGGACTCAAGGAAAGTATTTGACACTGTTCTGCATGACATCCTTGTCCAAACTGGGGAGACATAGATTTGATGAATGGATTGCTCTGTGGATAAAGATCTGGCTTGATGGCTGCACACTGTGTGCACACAGAGGGCCCACCTGGACACCAGTGATGTTGCTCAGGTCAGTACTGGGACCAGTACTGCTCAACATCCTTATCAGGTACGTGGACAGTGGGATTGAGCTCAAGTTTGTTGATGACACCGAGCTGGGTGTTGCAGTCAACATGCTGGAGAGAAGGGATGTCATCCAGATGGACACACTGGAGAAATGGGCCCATCAAATCTCCTGAGGTTCAACAAAGCAAAGAGCAAGGCCTTACACCTGGGCTGTGGCAATCCCAGACACACCAACAGGTTGGGTGAACAAGTGATTGAGAGCAGCCCTGTGGAGAAAGACTTGGGGGGTGATGGTTAATGGAAAACTCGATGTGAGCCAGTGGTATGAGCTCAAAGTCCAGCAAGACAGTGGAATCCTGGGCTGCATCAAAAGGAGCGTTAGCAGCAGGTTGAGGGAGGGGATCCTGTCCCTCTACTGTTTTGAGACCCTACCTGGAGTATGAAATACAGTTCTGATGCACCCAGCATAAGGAGGACTTGGAACTCTTAGAGAAAGCCCAAGGATTAAAGCACCTCCCCTGTGAAGGCAGTCTGAGAAAGTTGGGACTGCTCAGTCTGGAGAAAAGAAGGTTGCATGGAGACCTCATGGCAGCTTTCCAGTAGCTGGAGGGGTTCTCATGGCAGGAAGACCAGGTTAGATAAGGCCTTGAGCAACCTCATCTAGTGGAAGGTGTCACTCCATATGGCAGGAGGGGCTGGAACTAGATGTTCTTTAATGTTCTTTAACGTTCTTTAACTAGATGTTCTATTCTTATCCCTTACCATTCTATGATTCCATGATTTTCTAAGAGTCATGGAAAATTGCAACTGGATATTTGAATAAAACCTTGTTGGACTATTATTTAAACTAATTCCAAGGGTATTCTTGTGTCACTTAGAACTAATACATAACACTTTCTTACTTTTGTTTGCAATTTTAGATTATTAAGTGCACTACGTGTCATTTTGAGTCTGAGTGGCTTATGTTGGCAGTGTCAGCATTTCACACTACAGTCATTCCTCCAAGAATTGCCCATTTCTAATCTTGCTACAGATATCTCTTGAGCAAGATTACTTAGTGTGTGGTTTAGAGGAAACATTTCTGAAACAAAGAGGTATTTATGAGAAAGTAATAGGGTCCAATGAGATGACAATGGCATATTTGGTGGATCTGACAGTGCTGCAAATGGAGGCAAGAGGGAACTGGAATAATTATTATTATTATGTTAAAGTCTATGTGAAGATTGTGTCTGGGTAAATCTCAGCTGTGTTAACTAAAAGAAGAAACTCTCTTGAATTCTTCCATGAAGACCTTTGACCAAGACCCAGACCTTATTTTAATGTGAAATAAAGAAAACAGCTGACTTTCTATTTTGATTTTGCAACTCCTTAATTCTTTCTTTTGCAACAGATTGGATTTGGAAATGCTGAAATACCACAAGAAAGGCATCAAATGCAATAATTTATACAGTATTCAAGGAAAAAATAATAGAACTTTCTAGGGAGAAATAGAGCATTTCTTGGGAGAAATGACCCTTCTCTCTAAGAATAGGGTCTATGTAAAAGTACTTGTTGCGAAGCTCTGAAAATGAAAGGTTTCTTTCATGATTAATTTCTCTTTGTTTCTCCATTTCCCATTAACATTTCTTGTAAAAATTCGGCATAAGAAAGCTTTCACAAAGCTCATCGATTCAAGGTCACAAGTGTTTCATTGAAATTTATTCAGTACAAGTCAGACAGTTTAATATACTCTACATTCTAGGATTCCAAGGACATCTACTAAGTTTTTCAAGGAAATATGAAAAAGCTGCCTGAAAAATGCAGAGTAGTACATGAAGAGCTGCTACATTATAAGATAATTCTAATGTCTAAATGGTGGTAAAAATCATTATCTATGAAGATTTATTAGCCTTAACTGTTGTGTCACTGTCATTGCTATATGAGTTTACTAATTGGCCATCAGGTTGAATGCTGAACAAAACTCCCTGTGCAGGACATTTTACCCCTCTAACCCCTACAAATGCAATATGGAGAAAGAAATATCATATTGGTGTTTGAATATCATCTCACATTATACAACAGGGGGTAAAAAAATTAAAAGGCTTCATTTCCATGCGCTTCATGTGAAATAAATAAGACCAAAGACAAAGAACATGAGAATATTAACATTTTAAAATGAAGTGAGAAAATTAATAAAAAGAAATTGGACAATTCAGTAATAAACAGCACAGTAGATTATGACTAAAAATTAGCATAGCTGGCAATTGGCATGTTCAATTTGTCAAAGTGGTAGGAGGCAAGGCAGACTTTTGTAGGCAGTAGCGGGGTTGAGTTCTTATTTGCTTGAATATGATCAATGATTCCTTGAAAAATACTGGCTGTAGATAATCACAAATGAAAGCCATTAGAGATATTTTTTAGCTGCTTATAGAAATAGAAAGGTCTGCATATTAATTTACCATGCTACTTCATTAGTTTTGTGTCATTTGTTTCATTAGTCATCTGCTGTTTCACACTGATGTCAATGACACAAAACTAATTTCTGGCTAAATTGTACTGGTGAATTGCACCCCATTACAGGAATAATTCCATTGTGCTCATTTGTATTTGGAATGAATGGTTACATCCGAGCTGTTGGCTCCAACCACTTCATCCAAAACACTTCCTCTGTGAAAAGAGGAAGCATTTACTACGAATAGTTAGATGGTACCTGAGATGGATTTTGAAAGTCAAACAGCAAGCATCCAAGTCCTTTTGTAGTTCAGGTTTTAAATGCCTTCCCTGGTACAAGTTTTATGCAGGATTCTCTCCATGCTCTTCTAATGTGGGTATGTACAGCTATTACCTGTGTGTAAACTTAGGAGGCAAAGTCACTAAAAACAAAGAAACAAACAAACAAAACTGGTCACCACCACCACCACCCCAGAAACTCAGCCCTGAAAACCTCTTGCCAGCATAGCATAAGGAAAGTGAAGTAACACACCTAATAAGGACTATAAATCTTCATATCAGTCCTTCGTTAGTGGGTTAATGAGTCTGTGGGTGTCTCCCTCCCATTTCTCTGTGGATAGGAATCATTAATTTTGTTTATAATTTTTTTGCAGGCTTCTCTAGATTAATTCTGGTTTTGATGGCTTCAGATCCTATTGAATTTGATAGGAATTCTTCTAGTCAACAAAAGTGTGGCATGTTTGTTATATGGTATATCTGCTCCCAGAAAGACACTCTAATTCCTACTGCTATCTAGAAGGTTTCCCTAACATCAAGTCTTTGAAAAAGGAGATGCAAGAAAGGCAAAAATAGTATATTATACTGCAAGGAAAGAAAAAAAAATTCTGAGACTAAATTGTAGGGAGAAAAATCCAGTTCATAAAAACCCCTGAATTTTCTCCATAACACTGCAAAATTCACACGCATAAACTAGGTCTGGAGGAAGTGCCTTATATAAAATAAATAAATGACACGAAATCTAGCCTGACACCTCCAGCTGAGACTGAACAGCCACAATCACATTCTCTTATTTTCCTTCTATTATGCACTTAGAAAGTGTGCAGGCTGCTACTGTGTAGTAGGAAAAATAAAATACTGCATCATTTGTGTTTGCAGTTGACTCTTACTATATCTGATTAAACAATTTTTTTAAAGCCAGAATTTTTTTTTTTAATCTCACAGAATGACTATTCTTAGATGTAGAGAACATATACGTATTTTTTTTTCTGTGCTTCCAGAATTGCTACATTTTGGGCACATGTTCTCAAAAGGAATTGGGTACTTCTGAAGTCTAAAGCAAACTGACAGAGCAAATGACAATGTCTTAAAAGGGGAAAGCTCCTTCATTCTGAAATGCATAGAACAAAATGACACGTTGTGACATATTGAAAGATGTCTAGCAGGCACATTTTTAATCATCTTGCTGGTAACCTTTGACCACTGCTGTGAGTGCTCGCAGGTAAGCAAATGCTGAAGCCCACCACTGTGCTCTGTGTGAAGTTACACTCTGCTGGGTGATTGATCTGCTAAAATAGTGCATTATGCTGTTTTGGGTCAGGAGTTCAGAGCTGTATTAGGAAGAACAATTTTTGTCTCTCCTCATGTTTGTAGGGTTAAGATACTGCTCCTGAACAGGTCACTTACTCCTTGTACCCTAGCCATAATTTCTTTCCATTGGCAAGTTTTAAAAATAAATATGAAATGTTACAATCACCTGCATATGAATATAGATTCAATAATATGTTTATTCATTTTTCAGAAAGTTCTTTATGTTTCATCCTGACTAACTTGTGACTCTAAAATGGTATAAGAAATCAAAATTAATTCCAGAGACTTAGGTGGCCTCAAAAGGGCAACAGGCTCTTGAAATTAGATTTCTATAAATTTTCTGCTCAGGAACTCCAAGCAGAATATGAGGCTGAACAATTAATCAAATCTAAGGGTGCATTTGAGGTTGCCATATGAGATTACCGCACACTAACAATGGCAAGAACATAAAGAACCCCTCTAAGTCAGGCAGTTTGGTCTCACTCTTTACTTTAATGTTGAGGATTCACAGGACAAAATTAATCTGGAGTGTATCTCCTCTGACTTCAGGGAAGTTAAATCAGGTGATACATTTGCTCCACTCTCTTGAAACACTGCTGTACTTGATGTACTTTGCTTTGTGTATGACAGAGAGAAACCTGACAGTATGTGAATGATGAAGTTTAATATGGTTATCAGATGGTCCTTTAATGACTATAATAATTCCCAAATCCTGAGCTTGTCAAGGTAACTGCTTTGCTTTCCTTTAATTGTAACTAATCATCATTCTCAGGGACAGAAAAGGAGAACTAAAATACAGGAAGAGAAAGATGAGTTACTAGAAGGGACTTCCTATGACCTTATGCTGCTATAAACAATTAAAACCCCCAATCATTTTGTTTGATTAGGTGGTTTGCACTCATTCTGTTCCAACATGAGCTACTTCTCATCATACCATTAATCATGTTATGTAAGTGGACATTAATCTAATGCCTCTTCATTATGAAAAATGCTAATGAGACAAATTTGTCTCAGTGCTCAGAAATCAGCTCTCTCATTTCTTTAGGAGTAATAATTAAAAAGTGAATATTTTCAACGTAGTATACAGAATTTCAGGTCACAACAATTGAGAAGGCAGAGCATCAGACCTTTCAACATAAGAAAATTAACCTTTTTTTGCATTAGCCTTTTTTTTTATGAAATGAAAGAGTGATATGCATACCTCAAAGAAGCCTTCTGACTCACACAGGACAATCATTGTAGTTTGAAGCAATTTTATGGAAATCACAAAGCATAGGACATTATTATGAAAATGACTGAATAAAAATAATCCGTGAAGCCATTTATTTAGAATCTGCTTGCATGTTAGGAGATTGTGGAGCTTTAATTTTTTTTTGGTTTATTTTTGTTTTGTTTTGACAATCTACACAAAAAAAGCCCAAATAATTACATACAGTGTGTCTGAGCCATTGCTCTTTTTCAACAATTACACATCAAACATTTCAATTTTATGGACATTTAATAAAATAAGAGGATTAATGCTTTCAGAATTTGTGTTTAATATGCAGATAGGGTGTCATTTTGGTTAGGCATCAACTGTTGCTACTCTGCAAGTAAGGTGTGAAAAATGTCTTTTTCAATAACAAAACACATCTTAAAGTTGTATGATTGAGCTGAATTAAAATATCCAGCATAAAAGATAATCCAAATGCCTAATTTCTATGGTTCTTTTTTCTAGTGTAGCTAGACAAACCTCATACTGAAATTCAGGAAATATTAATCTACGTGGAAACACTTGGAGCTGTCTTCTCCCTTAGTCACTGAGGGACTGTGAGGATCTCACAATGGGTAAAGAAACTCCAATAAAAGAGTCACTGAAGATATAAGATCACCTGGTTTGAGGGTACCCCCTGGTTTTACATAAGCCTTGCACAAGAGGAGGTGGCTTTATGTCTCACTTTAGGGCCAAGCCAGCTCACTGGGCAGGGGCTGTGCTGCTGCACTGCCTCCTTCTGCATAGCAACAAAAGGTCTCTGACAAAAGCCTCTAACAAAGGTTCTTTACAGGAAGGGCTTTGCCTGTTATTTAAGCTGTTAGCATTCTCCTGATTTACTCTGACAGAAAAAGTTTAGAGGAGACATCAGAGCAGTAATTTCAAGGAGGACGAGGCAGAGCTACAGCCAAAAAGATGTGTGTCCCAGTACTAGAAATTTGGTCTCCAGAACATCGAAATACTTGCACTATTATCTGTGAAGAAATCAGATAAAAAGATTATTCCTTGACCTCAACCATTTCACAGAGCAGACAGTGAGATACTTGCTGGGCTTCTCAACTCCCCACTCCCCCCTTTCATTTGCCCTTCACTTGTTTGAGAGTTGAATTGTTATACAGTTATATTATTCTGTATGAAGAAATACTTTTTTTTTTTTTCATTTCAAGGCTTGGAATAACTCTTTGGAATTATTTCACTATGTTAAAAATCTGTAGTATAAATTGAGCATGATATGGGAAATAAAATTGAACAAGTGGAAAATGAGAGCAGCAAAGGATCTGACTCTTCTGGAGCACACCACTGCTGCCAAGAAGGTCTGAAAACCACCAAACACTAGTGTTTGCACCTACCAAGAAACAGTGTAGGGAGCAGAGATACATAGAGATAGGTCTAGATGCTTTGTCTCTTATAAATTTTCATTGTCTTCTGCCTGGAGGAGTGACTAGAACAATAACATCACAAAGAATTTAAGGAATCTGTTTTCATTATGATTAGTTAGCATCATATAACTTATTTAGTTTCAATAATAATTAATTTCAATACCAAATGACAGGACACTTTTTGAATCTATGCATGCATATGTATAGACATCTGTAAGTGTACTGTACACACATGAATTTTAATATTTTATGCTGGACAAGCATCATAATGAAATACCTTTAAACATCATGCCATAATTTCCTAGAAATGATGTGACACATATCTACAATTTCTCTGTACCACATTCTTGGATCTTCCTCTGGCACCAGCAGAACTCATGTTCATGCAGTTACTATAAAAATACACACATGTGCACACATATATATTTGTGTGCACACACATGTGTTTATCTGTGTAGTCACCATTTATAAATATATGCCCGAACAAGACTCTCTTGCATGTACATTGTATAAGGAAAATCATTATATTCTCTATTTTGTTCCTTCTACTGAAATGAATTTCCTATACTGTTTGCTATCACTGCTTCCCAGTAAACTCACAGTAAATACTGACAAACACAGAGTAAGGTTTTCAGAAATTCTTTGGGAGGAGAAGTGGACCCTAGAGATAAAGCATTAGATAAGTGTAAATTGTTTGAGTGAACAAGCAAGTACCACATTTCCTAGAAACATCTGCATATATGAGTAAAGCAGACTTTAACACCTTGGTGTCTGAGTGCTTACATACTAAATACCCTTTCTCATTTCCTCTGCCTGCCTAGTAAAATCAAGAAAGAACAAAACCTGACAGGGCCCAGTGAAAACCAAGAAGGTAACAATGAAAACAGACACATAGAATTTTATTTATTAGTGGAAAGGGACTTTTTTTCCTCCTTGGAAACATTTTTGAAATTGGTAATGAAAAGTCTAAGAAATCTATTCACTATCCAGGTCTGTGCCATACTTAGTGTGATATGGTGGGGCTGACTCTAGCCCTTCTGAGGCTGTTGCCTGGCTGTGCAGAACACTGTGTCATTTCTGATGCCTTCTGGAATTCAACATGGGCAGGGCAGGGCTGATCTGGCCTCCTGTGCTCCCCTCCCCTTCTCTTGGGGGCAAAGTAAGAGTGAATTTATTTCATTGATGGCTGGAAATCATGTGGTTGTTGTAGTAGCCAGCCCATATAAGCAAAGCAGATCTCAAAGACAGGTTAGAGAGATAAAAACATGTCTGGATTAAGAGAGTGCCAAATAACATAAGGCTGCTGAAAAGAAAATTCATAAAAAATGTCCTGAAAAGACATGGAAATCTGGGATGCTCAGTTAACAAAAAAGAGATATACAAGCTGATATGTGGGGAAGCTGAAGCCCAGATCCCTGGGCTTTTAGATATTTCTTCATGACCACGATCCTGCATGAAGTCATGAAAAGTGGGTGCTGGTTACAATGATACATACTTTTATGGGTTTTCTGCACAAATTCCATTTAACCTTGTTAGTCAATTTTCTTCTTGTGTGGGATAGAAGATTTTTTCCCACTATTCATCTCCAAAGTTTGACTCTTCAGTGCCTGCACTTTTGCACTGACAAAGCTGTTACATGAGAAACAGGGCTGGTTCATAAACTGAAGGGAAGCTGAGGTCTCTGACTGAATGCCTTCCATGAAGAGAAAATTCAAAAGAAACTCTTGCAAACCACAGCAATAAACAAATGAACGTGAAAAAATTATGAAACAGTGGATAGTGGCATTTTATTTCCTATTTCTTCACTGTGAATATGACTGCAACTTAGCTTTGCCTATTGACATTGCAGCCTTCAACTTAAATTATTATTTTTACTTTAATTACCAGGAAATATAGAAATAGTAACAACTTTTTGGATTATTCCCAAAATTAGTGTCCCTTCCCTGCAATAACATAGATACAAAATTTACTTGAATGGGTTAATATGAAAACAAACAAAAACCCCAAAAACCCAACCAAAAAAAAAAACTAAGCCAAAAACCACAAAACACCAAAACCTACTAAGCCCCCCCCACAAAATGTTCTTGACCATTTTTTATGCTATTTTCATCTTTGCTCCTTTTGGAACCATCTAATTGTTCAAATGATGCTGGAAGGCATCTTTTGCGTGTTTATCTATATCTTTCTATAAAGTTTTTTCACCTTTTCCATTTATTTCTGTTTGGAACAATTCTAGTGCTTATTCTAATGCCATTAATTAGAAATTTATAATTATGATTCAGATTTAAAGAAATATTTTAAGGCTAGGGATCTAATTTTACTTAGTGAATTTATACATGTTGAGTAGCAGAGTTATTGTCTCCCAATTAAACATTATACAGTGTTTAATACTTGCAAAAAGTTTTAAACATATACAATTTAAAAAAAAATAAAATTCCAACCTCTGATTCTCCTCAGTATTTTGGTTGACCTATTATTGTGTAAGACTACACTAGAATTTTAAAATGTTTATTTCTTTATCATCACTTTATAACCCCCACTTCCTCAAAACCTCCTGAAAGAAATTACCAGAGGGAAAAAAACCCCAAAAAAACCCCAAAACACTAATTTTATCAGGGACATATTGGATTTATTTTTTTTCTTTGCAGAGAATAAAAGAGAATACAAATACATGGTAACAATTTACGTAGTAGTAGCTAAAATTTCTTCCTAGCTATAAAATTTGCCTTTGACTTCAGTAGGCAAAGAACTGGACATGAAAGACAGGTGAAGCTGAAGTTTTTGAAAAGGGGTTAATAGCTACTGTGCTCGTTCAGCACAGGTCTGGCACAGCATTTATGCTTTGGTTCAGCTCACTGGTGATGGATATTTTGACCAGGTCTATTTCTTTGACAGATATTCACTTCACTAACTGTATTTGCAGAACCAATTTTAAGCATTTTTTGAACATATTTAAAATATGTCATGTCTTTCTATTTGTTGAGTTTTTTCTTCTGATCACAGGTAAGTACCATTTTTTACAAATGTCAAAAAATGTATTGTTTTCACTAAAGTGTAAGAAATGTTGTCAACTTAAGGGCACATGTTCCATGAAGGGCATTTTTCTGCTTTATTTTTTAAAAATAATAAGAAGAAATTATACATTTATTATTTAGCATGACATGAAATTCTTTGAACTATAAACCTTTTCTGAATTTTTTTTTCTGCACTATTTTCAAAGCCAGCTGAATGCTGCTTAAGTTCAGACTGCTCTCCAGTCTGTTGTTCATTTATTTTGCATATGATAAATGTAATATATCTTGAAGGCTTGATTCAATTGCCCACATGTTGCTGGCCAGTGACATTTCCAATGCTCCTTTCTGCCATCTAAATGTCACAGATCTCCCACAGGTCCTAAGGACCATCACAATAGGATATCTCAGATACCATTAAATACTGAATTAAGTTCATACCTGTAAGCAATCAAAGTAGGTTGTAAGTGACTTCCCTGATCTTCTAGGTTAGGTTTAGCTCACAGAAGTGGACTCAAACACCTTAAATGTTTGGGTTAAAATTAAAAGTTAAGTTAAATTTAAATTTAAAAATTAAGTTAAATTTCAATTTTAAAAGATAAATGTTTGTTTAAATATAAGCTAGAAAGGTAATGCAGACAGCTAATGAATGCAATTAACAGAAACTTTAGGGACCTTTCCAGTTTAGTGCCAAGTTGGTGAACTTGGTGTTCTAAACAGCTCTCTAGACCTCAGCACACCCAAAAAACCCCAAATTGAGGTGAGGAAGGCGTCCCACGCTCGTGTGCAGTCATTCTCAGCTACAAATAGGTGCAAGTACATTTCTAATGCTCAGGCTAAAACAGAATAAGTGATGACATCCTTCTACCTAAGTGAGGTTTCTACTTGCAGAAGCATGGTAAATTGCTTGCATTAAAATAAAAACCACAAAAAGAAGTTTATTTGTGCTAGTGCAACACTGGAATGTGTTTCTTCACCCATGTTTTTTGTTGTGTATTTTCTCATGTCTTATATCTTTTATGTGTATAATTTATCTCTTTGAACACTCCTAAAAGATTTTCCTCCTACTTTACTGATAATTTAAAAGCTTTTTCTCTTTTATATAATTTTCTCATATTCTGCCAAACTTGTTGATTGTGTTTCATTGCTTGAACTTGGTTTCACCAAGTCCAACATTTGTCAGTTTTAAAATTGACACAAATCTAAGCACAGTCAATTGACTTAGATCATCTGTAAAGTTAAAATTTCTTGTCCAAACAATTTCATTATCAGTTGTTTTATTTTATGTTTGTTTTGTTTTGTTTGGGTTGGGGTTTTTTTTTTGTTTTGTTTTGGTTTTTTTTTTTGGTTTTTTTTTTTTTTAGTTTTGTTTTTTGTTTATTTTTTTCCTCTGCAGATTTCCCCTCAGGAAACTCACCTATAGAGTCAGTACCTTTGTCTGTTTTCTTGCTTTTTGTAGTCCAGCCTGTAAAATAGTAGCTCTATATGACACAATCATAACTTTTAATCAGTTATTTGTACTTAAAAAAAAAAAAAATATCCTTCAATTCTTGTTGACTTTTACGAATTCTGCAGCAACTAGGCTCCTTCTTAGATATCTTTGGTAAAACATTCTCTTTCAAAAAAGTCAGTTTTGTCCTATCTATTTTAATCCTTGGTTTCTTAATTTTTATATTGTTTTATATTTTTATTTTCCATTGTCTATGATTCTATGATTCTTTCTAGCAGTAAAATGAACATATCTCATGGCAGTCAATATTTTATCTATTCTCACTGAACCCCGTTACTGAAAATGTAACCTACCAGCTTGATTGATTTATAAAGAGTAATATACATTTTACAAGTTGTCTTTTTTAATATACTATCAAAAGCCTATTTAGAGCCTATCAAATTTTAGCAATATCGCAATTTCTGTACTAGAAAATTACTCAGCATCCGTTCTAGTGCAAGCAGCTGAGCAGTTGTGTTGATCTAAACCTGGTCTGCCCCTTCACTGGCCCTGCTCCCACAGATATCTTTCTTTATTCCTCAAATGTCACAGCAAATATTCTACCTCTCACATTTAATAAGGTAAATTTGCTGTAGCTTCTGCATTCATGCCTACCTCACTGCTTGCTATTTTTAAATTTTCTTGGGAAGCTACTGAGTTGATGAAGCTTCATGGTTTCCCAAGGTCTCTTTCTTAGTCAGATTTTCTGCTAGAACACTTATTTCTCCTAAGAAATCTGGTACCTGTTCTCTTGTGGTTACACTGAGAGGCTTTTTCTGTCCCCTAATGCTCAAAAGGATATTCTGCATATTTAACACACTTCAAGATTTTTTTCCTGTCTCTTAGTTTTTTTCAGACACTCTTTAGCATTGTTGCTGTGCATTTCATTCCACAAATATCTAAGTTATTTCTCTGATTGTGTGATATAGCCCTAAGGTCCTACTTCCTTTGAGCATTCCTCTGAACATTTGGACTCTTTGATTACCCACTCACCTCAGCCTTTTCTTCCCTCTTTTCTTATCTAAAGACTCTGCAGTATAAAATTAATGCTTATGTACAGCCAATTGCTCTTGCTGCAAATTTAAGAGTTACTCCAGTGGTCAGTCCAGACTATGTTGGATCCAATTTTTTCTTCCTTCTTGCTCTTAATTAATGCTAGGTCTCTAGTCATACTTCTGCTCTTTTACATCAAAATGTGGTCAATTTGTAGTCAATTTTTTCACCCATCACACGAGTTAACTGACCCAAAAAAGAGCTACCTTCCTTTTTAAACAAAAGCTCACCCAAATCTCCATTTTTCCATTGCAAAATAATTGGAAGGCAATATTTTGCTAACCCTGTCTGTAACATTTTTCCTAAAGAAAAAGAAACCATAAAGGTTGACATATGTGCATATATATATATATATATAGTGTTATAACTGGAAAATTGTTCTAACAGCTGGGAGTTTAGAAATTAATCAGCTGTTTGATGCAAACTATGTATTAATTGTTATTGACATGGAAGTTCATGGACTACAACAGAAATTGGATAAACTGAAGTACTATAAAGGAGTTAAGAGAAAGTACATATTCTTGGAAAGAAAACTTAAGTTCTGCTGATTCCAGCAGCTAGTACAGCAGTGGAAATGAGAGATATAACTGTATGAAAATGCAAACTGAAAAGATGTATTCTGTGCTTCTTTCTGCTTAGAGAAACTCCAGGGTCTATACAAAGCTGACTGTGTGCCCTGCTAACTGTGTAGCCACCACAGAGAAATTCAGTGATGACAGTGTTTGATATCTGTCCTAAGACTCTGTACAGTGAGTGCAGTATTAGTATTCCCTAATTTGAATAAGGGATTGATGTCTTCTTCTTGTAACTCATAGTTCATTTCTCCATTTATGCTTTTTCATGTGTTACTATTGTATGGAGATTTTATAAATAATTTTTTAGGTACTTTTGTGAATTTGGGAGAAACCCTTTCACCGACTTTTAAGTACACACAATTATTAAGTTTCCTTAGTCAGGAAACACACCCTTGAAAGATGATCTAGAAAGTTTTGCCAGCTCTCATTTCCATAATGCATCTTTCGGGGCTATAAATATGGGTGTGTGATATTTCACAGCTTTTCTACCTATTTCATGTCTTATTGGTGCTTCTCAAATGCATTTTGCCAAAGAGAGGTGGCTCAATAATTCCATTTTGCATATCAAGAGACTGGGAAAGGAGAGCTGAAGTGAATTTTTCAAGGTCAGCTGGTAACTGATAGAGAGGTATATGCAGGGCTGAGATCCCAATTGGTTTCAACAGGCACCTGGGAGTGCTGCCTCTCAGCTGGGAGGATGAAAAAATGTTGTCTTCTGATATGCATCTTTATGAAAATGTGCCTGTGTATGAATGCCAGGTACATAGATGTACTCATATGGGCTGAGTATGTGATGTGTGATTTATTTCTTAAAGAACAACTTTCTGAAATCTTGGAATTTTCTCCCTGTCTCACTTGTCTTCTGCTCCAGCACACTGAAAAGGTCTTGACAGTATTTCATCTCATTCATGTGTTATCATTACTACTGTCAGGAGGTTTTGGATAACAAATGCAGTGCTTTACCAGCTAAAAACATTTTCTTTTTACACTGACACAGACTCGTCAATAAAACCCCACGGCATGTTAACTTCCCATCTCTCAGATGTGGCACACTGGCATTTACAATGCAGAGAAAGGTAACAAAGTGTGAAAGAGATCATAAATCATTTAAAGAGACTTAAAAAGAGACTTAAAACAAAAGCCTTCAGGAAAGGGAGGAAAAAAAAATGAAAAAGTGTGGGCACCAAAACTTATTTTTTACAAGAATGAAACAATGACCTTTTCACCTATCATCATTCACATTGGTTTGCCTTCCTCAGCCTCTGGAGTTTAGAACAATTCAGTCAGTGTGCAGAATGTTGCAAGAGGAATGAACCTTTTATTTTATTATTACCCAGGGCATGATACCCTTGAGAGGAATGACAAAAACAAATAAGAGCAAACAGAGCAAAAGGGAAAGCAAAGGCACTACAGGTTTGGGATAATAAAAACAAGCAATGAATGTAATACACAGAGAGATAGCCTTCAATTCAAAGTTCACAAGGCAGGCAAATGCATTTCATTGGAAACTTTTACATTTCAAAATATGTTTTGCAATCTTTTCACTCAGCCATTTAAATATGGGCTTTGCAGATGCCTGAAAATGTAGCAAGGGAGAGGGGCACACTTCATCATAGCTTGAAAATGTGAACGTACAAACAGTACTCTTCAAGAAGGCACACAACAGAAGGTTGGATATTTATATGATCAGCTCTAAATCATGATGTTTTACAGGCAAGCTCTGTTTTAAAATAAGTGCATCTAGGAAGGTGATATAGGCTTGTAACTAAAATCACAGATGGTGATTGACACAGATGTCCATGTCAGACTCCTCAACTCCCCACTTTGGAAAAAAAAAAGTTTTATACAGCACAAATAAGTGAAAAAATTTTGATATGAAATACAAATGATAACAATTATCAATTGTCAGTAGCCTTTCAGAACACTTTTAATAAACAAGAGAAGCAAAGACTGTAACTCTGAAGTCAGCAAAAATTCACCTCTGCACGTGCCAAGTAGTTCTTACTGAGAACAATAACATTAATGTATATAAAGCATTTTATTATAAAATACTTTACAGACATAACACATAAACTAGTTTCAGATTTTGAAACTATAGCAGTCATCTGAAATCTAATTAGCACTAAAAACCACAAAGCAAAGCTGTGTAACAAGTTTTGGCAGGAAGAAAGGAGTAATAATATATCCAATTAACGGTGTAGAAGGTATTTTAGGTAGACAGATTGACATTAGTAAACTAGAATTTGAAAATTGCTTCACAGTAAACCACTTGCTTTGGTGAAAAAATTAAAGAAAAGGAAAAGAAAACTATTTCTTGGTGTGAAATAGACTCAGGCTTGATCTGTGACTTCTGTTTGGAAGTGAGGTAAGTCACAGCAGTAAATAACACAGGCAGAGACTTAAATTTCCACTTGCCTGATCATTTCTGATAGTTCCTAAGTCATCAGTGATTTTCCATCAAGTAATTCTCAGGCTGAGAAAAATAATTCAACTGGCTTTCTTTGTAGGGTCTGAAAGAGAAGGCTTCTGAAGACCAACATTGTCCAAATGTACAATTCTGAAAACACCTTTTTTTTTCCTTTTTTTCCTAAAGGCAACAAAAATGAAATATCTGTAGAAACCACTTGTGGGATGTTTTGCTAACTCTCAGAGCTCTTCCAGCTGTCCCTTGCATCCCTTTCATGATCTGGAAATGAGCAGTACTGACTCGTTTTTGTTTGCCCTCTAAAGGCATATGTGCCTTACTGTCTCCTATCACAACTGGTCATTTGGCCAGGACTGGTTTTCTTCTTTCTCCCTGACACCAAGAATGCATTTTGAATTCCAGTCACCACCCTGAGATTTATTATTTGTCCAGTCTGGATCTGACTGTCCTGAGACAATGTTGCCTTTCACAGACTGATCAGACTCACGCAGAGTTGTGAGTTGTTGACTCATACAGAAAGTTCCATCTACCTACTAACAAATTTTAATATTTTTTGAGTAACATGAGATATTTTATGTCTATTTTTAAAATCTGATTAATGAGTTTCAATATCATACTTAATTTCAATTTTCCTCTATTTAGATTGCCACAAAATGCAGTCCCTTAACCCTGTCAAAGGGCTGTTCAGGAGATGTGAATAGCTGGTGTTACACAGACATTCTAAATCCGTGGTTGTTTCCAAAGCAGTTTAAAAAGGTCAGAATATAAACATGCATGAAGAAAATAAATAAATATTTTGCATCTTCTCGATGTTCAACTCTCCATCACTGTTTGAATTCCTCTGATGTTTCTCTCAGCATGACTTATCCTCCATTTTACACTTGCTCTGGCAGACTCCATTGTTTTCTGTAGGCATTATGTCTGCGTAAAAAAACCTGGATCTAACAGTTATCTCTTAGAACATACAATATGCCACACAGCATGCCACAGTAAAGGAAACTGCAGAAAGATGCTGTTAAAATTGTGAAGGAGAATACAAACTTACAGTTTCAACTAGGCAGCTTGCCACAGAAACTTTCTATATTCAAAGTTAAGTTTCTTCAGTTAGTATCCTTTCTTATTTCTATAATATTCTTCTTTTTTCTTATCCAAATAAGGCTTTAATGAGAACATTTATAATGGTTTCTACTCCTAATACAGTTTTAAGTGCTGGAAGAAAACACACTGCTGTAATATTTCTTCTCTTGCTGAGACTGATACAAATGCAAAATCGGGAAAAATATTCATGATTATTCCTAAAGTTCATTACAGCATCTTAGTCAGCACTTTAATTTCTGTTTGCAAAAGCATTTTATGGAACTGGAAAGATACAGAATGCCTTTTCGTTTTTCCTCTTCCTTATGAGTGAAATACACAATAAAATTACAGCAGTAATAAAAATACTAGTAGTGCACTGTGAATCTCTTTAACCAGTTATCCCATTTCCTGCCTGGGCTGTTAAGTTGCACTCAGAATGCTCAGAGAAAACACATTTGCATTGTACAGTAAAAGGCAAGTTTAAATGCTTTACATGACAGCTGGTGTATTAATGTCACTTGTGATCAGCAACATGAATTGCCTATCTGAGAAATTCATGGGCAGTTAAAACAATGAACAAATTATCAAATGGGGGAGAATTTAGTGTCTTTTAGGATTCAGTTATGGTACATAAATGTAAGTTATAACTGTGACCCATCTTATAACATGGGGGAGTTTTGGGATTGCTATTAGTAGGGAGTCAAAATTTACAGCCTAGAATGTCAACACCTTTGAAAGTTTAGAACATGAATTCCAGGCTCAGAAATTAGTCTGTGTTTTCATTTTGTTTAAAAACAAAGAGTTTTCTAGTGATGTTGCATAGAAGAATTATATGGACATTCAGAGTGGATCTTCTTTTATGGCTGTTTTGTCTTGTGTATGTGATCATCAGTGTGGAGTAGTTCAGACTGTTTTTTTTTGTTTTGTTTTGTTTTGTTTTGTTTTGTTTTGTTTTGTTTTGTTTTGTTTTGTTTTGTTTTGTTTTGTTTTGTTTTGTTTTGTTTTGTTTTGTTTTGTTTTGTTTTGTTTTGTTTTGTTTTAACAGACCTGTGTTTAAAGATTTAACCATTGATCTGTGTGCATAACCACCTATGGACATGTTTTAACTCCATGATCTCTATGCTTAAATATTTGAAACTTTTCTAGTGAATACCAGTAGCATGAATATATGTAATACATGTAACCCTTTTTTAAAATAACTTCATAAGATGTAGTGAGTGATATGTAGAAAATATTTTCTCACACTTAAAAAATCCTTCTTTGTAAGAATTATTATAATATCTGATAACATGATCATATACATCAGAATTTAGGGTCTTAATGACTGTTTATAGATTCTAGTTTTCAACACTCAGAGAAATCCTGGCATTACTGAAGTCTAAAAGACTTTAAAAATTGATTCCAAGAAATTTGTACAAAGAGTTTCATGTAACTGCTGATAAACTCTCTTGCTCTATCAGCATTGTGTAAAAGAGTGATTTCATGATAATATGTCATGATAACATAATGTAATATAGGTTTTCCTATTGGTTGGTTAAAGGATTAGATATGGCCAATAGCTACACTTCACATTTTCTTTGTGTCATTTGTCTTGTCCTGGGTCATTAAACATGCACACAGACATGCACTTATTTCCTTTCTATCCTTTATTTACTTTATATCCTGCTCAGATTGATGAGGGAATGCTGGGCTTTGTATGAGAGCATGTGCAGAAAATAAAAAGACAGAACATGCTGAAACAATGTTGGAGGTGTTCTTCAGAGACAGAGGTGGACTTGCTATAGTGACACTGGATTGGAGATCAGAGCCTGGAGAAACTCAGGAACTAAGTCATTTGGCAATAAGGTTCACTGACATGGAAAACTACCTGAGGAACCTCCAAGCTCTCTGTGCGTGGTGGTGTTCACTTTTAAGAAGTACAATTATCTCATTTTCAAACACGTAGTTAAGTTTACTGCAGTTCTGATGTGAAACTTCTTTGATTACAGACCAAAATTCTGTCAGTACAAGGCTGACATCATGATCAGAATCATAATAGGTCAGTGGCAGTCAGATGAGCTGGATAAGGCAGATTCTGCCCCTGGGGTAGGGCAATCCTGTATGTACACACAGACTGGGGAACAAGAGGCTGGGGAGTAGCCCTGTGGAAAGGTTGAAGTTGAACATGAATCAGCAGTGCCCTGGCACTGTTTTTATGTGCATGTGGAGAATGTGTGTTTGTCCATGAGTCTGCAAGGAAGGTAAAGACCCAGAGTGCAAGAAAGATCTGTGGTAGTTTGTGTTTCTGCAACAGGCAGCACAGAGTTGTGGATAATGAGCCGAATCTTCAAATACACATAAGATCAATGTATTTCAGGAGAGCTCATGACAGACACACCTGTGAGACTGAGATCACCGTTTTAATCTTGTAGTTACAGCAAGCAGGATAAAGAAGACTTCATTTTGGAAAGTGAGACCAAATGCACGGACCAAAAGATGTGACATTCATAACTATTCTCCACGTATTGTTCTGTTCCTTTATTACTAAGTAGGTGAAACAGTTTTCACCAGTGAATGTTTCAGAAATGTGCTGTTGGCATTTTTGCCAGCACAGGAGATATTCAAGACCTCTGTACCATTAACTTCTCTCCCTAGAACTTTGTTAGCAATGTGAGGCTGGTATAGCCTTATTACTTTTTTATATCTTATGATGCTATAATTCCATCTGTAACCAGTCTAAGTGTTAGGTTTGTAATACAGTCAATGAAAGTTTCACTTGCTCTTCTGCAGAGCTGGCCCCTGGCATTAAATTTAATTGTAACTACAGCTACTATATAAAATTTCGTAGATCCTGGAAGATTAAGTCGAGTTGTTAATTTGCATAGTTTTATGAAACATTTATTGGATTTTTCTTTAATGTCTTAGCATATTACTGACAGAGATAGCATAATTTGAAAATAACAACAAGGGACTTGAAAGCTTTATGGGGAATTATAAAACCATTCCCTAGTGGAATATTATTGTAATATAGCTTTTCAATGTAGTTGTTCTGTAACACTTTAGAATTATTTGATGTATCCTTCGGACATGAAAGTTATCCCCATCTGTTTCTTATGCATGAAGCCTCTCACAGCTACAGTGTTTCCTCTGTGCTTCTGATTTTGATAATCATTCAGGGGGAAGAGGGGGAAGAACACTGCTCTTTTATTAGCAGTTTAAGTTGGTGCAAACCACTTCCTTTAATTCCCCTGGAAGTTCAGACCTCGTCCTTACTTCTAAATTACTAAACAGAAAGTAAAAAGTACAGTGCATACCTCAATTCCTAAGTACTGAAATGTAAATTTTTTTCCTGTGCTGTGAACTTCTGTGATATTTCTACATTATAAATATGTCCTAGTTAATTTAATAATATTTGGTATTGCATTGCCCCACAGGGAAAGAAAATATTAAAACCCGCAAATTCACAATTATATATTTGATGTATGTAATTTTGGACAACTGTAAATAGGAGTAAAAGAGCTACGCAGTTTTTCCCATGGTAGAAATAAATATTTAGCAGGATTAGAGTTGCCTCATTCCATAATGGGATGTTTTTTATCACTTCTACTGTTGTATCTGACATGTGTTAAATTCCCTCCTTTCCTCAAATATTGTGAAAGGATACCAGGTAAGACTTCACATTCCTGTGAGTAAAAGGACCTGGAGCTCCTCATGGACTCAAAGTAGAATATCAGCCTGAAAAACACCCTTGCAGCAGAGAAAGCCAACAGCATCCTGGGCTGCCCTGGGCAGAGCATCCATTACAAGGAATTGATCCTTCCCCAGTTTAAGCGAGACAGGGACAAACTGGAATAAGTTCAGTGAGGGTCTGTGATGGTCATTAAGGACTTGGAACAGTCCTCAGCCTGAAGAGGAGTTTGTTATGCTCACCTCAGAAACACTTAGAAATAGGACAAAAGTAATGTAGCAATGGAAATTCTCACTGGGTATTCAAATTTTTATTTGACCAAGACCGTGGTCAAAAGGGTTGTCCACAGAGGTTTTGGCATCTCCATTCATAGAGATAATAAAACTGGACAACACAAGAGCTGGAAAAACCTGATCTAACTTTTGAAGATTGAGTTTTTGCCTTGGGAAACAGTTGGATCAGATTGCCAGCCAATGTCCTTCTCAAATTATGGCTCCAAAACCCCATGATTTTAACATCTTATGATGGAAATTAAGAAAGTAAAATTCCAGTTTTAATTTAGGACTGAATCTATGAGTAAAAAAAATTGCATTATGTTGTACACTTGGCCTGACAGAGGGTCCTTTTATCTTAAACATTTCTCAAACTCTCTACATTTTAACTTCAGGCTTAAAGGTCAAAAACAAGAAAGAAAGAAAGGATGAAAATCAATCATTAAAGTCTTAGAAGGACAAAGCCAAGAAATAAACAAAATTATGATGTGAAAAATTTGGAATTGCTCCTACAATTTTTATTTCTTACCTCCTTAACTCCTATGTGCATTCATCACTTGTGTTCTTCAAAAGTGGCTCAGGCTTGGAAACCTGAGTCCTTTTACACGGTGCTCATCACTCAGCCAGTCTTTTTTAACCCTGCCATCAGTTTCAGTTGCATAATTTTTCACAGGATCCCTGACTTTTCAGTCAGACATCGTTCATCATATCAGTCAGTCTTTGTACTTTTATGCTTTTATCGCTATTGAGAATATTGTGCCATAGTTCACAGTATTTAATCTTGCTCAGAAAGAGTGAAATTCCTCAAAAGAACAAGAAATGTTACATTAAATTGCACTTGATGTATATTTTTTGCTGTTATTTTAATATATTTAATCAATTTTGTGCCACAATGGAGGTATTTTATAGCTCATCTTTTCTCCTTTTAAACCCCTTGAACCATAAACATTAGCAAGCATAAGTACACACTTAAATTTAGAGTGAATATGTATGTAAATATGTACATAAAGAAACAACACTAACTTATACTGAGACAAGTATTACAATCTCAGCAGTGAAAAAAGCTGTTCTAAGCTGGTGACTTGTCCCCTCTACCAGCTGATATCAACTCCCTATAAAGTCTTTTAGACCCAGCTTGCAAAGGACTGTCTGTCAGATTAATTAATATTACACAACTAACAACAGATTTTGAAGTCTCCCTTGCTATAAAAGGATAATATATCCAGTGTTGCTATTGAAGTGTTGTGATCAGGAGAGTCATTGTGGGTTAGTACTGAAGTTCTCAGAAAAGTATGCAAATCTTATAATTTTCACAGCATGCTCCATTGCCCATTTGATTACTTATAGCTCCCTAAATATGAATTGGTTGTTTGTTTCACACAGGTTTTGTTTGGACTGGTGATACCCTTTCATCTTTTCAATGAGGCTGTTAATATGAACCATCCAAAAAATACTTGAGTTACAAACCAGAATGTCCTTTCCATACCCTCCAAAATGCTTCTATTTGCAGAGCAAATGTTTTCATTTTAGGATTTGCTCTTTGAGGATTTGAACATGTTCAGTTCCCCATGAATATTAGGTTTTGACAATATACAGTGGATCATTTTCTCAGTTTCTGTAATTCCAGCAGCCATGCATGTTAGGAACTCATTTAATACAAAATAATCATAAATTTGTCTGGCTTTAAGACTACTTTTGAAAGACACAGGGAAGTTTAGGAACCAAACGATTCTTCAGGAGACAAGGACAAATAGAAAATAAGTGAACAAGGATTTGCAGTTTTTGGTGCTATGAACAGCACAAATTATCTTAGCAATCATACAGTGACACATTACTACTCTAAATATTCGGATCTCCCCAGTGTTAAAGGGGTATTATGATAAATTGCAGTAGATGTCTAAGTCTTTCTATGTGTGAAAAGTATATCATCCCTCATATTCAGTTAATTCAGCTGAAGATGGTTACACTTGTATAATTCATTTAGCATTTAAAAACCTTCAAATTTGTTACACTGGAATCCAAAAAGAATTGTTTTATAGGTTTCAACTCAATTGCATGTCTAATCTCATTTCAATATGTATTCTCCAGAATTCAAGGATATATTCCAAATTAACCTGTCATGTAGGTGAGATCTCTGTCCACTGAAACAGGATTAAGGTCTTAAAGGAAAAAAATGAATTAGCAGAATTAATTCAGAATGAACCATAAGAGGATTTTAAAATTAATGGATTTCATGAACTACTTAAAAAAAAAAATTAAAATGTCTTCAATTGATATAAAAATAGGTGGATTTTTTTATTTGGGGCTTTTTTTTGGGTTGTTACTTTATTTTAGTAATCTATTGAAGGACTCAAGAATTATGTCTGAAAAAATTGCCGTCAATAATTTATTCTGGAACAGTCCCAAGTGTTATGCCAGATCAGGTCTATTAAGAAGTGAAATGCGACCATCTCCAGATGTGTTGTGCTTTACTGATGCGAAAACATATTTTGAAGAGGTAGCTGAATATCAAATAGGCTTTTTGTCTCTTTGATGGGATCTCAAGTAAGAGCTATATATAAAATCAACTGGGTGTGGGGGATTTTTTCATAAGCTGTTTCACTCAGATAAGTTTCATTTCTGTGGTGAAGCCAGAAGGGAATCAGTGAGCAACATATTCTGCCTTTCTCTAGTACAGCATTTCCTTTTTGCTGCTTTAACATGAGTGTTATAGAGTAGCAGACATCACACCCACAGAAGTCCCATCTTCCTTTTAAATTCTTAAAATAAGAGTTAATTAGCAGGTCAGACTCCAGACAGCTTTCAAATAGATCCCTATTCCAATGTAATTCTAAATGCTGGACTTGCTTGTTTCATTCTTCTATTGAGCTCTGGGGTTCCAGCCAGCAGGAAAGAAATTCCCACTGGTGATTACCAGCTATGATTTCATTGCCATTGCAAGCTACAGTCACTTTCATCTGAGGCAAATTTCCAATGTGAAGCAGTCCAATATTCCATGAACACATTGTCACATTCAAACATGAGCTTACTTGCTTTCTTCATTGCAATTTTTTAAGAGGTAGGGTTTTTTCCCAGTCTTTTTTGTTGACTTTTAAATTCACTATATCATTATTTAGATCTTAATAGCATCAATAATTATCTTACTTAAAGAAGCTCTGGTTCTCCATTTGTTTCAAATTCATAACAAATTACTCAAATTCTTAAAAAAACCTTAAAATGGCATTTCTTTTTGAGTTTGAAAAACAATAAAATAATAAACAATAAAAGCAGTTAGTTAAGTGTAGCTTCTCTGTAAGTATAAGTAAACAACCCATTTTACAGATTTACATTTTCCTGTTACTCCATACAACAAATTGAGAATTTTTGCCTATCTTGTTTTTTAACAAGGCAGTCTTTATTATGAATTTGAAGCAAATTGAAGAGGTTCTTTGAAAGATATAGAGGTTGATATTATTGTAATGACTTCTGCAATTATTTTTGGTTTTTTGCTCTCTACCTATATTTGGTTTGATTCACTGCTAAGCAAATCTGAAGTTCAGAAGGTGGAATAACACAATTTCCTCTGACTTCAGAGACCTTCAGATCAGATAAGTTTGCTTATAACCCCCTAGTACAGAAGCTGTAAGTGTATTCTGATGTTTGCCACAATTATAATAATTACTTCTATTTTCAGCTGAATAAGGAGCTTCACTAGTTCAATCACTTCACAGACCTGTATAATTTTCAGTCCTGTCTATGTTGCAGAGTGGGCTTGAGAAATTCTGAAAAGTAATGAAAGTACCAGTTCACAAAGTTCTTGATTTTCCTTACTTTTGAGAAGTTTAGGGATTTTTCTGTTCTAGATATAAAGCTTTCCAGCAGCCAAACCATCCTTCTGATGCTTCCAAACCACGTGAGACAAAGACTCACTTTTAGTTTGCAAATCCCTTACAGAAGATTTAATTTCTCCAAATGAAGTTCTAAGACATGCTTTCATTTTCAAATGTCTGCATGAAAGATTTTTTGGAGAACCCAACATCTCAACTACTTGGATCATACTGATGAAAAGTCATTCCACTAAATAAATGTCTTTTCATGGTGCATTTAAATTGTGATGCATCAATGCTATGTTTTACTCTCTTCATATGTGTATGACTCAACTCTCAGCATGACCAGAATTGCGTTTGGTTTTTTGACATAATATATAACATTTTTGTTGATTTATAAAGATATACACAATGAAGTTTTCTTAAAATTATCATTAACTTGGGTAATTTTTTGGCTATAAATACATGGAGATTGATGCTATCATCAAACTGATCTCATGGGGCTGAGGGAAAGTATTTAGGGTTAGAATGTGTGATTTCTATTTAAAATTGACCACTCTGGTTTCTAGGATTAGAACAGCAAAGCCTGGAACGTTCCCCTAAGGCAACTCTCCTCTCTAGAAGAGCTGCCTGAAGACCATGTTGGAGACAATGGTGGGTACCAGATGCCTTGGCTATTGTACTTCTCTGTTGACAAGTGCTGTTTTCTAGTAAACATTAAGATTTAGAAGCAGAAGCTGGCATCTGGTACCTGCTTTCTCCTGGAATTTGTGCTCAGTTTTTACTCTTGATGCGATTGCGAGACAACCTACACTACATGGTGACTTCAGCAGCAGCTGAGGCACATGGAACTTTCTTCATTTGTCTTGAAAGTCACAATGGTAAGTTCTCTTAACACATTTAGGGGGGCAGCACCCTTGTAGAGGTGTCAGCATAGCATTATCAAGGTCTGAAGTGATTATGAGACAATTCTCAGTGTAATTACTCTGTTTTTCAGTCAGTTTTGCTCATTTCTTTGGCAGGAGAGCCGCAGTATTACCTTAAGCCTGACTGATGTGAAACTAGTGGTGCTGAAAGATGCTGCTATTTCCTAACATTTGCAACGGCAAAGGTTCCCATTGTATTTTATAGTCTGGATATGTGAGGTTATTTCACCATTAAGGTTCAGCAACTGTCATGAAAAAACCCATGGAAGTCATCAGCATAATTTTGAAGAGGACTTTCAACAACACAAGTGTTAGATTGTGTTAGTGTTAGAAGTGTTGGTCTTCCTTGGGCCTGTAGCTGACAAGCTGCAGAGAGAAGTGCAATGTGGCCAGTTTCACATAGGATAAAAATCAGAGGTTATCTTGCAAATCCCTTGTAAAATCTTTTTCACTGTGCCGGGTTTATCTATAGCACTGCTGGTAGGAATCTATCATTGATCATGAAAGCTGTAATTAAGTGGTGTCTTCTCACTTTGAAGAGGGGACAGAGTGTGAATTTATGTTATTTTTTATTGCCACTCATTCATTTCCTACACTGAAAACTGTGTCTCAGAGGCTTTCCAGGAAAAGGGAAAGGGTGTTTTCAGACCAGTCCACTACAGCTTCTCTGTGCAGTGGAAAGGGAGGATACTGCACAGCTGTAAATGAAGGTTTGTAGGGGAAGGTTCACAGTGGACTACTTTGCCAAATTAAAACCTTGCAGGGAGCAAGGGATCACATTCTATCATGGGATGATGATAGAAAAAGAGCTGCAAATGAATGAAAGAAAAGGAGATTAAAATAATACATTAGATCCCTTCATTTTTAAGCTAGATACAAAGATTTTTGTGGTCGCAATACTTTTCTTACACTGCAGGACATACATCTTCAAGTTATCCCTTGAATACAGAGAATTCTGAGAACCAGATTCCCTAAAGATTTATGCATCCTTTGTCAGAATGGAAATCTTTACTGCTGCAAACCATCCACATCCTAAGAAAGTGCTTTTTTTCCTCTCTGTTATTTCTTTGGCAAGATTACCAGATTTGTCAAAGGAGGATGGAATGTATTAGTAAAATAAGGGAGTGGGTGCGGCAGAGCAGAGTTCAAATCTAATAATTCTTTATTAGCACAGAGGCCACCAAAGAAAGTTCTTTCCTAAAAATACACAACTTAACCCCTCTGAAATGACATGCCAGTTGCACAGCTAAATCATAACAGCAATGGGTGACTTTGTATAGCTGAGTCAATTTTTATTATAATGAAGGAGGCTAAAGATGCCATTACTAGAGTTAAAACATTGGCTGTAAAATTAACAAATTTGTCATTTATTCATATTCTCTCCTATTATTAATATTTAATGGGAGGCATTTGACTGAAACTTTAAAAAAATTAGCTGTTCTGAATAACATTCTCTCAGATCTTTGCTTAATTTAAATGCCTTTTTGCTCTCAAAATGTAGAATGCTTTTATTTGATTACCCCTAGGTGGAAAACAATGTTCTAACAAAATTTATGTTCTCCAAAAGAACAGTAATGTTATTTTTTGAAGAACAGTTCTTCCTTTCTTCCAAAATGTGTGAAAATTGAATGACCAGAAAATGCATATTTGGTGGTGTTTTGCTCTATCTATCCCATGCTTTGTAAAGGGTCATCTGATGGTCCACATAGATGCCAATATTCCTGTTGTTTTTAAAAGATTCCTTTTAACTGATTCATTTGCCAGTAAGTTTATGCCTGGCAAAAATTATTCAGAAAACGAAAGACCATCAATATTTTCTCTATGGTAGAAAGAGAGTAGAGACAGGTGAAAACAGAGATTTTAGCTGTTCATTGGGTATTGCACCATCTGACAATCTGCATGCTTCAGGAGACAGAGACAGCAAAGGAAACATGTCTGCAGTCTGATATCCAGGGGTCACTTTGTACTCTGGAGTCTCTGCACCCTGCTGAACCTCAGGCAGGAGAAATTCCACTGATTTTCTCTGGCTTTCATTCTAATTTAAATGGATTGGTGCATAATTTCAAAGTGTCATTTTTCTTCCTCACGTGGTTTCAACTTTCCCTACCCTCAATCTTATTTTACTACTGGGCTCACCATATATAAGCTGTACTTATAACCATGCATGTCCATGAGCTAGGTAGAAGAAGAAATGTCTTTCTTCCCTTGCCCTCTTCCTTCCCCATCTCTATGTTCTTATTCAACCAAATGAGTCCCTGTCACTCCCTGACTTCTTAGCTCCCCTCTCCTTTCATGAAGAATAATGTGTGTGATTACAGGGTTTGCCTTTCCAGTTCCTGCATCAAAGGGAAGATCTTTACCATGCTGCTGGGCCCATCTGGATACAGGGCATAGCAAATTGGCCCTTGGTGGATAATAATGGAGCCTGAGAGTGAACCAGAACTTGTCTGTGATTTCACATCATTCCAACAAGTTCTTGCTGAGTTTATTTGCTGCCTTCTGTCACTAAATCCTTGTACACAGATTTGAGTCCAGTATTTACTAATATCTTCATATCATCCTCTGGACAGGATCTTGTGTCTGTTGTCGAAGCTGACAGAGGCTGTGGCTGAGACAAGTTGATGATGTTTTGGCTGCCTTTCCAGAAAGCACAGATGCTCTGAACACCTTTCTGGAATTTTTAAGTAGTCAAATGTCTTCCCATTAAAATGTACAAAGGCAATGGAGAAATAAAGCTTAATGTCTTTTTCTAAAGAGATATGTCTCTATACTGATGGTCAGCTCCTAATATGTTCTGGTTAGAAGTCTTGTACATATGAAATCAATATATTCTGTAAATACTAAAATTCATATCCTGACTGACAATATAAATACACTAAAAACATTTGAACAAAAACAAAAGCCAACCAACCAACCAAAAAACAAAAACAAGCAAAAACAAAACCAAAAAACAACAACGAAAAAAACCAGACAAGCCCCAAACCCTCCTGCAATATCAGTTTTGAATAAAGTTTCTAACAGAAGCATAAATATTTTAACTATTTTTTTTTCAGTATATAAAATAACGAGACATTTCATGTCTGGTTTGGTTTTGGGTTGTCATTGTTTTGAGGCTTTTTTAAATGTGCTTATTATATTCACCAGGTGAAGAAGCATCAATCTGTGCTTTTTGAATGTGAAGGGAATATGGTCTTTTTTAATTTTAAAAACTGTCTACTAGTATTTTCTAACAAAAGAGATTAAGAGCTGAAATCAATCTTATTTAGCAAAGCCTTAAGGAACCACAGAAACCATCTATCTTTTCTTTAACTGCTTGTCTGGCAATCTCCAAGCCAGAGTCTGTCTTTCACTTTACATGGAAATGAAGCTGCAATTAAAAGAGTACTTCAATCATTTGCTGCTATCCTTAAACTAAGCATGGGAAAACTAGCATAGGTGAAAATAAGAACTGACCCCAAACTGACTGTGAGGTCAAACTGAACTTGAGCCAATTATTTCATGGTTTTTTAATAAGTTGAGAAGACACATTGAATTACAGGGGAAAAAAAGCAATTCTTGGCATAGTACCTAAAAAGTCAAAGTGTCCTGAAAATAGCAGCTTTTGTGAGGTTTTCAACTAGAACCACAGGAAATATTAAGCAAAAAAATACTGACATGCCTCATTTCACCTAACTGCAGAATCTGGCTGTCTGGGCAGGTTGTTATAACCTGTTAAGTCTTTTTAACACCAATTCAGGGTCTGCAGGCCCATGGGCCTTTCTGGTCGGATTCCCAGCTGGTCTCCAGCTCTGTCACAACCCTGCTCCCTCTGGACATGCCAGGGCCGTGTCTGATCTGGAAGCCTGTCTAGGCTTTGCCCACATACCTGCTCACAAACCTGCAGCAGGCATTTTGACACCAGGTACTGATCAGGACGTAGCGCTTCCTGCCTAAACACTTCCCAGGAATTCCCTGAAGGACTCATCCTATCAGACTCTTCCCTGATGGATGGACAATCTTCAGAGATAAACCTATCTGCACTGCAGCTCCTGAACTGTGATGGTCAAAGGGGAGCAGGACGGGCAGGGCTTGCATCTGCATGGAGTGGGGCATCATGGGGACAGTGCCAGGGATGAGCCAGCCCCTGCAATTTCCCGAGGAATTCGTGCCTTGAGGCAGCAGCAGTTCCTGTGAGCAGGGTGCATGGTCAGCATCTGTGCAGGAGAATCAGCCTCTGCTGTGTCTTAGCAGCCCTTTTACAGCCCTAGGAGCTGAAAGATGCTACAGGCCCTGAATTGCTGTTAGCCCAGGAACACCCACACCAAAGCAGGGAAGCAGCCTTGTAGCCAAGGTTGGTGATCAGCTCATCTGCAGCCCTGCAGAGACACTTCATGTGGTGATACCTTCTTGTCTTGTTTAACAAACTGAATGCACATCTTGCTTTACCTTGTTCAGAGTGGTTTTCTTCCTCTCTAAGAGCTCCCTGACTTCTTCTAAGTCAGAATGGTAACTTCAAACATTCCATGCCCTTGGTTTCCTGGCAGACAGGGTTTTGGCCCTTTCAAAAACCTTCCAATACCAAGCTCACCTGTGCCCAATTAATTTATGTTTTTGTGAGTTTGACAATTATTAATATTTTAAAGAAGGATCTTTTTTTGTTTATTATTTTCTTTCTTTTAGTTTCACTCTGATCATGCCTCAGGACTAATGATTGAAGTACTGGCACCAGGCAGTAGCTCTTTAGGAAGCAATAGGTTCTGGTTTTCAGATTTAGAGTCAGGCTTAGAAATGGGAACATAGAATGGTGCAGCAGAACTGGAGATCCTGCAGCTGTGGTTTAGGTTGTAACAAATTTTTTTTACAGATATTTCCATCAATTGTAGCTGAGCACAGAAGAATCCCAACTCCTCCTGGGTATGTGAAGCTAAGGAAAGCCTGGCTGAACACCTTAACTCAAGTAATCTTTCCTTCTTTCTTTTATCCTAGTTTCTTATTTATTTTCTGGCAGGCATCAGCACTCCTGGGAAAATGCTCCTTGTATGTAATAAAAATAAGATTACTTTCATGTAGCTTTTGATTGCCAATGTTTTTCCAGCTCTCAAAGAGCCCTACTTCCATATCCTTTGCAGAGAAGTCTGTTATTGTTATGCAGTTTGGTTTACCTTCATGATTTGTAGCAAACATGCTTAGTGTTTTCTTTGTTAAAATAAATAGAATAAGTGCATGTCTTTAAGCTACAACATTTCTCAGTTGCCAGTAGAACCTATGCAGAATGAAAGCCAAAAGAAAGAGGTAGAACCAGAATCAGTTAAGTATGTAGCTTTTTAACATATGAAGAAATTAATGGGTTTCATGGTTTTTGTTGCTGAAAGATTCCTATAAAATCATGATACACAACATTGGAATAGTTTATGCTAGTAAATGATAATTAGTTTAAAATGTTAACTTAAATTTATCTCAATTAGGTATTATCCATTTATTTCTATAATACAGTTTTAGATGCTCCAAAAGTGACAACATATGCAACTGGTTTCATAAATCCATGCTTCAGTGAAAGCAACAAAGGAATAGAACTTTTGTTTCCCCTAATAAACCACAGTCCCATCACTGGCTCATTACTGATCAGTCACATAACTGACAATAAATGCTGCTGTTTTTCATGTGGCTATGAGATCCACAGAAAGATTCTCAAATGAAAGTTCATGACTCTGCAGTGAGACCATAATTAATTTAGGTCAGCTCCTTGGGCAAAATTAGAGGTTTTTTGTTTCACTGAGGATACTACTTAAAAATAAGAAAAGGTATAACTAGGTATAATTTGTTCAACTCACAAACATGCATAACACTATTGAGGCATAAATCCATACACACCAGTCATAATTCTGCTGCTGAAATATTTGCAATAGCTAAACTTCAAAGAGACAATAGGACATTGTTAGATATAGTCAATTGTTCTGAGGTAAGAGGAGGTCTGAGCATGTAGTTCACCTAAAATTTTACAGCTTTATTTGGTTTGAAAATGTTATTGAGAATACAACAATTTTGATGTTACATTCTCAGAATTTCAGCTACTGGTGGAAAATGGCTTTAACTGGCTCTAATATGAGACCACATTCTAGCCAGGAATAATAGGTACTAACTCCTATTAGCTGGATATTTATCTGAGATGTGGAAGCTATTTTTTTCCAATGCTACTTTTCTTAACTCGGGAGAAATCTAAAACTTGGGTGTCTCAGGCTATAAATCCAGCTATATAAATAAAGATACTAAATACCCTAAATTCCAGTCTTCATTTCTTTCTTTGAGCAAATAATTTCATGTTAAACATGAAGTTGCTTTCTCGTGAAGCTAAACATTTCAGTTACTTTCTTGTGAGGAATGACTCTGATTGATTTTATAAATTCTTATATTGTAATCAGTCCATTCTTTTGCTGAATACAAGCTTCAAAATAATTTCCCATGCTCCAGCAAAGTTTACCAAAAATACAGACTTAACTACAAGCAGCCCAGGAGATTAATGATAATCTGACTTTACAGGTCATCCTCTTCAAATCTCACAAAAGCCCCTGGCCCTTCAGTATGTTAACATTTACCAAATGAAAAGATGTAACAGTCTCTCTTAAGGAAAATGTACAACTGCTAATTAGAGACAGAAATAATTTTGGATCTAGCTACAGCTGAGCCAGTAGACTAAGTCTGAAAGTATTGTGAAACAGAGTTATGGGATTTATATTTGGTACAAAAATGTTATATTGCTTGTGCATTTTAAGGAAATTATTCCGAATATTTGGTGTCTTTAACTTTGCTGAGAAAATAGACACTTTTGGGTATGTCATCTACAAGAAATGTTGAAATTTTGGTGAGGTCCGCATGTGCAGAAGGCACTTTTCAAAGTTCTGTACCTATTAGTCATTCAACTATCAGTCAAAAGCAGATTAAAATTACATTAAGAATACAAAACTGGCTAGAGATAATAAAACTGAAAACAATGAAATACACAACCATCAATTCCTTGGGAATACTGTTTTGATTAGTAACGTCAAGTATGAACAAACTGCTTCAGAAAATTTCCTAACAAGGTTCTCAGTAGATATTAAGAGTCCAGTAATGAATTTTTCTTGTTCCATTTCCAAAGACTCTGTCACTCAGTTGTGGCTGATCTGTGCTATGGCCCACAAAACTTCCAGTGAGCTTTACCCTGTATTTAAAAATCGACCACACAATAAAAAAAAAAAAAATCCTAATTCTGATACTCCAAGATCAGTCTGAAACCTACTGAAATAACCAAAACTTTAATACAGTCTTGCAGCTTGAAGATACTCAGTCAATATCAAAAGTGATACATTATAACCAAGGCTATTGTAAAGTCAGCTACTAGACAGCTGAAGAAAAAAATTATGGCATTTTCAATGGAATTAAGAATTTAAAAAGTTGTTAATGGATATCCAAAAGACCTTTTTAAACTACAGGGAATTTATCATAATGACTAGTTTTTCAACAAAGAAAGTTTTTTTTTTTCTAAGATATAAATTATACCCCTGTCAAGTTTTAAAATCTATATGGAATGGGACAAATCTTTATTTGTGACTGATGAGTAAAATTCAGATCTTCCCCTCTTTAAAACCAGAGGAGCTCACAAAGCCTTTTATTGTCAAATTTCTTAGTTGTGTTTTGTTTTTGTAAAGACTTCCTTTTCTCATATACTCTTCCATATAAATAAATGCCAAGTATCTACTTTTTTTCTCCCAAATGAACACTTTTCTCATGGCATTTTATTTGGACAGTTTAGCACCATGGCATAAAACACCAAAGATATCAATAGACACATAAATAGGAAAGAAATGTAAGAAATTGATCTTTTTACCATCTCACACCATGGAAGCAGAGTTGTTTTCTATACCAGTAAATTCTTTCTGGTGCTCACTACATTTAAAGCACTTTTTTTCCCTCCAGTTTTTCCTCATCATTCCAAGGGTAGCTCAAACATCACTTCTCTCTGTGGATAAATTTGGAAAGTGTCCAAATTGAACAGCAGAGTGGGTGGACTAATACAACTGAAAATCATTGCTTGAACTGATCCTGGCATTTTAGTTTGCTCCATGATTAAATTCAGAATGAAGACCTTAAAAGCCAAGTGAGATGTGAGGAGAAAATAAAGCCTGGAGGAAAATGTCCACAGTGTTAAAAGACCATAGTGGAATGTATCTATGAAGCCTAGATCATATTTCAGTCTGGACAACATTTATGTAGGCACAATGTCCTGACCTTATGGCTGTTCTTGTCTGAACCAAGAACCACTTCTTGCAAGGTACAGGTTTGTGTCAAATCAGGACGGTTTGCTGATCTACATATGGGTACATGCAGGAGCACTAACTAGGTATATGCTTCAAAGGATAAGTCCTTGTATTAAAAGTAATTTAATTTTGAAAATGACAACTTTACTAATGAAAAAAAAGACCCCACCTTAAAATGATAAATTCCCAATTAAATAAACACAGCAATACTGGACATAAGGAATCCCACTTGCACTTGACTGTTCTAATCCCTAGAGTATAGAGCTGTGTTCCTTCTGAGTTGTCTCTCTGCATACAGAATTTTGAATCATATTCAGTACTGTAGGGAAAGAACAAAATAGAGAGAGCTGGAGAGCAACCAACAGCCTGAGTTAGGGAATACATTGCTTTAAAACACTCCTCAAGTAAGCAGGGAATATAATTCCCCTGTCAGACTGCGGCCTGAACTGCGTCTTGCAATGCTCTGTCCGTGAGGCTGACATAGACGAGAGAAGGGCACCTCTTTGTGCTAAAGTGAAATTATTGGAGGCAGGCTGGCTTATCAGAAGGAAAGCCTCAGCTGTGCTGTCTAAGAACAGAATGTCTGTTCCAGCACTTATGGCACCTGAGAGGTGCTTGTTAAAACTCCCCTTTGCCCTAGGTCCAGGCTGGTTTCTGCTGAGCTCTGCATCCAGACTACTTTGCTTTATATAAAAAAGCTATCTATGCAGCCAGGTTCAGACTACCACTTCATGACCCAGCACTTGATTTTTTGATTGGGTAGTGCAGAAGCTGCAGTCTGAACCCAGCTCTGATGACCTTCTGTTATAGAACAGTCCCCAAACACATGTAGCCAATCAAGTGTCCAATTCTCTTACTGCACTTGGTGTAAGGACTCTGTGACTGCAGGAGGAGCCTAAACAGACCACAGGAGGACTTATCATTATTATTATTATTGCTATTTTTGCTTCCCATCTGTATTCATTAGCACACCTTGTAAAAATCAACTCAACCTTCTGTCAGCTTTGTGCTGCAACTGCAGTGGTTGGTGTGGAACATTTTGGTACCTTAGTGCAGCCAGCCTGCTTTCCTCAAAGCCTTCAGCTGGGATTCCTTGTCTCTGCTTGTCTCCTTGGCACTGACACCCCCACACATAAAACCTGGCACAACCTTTCAATTCAGAGCAAGACTGGACTCTAGTGTTGAATTCTGATTACAGAAACCTCCCACAACTGGAGTGTGTTCATGCTTTCCACTATATAAAACCCTCATAGAAGAACTCTTCTGTCTCTTCACAGTTTGGTGTTTTTTGGATCTTTCCATCTGATATCACATGATATTCTGTATATATAATTAATGGATCAAGAAACAATGTAGACAATATTTCTGCCAAAAAATCTACAGATTCAAACTGAAGCAATCTGGTATAAACAACACATAGTATTAGTCAGTTCAGTATCATTAGTTCCTTGTATCTTTATGTAATGTACAGATGAGGCTGACCTACACAATTTGGATTAGACCGGATTCTCAGTCTTTGGACTTTGGAAGACCAAATTCCATTTTTTCTTTCTTTAGGTCATGATGTCAATAGCTGACATTGTGAAATATAACTTACAAGATTAGGTTTTAAAAGAACACATCTCTGGTTCTTACTAATTATTGTCATTTTAGGCCATATTTGCCTTATATATTCTCAGTTTACTAAAGCACATTCTTACAGATCTCTGTGGGAAAGTACCATTTATGAATAGTCATGGACAGAGAGTAGTAAAGAGAGGCTGTAAGGAGTAAAGGAAATAAACTAGTCATGAACACAGTGAAATATCCCTACCCTGAAAAGCTTTTTCAGTGTGAATCCAGACAGATATTTTAACTTAAATCCCATCTATACACATGCAAGTGGGTTGGAAATTTGATTGAAGATTCTTATTGATTGATGGACATTTAGAGAAGAGCTTCATTTCTGGTCACATGAACTACACATCCTGCATAGACACTAATTTATCCACTAATTTTTTTAGATACTGAAGAAACAATAGTATTTGTGGGACTTTCTTGAGTGTATTGACATTCAATAACATTTTGTGACAGAGAAACCTCAGAAAATATCATCTTCAAATACAGAAAATATATTCATTATATAAATTACACAAACATTGAAACAATTATTTCATTTTGTGAATGAAAGCATATTTCCTTATGTATTTTTCCTTTTAACATTACGTACAGCTGGCACTGTTATATGATGTTTAATTTGTTGCTCAGTTGCAGGGGATATTTTCTCTATTTTCAGTTTTGTTAGCTCTTTTGCAGTACTCACAAAGTAGTAGGCATGTAACAAATGTCTTGAAACAAAGAAGAGAGTAAGGAATGTTAATAGGAAATTTAAACTCTCTAAGTGATGAGGAGGAAAAAGCGGGTGCGCATGTCAATCTGTAAAGTCTTCTAAAATGCATCTGGCATAATATTACATTACATATTCTTCAGAAATATGTGTGTATTTTAAGGCAGAACACAGGTAACTGGTAACAAAACATCAGCCACAAATAGTCTTATATAGATCAGATGCCAAAATTCCTTAAACCCTGCCAAAGGAAACTGCCAAAGCAACCTCAGGCACAGCAATCAGTTACATTCCCCAGCCTGGATACCATCAAGACCCACCTCCAAAACTGGGTCATTTAATCTAGAATATTCTGTGAACCAACCAAAAAATCTTTCAGATGATTCTTAATCCCTGATGAAATATGAGTTACTTTCCTGTCTGGTCTGCATGTCAGCAGGAACCATACAGGCTTTTTTTTTTTTCCCCTTCTACCTTGACCCTTTCTTTCTCATTTTATTGAAGCTGGGGAAAGAAAAAAAGAATTTTTATTTTCTGGTTTTTTTTTTATTTTATTTTATTTTATTTTAATTTACATTTGTGTCTCCTCATATCCAAATTTGTGGATATTCATTCATTGGCCTCTAAAGACTTTCTGATTAACTTCAAGTGAATTACAATATTTGTACTGCAATTCTCCAGCATTCCTTTAATTAAAAAACCAAACAAAACCAAGGCACTATCCCAAGAATGCAAGACAATAGTCACTATATTTCATAATTGAAAAATAATGTGGGCAATATTCTAAAATTTCTCAATTCTGTTGGATGTAGCTCCTGTTATTATCAATAGTTTTGTGGCAGACTTAAGATGGAAAGATATGACAGCTAGTAATGCCTGCATTGGGCTTTCAGCTTAATTTTAATGCTCATGTTAGGCAGTAATAGAAGATGAAAAAGATTATGTATTTTTCAGATTAAATCAATTTTGTTAAGCAGATATAATTTTCAGTTTGTTGATCTTGATAGTGGATTAAGAAGTAAAAAATTTATGAAAATCTACTGGCATAGGTTTTTGCAAAGAAGAAACATGAAAATTAGTTTTATGTAGTCATAAACGTTCTACACATAAAATATGTAAAAAAGTACATTTAAAATGTTACTAACGATGAAAAAGCAAGATTGAGACTTAGGATATGCCACAGGGAAGGTTGCCTGCACAGTCTGTCTCTACATTTAAGAACTGTGACCAAATCATTAACTATCTGATCATATACTTCTTTTTTGATACTGTCTCTGCCTTATTAAACTCATATGAAGGAAAGTGTTTTATTACTTGTTGCATTGTGTCATTCCCCATGCATATTAAAATCTTTGCTGAAGAGGTAATTATTAAACTCCTTCTTATACTCAGATCCAATGAGCTTCCCTATAGCATTTGATCATTCTTCATTTTCACAGTGGCCCTCAGAAATAAAGGAGATACATTGTGCTAATTTTAAAGATGGTGTATGAAAAAGCTAAGGCCAGAAATAGCTGAGTTACTGCATGAGCACACATAGCCACAAATGGATTCAGCTCACAGGTTGAGACACCAAACTGTGATTTTCTGAGGATATGTGCACTGAAGGTCTCACTTTATACACTGGAGATGTGTTTAATACAGTTGGTGGAATGCAGAGAGCTGTTGACATCACTTTAAAGCAGATATCCAGAAGTCAGCTTTACTGCATGAACACAGGTACACAGAAAGCATCCTGTCCTGCTGGGGAAATACTCTTCAGTTGTAAGGAGAGCTTTACCACCCATTAATGCCTTACTGGATGAAATGCTGAATCCTGCCCTGAGTGCTGTCTAAAATCCATGTTAAGTGGTTGTATACATAGCAAATATACTGCAAATTAATTGTCAGCCAGACTTTCAGTAAAATATAAGCTGATGTATTTCAGACCCTCAGACTGAAGCCTTCCCAGTACTTCAGTGTGAATGTCCATCACTGGTTTGGCTTTGTGCACCAGACTGGGGAATTTACTCAGAGGTGTGTGGTATTGTGTGAACACAGCATTCCTCACTGCAGCAGAGCTTGTGAGCTTCTGCATCTCTGGCCCTGGACCTGATGCTGGATCACACAGAAAGAGTAAGAAGAGTACTCTACCCCATCCTTTATTCTCAAGTCCAGGTTCATCACCAGATTTGCCTTGGACTTGATCAGATAACTAAAGCCTGAGCCATGCCTGGAGTGGTTAGAGCTGAGCTATTTCCTGATGGAGGAGCTTTCTGTGTCTGCCCCTGCAACACCTTTAAAAGTCTTTCAGAGCAGGAACACATCACTTCTCTAGATCATAATTTTCAATTCTCTGGACTTTGGTATCTGGGAAGTGAAAGCCAGGTCAGCAGGGAGAAGGGAATCTCTCTGCAGAATACTGTGAAACAGCAAGTGCTTGTCCAGGTGTCAGATGGCTGCAGCATATGTGCTAACAGTGACTTTATTCTGTGGAGTGTAGGAGAGAAGAAAGCCTAGAGTTATTTGAACAAGATAGTTTACCTGAAAGTTTGATGAAGGATTCTGCTCCCTATGCTGGAAGTCTTGAACTCTATTTTATGATCTCAATATTATATAAAAGTTGGCTGTTTTGCTGAGTGTAATGGTCACTATAACAATCTCCCATAGCACAGCATTATAGGTGATATAAAAGTAAAAGACAAAACATTTGCTGAGACTGTGGACATTCTGTAAAATTACCTGTCCCCAAAGCCACTTATGACTGCAAAGCATTCCTCCTTTTACAGATAAAATCAAGAAAATGAAACGTTTGCTGAATATGTGACAGGATTAAAACAATTAAATGAGCTTTGCCAGTTTGGAGAGAGTTTAAGGGATGCATTAAGAGAATGGTTAGTGAGTATTGTGCAAAATAATTCAACCCAAAAGCAGGCTTTGATAGAAACAGAACTGACCCCAAAATGTGCAGTAGATATGGCAGTTTCAAAGGTGCCAGAGAGTTGCAATATTTCATGAAGCTTATACAATAAATAAATTAGGTAGTCTCAGAAAGTACATCACAGAGAACTGAATGATTAGGTGCCTTCAGTGAAAAAAAAATCTACTGATGCCACTCATTGGTGGTTCAATAACAAGTTCTGAAGGAACTGGAAACAACACACACATTCAGAAAGCATTGGGGTCAGTGCAAAAACTAAAACTACCATCTCAAAAGGCAGTTATCTGGTGCACCATCTTGCAAATAACCTGTTCAAGACTGCGTGGGATAAAGTAGCATTTCTAATCCAGTTACTTTAGATAGTTTAAAAAGAAAATAATAATGTTTAAAATGTAGCCTGAAAAGGGTTCTGTTGTTTCTGTCCTTCAAAAGCAGAATTGTAAAGACCTTGGCAGTTCGAAGAATGTATACAAAGGAAATTCTTATTCTCCTGGGTGTTACTCTGCAGACATTAAGGGATAACTGTAAACAACTTATGCTAATGCTCTGGTTTGCAGTACAGTGGTCATGCATTTCTCAATAAAGAGTGTCTGAAAGAAATTCAGCTGCACTGGCCAAGTGTAAAGCATGCAGGCTCCAAAAATAATTATGAACTCTTGCCCAAAGCAAAAATTAACTGAGCTTTTGGGCAGCTGATATTTTCCTGAGATGATATTTTCCTGAGATGATACCCAGAAGTTTAAAACATATGAATGCAAAATGTTGTAATTGCCCTTCCGTCAAGCACAGTTTCTGCTAAGCCTGTCCAGTACCTTTGTTTGCAGGACAGCCAAATACAGAAGGGAAACATCACTACTTTCCTCTCCCTGTTAATCTTTTCTCCAAGGTCAAATGAGGTAAAGGGAAACTGCAGCAGTAGCAATAATAGAACAGTATCAGGAATGTGGTGATTCACATTCTGATAATTGAGGAATGCATGGTGTGCTTCACTAGACTAGCAGATATTTGTCTCTTTGGTGGTTAGGAAGCATTTCCAAAGGGAATTGATCCATGGGGATCACGGTGGTTAAAGCCTGTTGGAAAATGGACACTAGAAGCAACAAACAGGACCTTACAGCTCTTCCAGCACAACAGAGCAATGTTTAGAGCTGCTTGCCCTTTGCTGTAAGCTGCCACTGTTGGTTTGCATGGCACACTTGCTCCTCACAGGAATGTGACCATGGAGGAGGTAGTGCTGAACTCCTTGAATGTGTGTTAAGATGGAGAAGAGTTTAAGGCAAATGATGAAAATTGTCAGTGCTTCAATAAAAGAACTTTATTTGATGTTTCTCAGTAAACAAAACTATGATATCCAGTGAATTCTCTTGCTGAAGCCTAGGTTCTCTATTTTGGGATTGCCAGTTAACGTAACACTTCACAATAGTTTCACCAGCTTCACAGTTGCAAGTCCCAATGACTTTGCACTTAGATATCTGATCTCTACATAATCTCTATACAGATATTTTTTAATCTCCATGGTTCTCAAATAAATAAATAGGATTAGAGTTCAATCATCCATAAAGGTGGGATAGATCAAGCTGAGACAGTGAGCACTGGAGTAAAAGAAGGTAAAGATACTTGCTTATTACCCTTTTCTTTATAAAAGAGGACAGACATAAGTAATGCAGGCAGAATCAGTTTTATTGGTTGACTAGAAATAGTTGATATCTTGATAGGAAGTCATTGCTGTCTAATTACCCCATAAGAAAACACCTTCCTATTTATGATAGAGCTGATATTTTTCATCTATTTTTACAAGATTCTCTCAATCACTTTGAAACATTTTAATTCCTGGATTTTTTTTTCTTTTTTACTATAGGAAGCAATTTATATTATTTAAATGTTTCATAACTGTCCTTTGACATAATTCAGTAAGGATTATCACATAAATAAAGTAAGGTCTACAAGGCAGTTATATGTAATGTACTGCTATGAAACCTTTACAAGTATCAGAATGAGAATAATTTCCAGAGATATATGCTATAGCTGATATAATAACTCTACAATCCCCAGATATTGGGGTTTATCTCAGACCACCAAAATCAGTGGAAAGGATTTACTCTCAAAGGTTTTGAATCAAGACCTGTAGGGAATTACAACAATTTTTGATTCTGTCTTTTACTTAAAACTCTGAAAAAACATATGTAAAAATAAACAGTGCACCAGAAGTGTTTCTCTGGCTGGGAGGCAACAACCACTGAAGGCACATCTGACATTTTAGGCCAGGATTTGCAAGGCAGGATTTTACAATGTCTGGGTGATGTAGATGTTTGAATCAGCAGCTCCTTCAGCAAGACAGATTTTGTTATTGTAATGATATACTGTAATATTACTTAACCACCACAGTCAGGAAGAAATATATCTCACAGCACAAGACATTGCACATACAAATTTTCCTTCCCTCAAAGTGCTTAAAATCCTCAAAAATCAAGCAGCACAACAGTTGGGCATGGGAAAAATAAGGAAATATAGGGAATATATTGTCCACTTGATGGTATCACATTCCTGGCCTGATTTAAGTCAAATTCTTGGTTTTTATGGCAAAGGAAAATTTCTAGGAAAGGAATAGAAAAATGACAGTGAAAAGACTTTGCAGGTAATTTCAAAGAGTTATTAGCACTATGAGTGGCAACATCAGCAAAGCTTGAGGGTGATTTCTTGAAAATCTAACCAGGTGACAATCAAGGCTACCACCTCCCCTTACCAGTTAGGGACAGCAATTGAACCTAACTCTTGTGAACATGGCAGTTTGAAATTCTGGATTATTCATGGTAATTCTGAAGCTCAAAAAAGCAGTCATTAACAGTTCTGTGCTTACACTTCTGCTATGTCTATTTTCGTGAAATATGTGAAATTTTTTGTGAATTAAAAACTTAGTTGTTCTTCATGCAGAGCTGATTGAATTCAAACTCATATATTAATATTCCAGGAGATGGACACACAGTAATATAATGAAAAATTGGATTATTTCACACAGAGCTAGCCATGAATAAAAAGCCCTTCCAAGTACAATATGAGCAGGCATGCTGTTAGGATGCCAGTTGGCTTCATCATATGGAGATATTGCTGCCTTTAGTGTCTGTTTCTCCACAGACTGACACAATAAACTGAGGCTCCAAAAAGCTAAGGGCTTCTTAACTGCTCATTGACAATAAATAGTGGTCTCCAAGTACTCTTTCAGATGTCATTATGCTCTATCATGTCAGTGATCCATGAATAATAAGAGCAACTCATGTAAATCACTGGGGGGTGTTCTGCTAGCTTGTTAGGTTCTCATATAAATTTAATAACAGATTTATTTCATTTCCCTTTTGAGAAATTAAAATGGCTTGAAATGCCTTCGATATAGCCACAAAAGCAAAATTATCTCCCTTGTTTCACAGTGATGTGTTTCAGCTCTCCAGCCCATTTTCCTCTGATTCCCCTCTTTAATTCAGAAGGCAGCATGTTCCACCCCTGCTCTACCATCCACCAGCATGTTGCAGCTCAGCTCACAGGGTTCCTGCTCTTTCAATCAGTGTTTTCAATCCTTTCTTCATCTACTCCTGACTGGAGGTTTTGGCACCACACAGGTCCAGGGAGCAGGGCTCAATCTCTGGGGGTGGGAAGGATTTATCACACCTCTGCTGGCATTAGCTTTTAGGAGAGTTTCCTCACTTGCAGGACTTCCAGCTGGAGGAGGAAAATCTTTCTTGGCACTCAGCAGTGACATGAATACCTTTCATTGCACAGCCTTTCTCTGCTGCCCACAACTTTTGAGATATCTCCTTGTTTTTGTGTGTGCATATTGGTGTGCAAGCTTTGAAACTGTGTCCAAGACAAAAACCACTCTCATTTTCCTTCCATTTATATTGGGACTTCAGAATGAAAATGTAAAGATCTGCTAGGGATACGTGATATATACAAGAAGGAACACATCAAGCCCTTCAATTTGAGCAATTACCTATAATAAAGGTATATTCTATATCTATAATTCCTATTACACATATCAAAAGGTATCTGCTCCATTTCAGAGTTATTCAATACAGTTCATCGTCACTGAAAGCTCTGTGTTATCTGTAATGATTTTATTTCAGTGTCCTTAACTGACCTTGAAACATTAGGTTGTGAGTCAAGTGACTTTTTGAAAAAAATCTCTACTACCCCCACAACAAGTAAGAGCTGCACATGCCCCTGACATACTGAATTTAATTATGCAAAAATCAACTGACTGCCAGATGTTTTGCCAACATGTAGAAGTTTGGATGTTTCAAAAAGCTTTAATGATTCTTTGTTCTTCAAATTACTGAATGATACTTTTATGGAAGTTAAAAAAATTACATAAAGCTTGAATCTAAATGGACATTTTCATTCCTGAACAATTCAGATTGCTATTTTTTGGAAAACAATGATAATAAGAGTCTAAATTTTAAGAAATTGCATGATCAAGCAGATTAAATTTTTCCTTTTAGCTTAATTTGATAAGAAATAATTGGCATCAGAGGCCTCTAAAACAATTTAAATAATATTAACTTCTCTCTAAATTTCATTTCTAAGGCAAAGACTTGTGTTTCAAACAACTGTGAGTAGATATAACTACATTACAACCTCACTAGAAATTGTCATAATAACACCAGCTGTATCTGTTTATAGGCTAAAAAAATGTTGAGACTTGACTTACATGATCGGATCAAGGTACTCAGAGCATTTGTGAGGTTTGATTGACATGGTGGAAATTAATTTCCTTTATGCTAGTTTCTCTGTGTGTACTTAATCACCTGGTAAGAGCAATTCTCAGTTTTGATATTATTCCACTGTATAAATTATCATGACACTGTGATAACCTGCTTGATTCTCTGGGAATCTTGTTGGGATGTGTAACACGAAATTTCTCTCTGGATGGAAATCTTGACAGTCCAGCATAAGCCTGATGTTTATGATTCTCTAAAAGGCACCCGTGAGAGGTAAATGCATTCAGAAGAAAATAATTCTATCCTAAACCATGTCTATAATTTTGTCAGTTAATGACTCTGAAATTGCTTATCTCTCAGTGTGTTATAGCCTAGATCAGAAATTAAGTCTGCCTAAATTTTAAACAGCTGCAGTCAGATTAGATGCATCTCATCTTAAATTACCTTTTTTTAAAAAATTTACTCTAAACCAAGATCTTTCAGGTGGTTTCTGACTTTTAGATTTGGGTTTTTCAGCTTGAGATCAATGTTTCTAAAGCCACAGTTGTTTCCTTGCATATCGTTGTTTTTTTTTTCTTCTCCTTTTTCCCTTTGACTTCCTCACATCACCTGTAAATATCTGTTACTGGAGCTATCAGAGCTAATGAAATAAGAAGCTTGTTCCCAGATTGCATAGTCTGATCCTATTAAACCCAAAGGCTTGGATGTGTTCTTTACTTTTCTTTCCCTTTTCCGGGCACTCCCTTACACCAGGGCGATGGGAGCAGCAGCTCCCCAGGAAGGTCCTTCAGGAGCAGCACACACAAAAGAAACAGGCACACATTTGTGTCCACACTGAAATCTGGTGCACCACCTGTCTCTTTTCTTTGCTGACTTCTGCTGATGAGAGCCAGGGACGTAGTCACTGACATATTCCTGGTTCCAGCTTTTTCAGTCAGCTGTGCTCCCTTGCTTTGTCATGGCTTTCTAAAGATTTGCCCACAGTGGGTTTTATTTGCTGGTATGTTTTATTGCCCTACTTTTCAGTGTTTTCTTCCTAAAAAAAAGAGAAATGCACTAAATATTTTGAAAAATACATGAAAAGCATTCATTCAATGTGAATTCATGTGAATTTGTAAAATGTGACTTTAGGGGAAAAGAAAGTCAAAGGTGTTTGCTAAACAACTCTCCTTGTTTTTGTGTTTATATATCATTAATTTGGTGTGTATAATTTTAATGAGCAATCTCTCTGTGTGTAGGAATATGGTGCTGCAGTGTTTTAAAAGAAAAATAGGCAAAGTTAAAATCAATAGCATCTTGTTTTATTCCCCTCTCCTCACATTTCAGCAGACCATTCTGATTTATATCTATGATATTACTCTGACTGGAGAGGAGCTATGGAAATGCTAGATTGGGATTTGCCTCTATTGTCTGCCTCTATTGTCTCACAATCTGACTTCATCAAAGCCAATGTTGCTTCATAAATGTCAAAATAAACATGATTAGAAAATCCTGTTGTTTCACAAATTAGACATTTAGTTTATGGAGCAAATTAAAAAGTTAATGAGAAAAGTACTTCATTCAATAACATGTAGTCAATTGTTTCTTGACATTCTGTGCTTGTTAGAAAAAGGTGAGGAGGCTGTTTTAATGAAGGATTAATTTGATTTTTAAGTCCTTAGTTAGTTCAAGACTTCTCTTTTTTTCACAAAAACATTCTTAATCCTACAAAGGAGCTGAATGAGCTTTTAAAGGCTGACAGAAATATCTTGGGCTGGCTGCACACTATTTTTGTTGGAGCCTTATAAGGCAACTGGAACCAACTTTTTGTCTGAAGTGTAATTACATGATGAAGAGGGGCGAGAGTTTCAATGCTGCTTTCTTTCCAAATTAAATGGTCACTTGTAAAACACTGGCTTTTTTCCCGTTTAAATTTAATAATGCCATTGCTTTAGTGGTCATCAATCCTTTAGAGACACTGACTCCAGACTGAACTCCTTGGGGAACAATCCCAGCTGTCAGATGTAAATCACAACAATCTTTGTTGCTCTGTGTTCATACAGAGATCAAACTGGGGGTGTGCTAATTCCAAGGGAGAGTTAGATCTGGATTGCTGCAGAAGTGGTAAATGCCATAGGTGCTAAATTTCTTATGTCCTATATTTTATCCCCCTTTTCTTAAACAAAAAACCTTTGAACTCAAGTTTTCTCTTGAAAGCAAAAGAAGCAATATATAGTAAATAGGGGAATTAATTTCATTAAAAACAGAATCAGTTTCTTCTACAGAAAAAAAATATTGAGAAAAATAATCTGCACATAGGTACACTCTGAACTTAAGGCCTGCAGAATTACTGTCACAGAATCACTGGGGGTGGAAGGCACTTCTGGAGACCATCTACTCTGACACCCTGTAAGAGCACAGACAACAACAGCAGCCTTTTGGGGTTTTTCTTGGGTTTTTTCCTCACAGCTTTTCACTTCTCCTGTACGTTCAGAGCCACTGACAGTCTGTAATGTGCCAAGTCACAAACAGTCTAGGTAACTGAAAAACATTACCTCAGGAATATCCCAATATGGCAAAAGTCCAAAATTTTTGTCTTTTTCGTCTGCACACCTGAGAAACTTAGGAAAAGAGTGAAGGTTTTTTTCTAATAAGTAGTATCTTTTATATCCTGCAAGCATGTTAGCTGTAAATAGTATTTGAAGCCATCCAGATTACTCTTTTGTAAGTATGTGAGGTGATATAATGTTATCAAAGTATCTATAAAAATGATTATCGATGTAGCCATGAAGAGCAAAGGTACACTATTAAATTTTGCCTAGCTCCATATCTGTTCAGAAAAATAAACCAGACTTGCCTGGAATACAAACAACCTACACAATGAAATATTTAACTGTATTGAAAGATATCTCTACAGGAAAAAATCCCACAGATTCTGGGAAAGACAATTACTTGGTAAATCAAATAAATCCAGAAAAAGCACAAATGTCATAAACCATAATTCTTTCAAATCAGATAATCCATTAACCCAACAAAAGCCCAAACCATAAAAAAGATGAGAATTGAGTCGTTGCCTTTACGGGTTTATGAGCCAGTATAAAGCCCTGAAATTGCTGTGCAGGCTCAAGAGAAGCAGACCCAGCCTGCCAGATCTGCACTTGGATGCCTGGCATAGTTATTGACTTCTGGTACCAAAACTTCCCATTCATTTTCTTGCATGTATCAAAAATCTTAGAGAGGTTTGTGAGCATTTACTTCTGCCTACATGGTCAGAAGGAGCCCCTCACTGCAGGAAGCTGGAGAAGCTCTTATCTGGCTGCCAATACAGTGTGATAACAGCATGATGGTGCCTGTGTCAATCAGACCTTGCAGGAGGTGGGACTGGGAGGAAGAACACTCATGTGTGCTAAAACACTGCCAAGCTCTTGTTCTGCAGACAGGCAGAGGGAAGATGCAGTTATCTGTGTAGGAATGTGCAGCCACACAGAATGCCAAGAATGGAGTGTGAAAAGATACCTCAAGTCAGGCTTCACATTTAGAAGAGAGGCTTTGTGGGTTTGTCTAGGGCAGTTCAGCATGCTTTCAGAACTGAAGTCCACCACTGATAAGAGAGCAAAGGAGTGTAACTACAGGTGGCAGGTGGAGACATGACAGCAAATCCTGCCTGCAAATCCCTGGGTGGGGTCCATACCCCTGGCAGACTCAGCTGGGGAGTTCTTCTACAGACGGAATGATCTTGTACATGTCTGAGCTGCTTCAAATGCTGGCCAGTATCAATGACTAGGGAAATTGGCTCACACAGCCCAGGCACGCCTCAGAAATGCAGTGGTCTCTTTTCTGAAAGAATAATAGAGTGCTTAACAACAACTGCATATCAGCTGTGATGATGGCACAGTCATCAATGACACTTTTTGCCGACTGATCCCAAAATTCATAAAGAACATTTATTCTCAGAGTACAGTCTTTAGCTGATGTGGATAAGTGCAGTTATTTTCAAGTTGGAAAGAGCAAGGCCAAACTAGGCAGCAGAAAATACGTTATTAACGAGAGCACAATAAATAATAAAATGCATTATTAATATTTTTAAAGATAGAAAGCCAGATGAGAGTGGGCCTATAGTTCGTGTTTCTTTAAATTAAAAAATCTTGCAATAAAGCTGTGCTGGAGAGGTTTAAACTGCATATTGCAAAGCAAGAGCATCAAACACTGGAACAGGCTTCCTAAAAAACTCAGCATTGCCACAAGCCTGTCAGTATTTAAGAGGCATCAGCCTTGCCTTGCCTTGCCTTGCGTGTATGGGGCTGCAACAGTAGGATTTAAAAAGATCTGAAAGTTTTTGTTTTTCCTAGATATAAAATGGTATCAGTAAAAAGAGCTATTTTGGACAGATAACCATTATTTAAAGACTGTTACTCAGTTCATAATATTACAAGAAATTAATCTATGGCCCCCAAAAATTGTGTATTGTTAGCTGAGGATCTTTTTCTGGATCAGAAGACACAGATGCCCAAAAAAACCCAACAAAAAGCAAACAAAGAAAAAACCCAAAAAACCAACCAGCCAACAACAACAACAAAAAACCCACCAAAAAAAAACCCAGAAAAGGGATAACTTCCTTACTTCATTACGAATGGCTATTTAATTTTCTTTGTTTAATTTTAAGAATACTCTACCTTGTCGTGTTCTATGTGAACCAGACAATTGATCATTTTCCTAAAAAATAACTGGAAAAATATTTGAAAATGAGTAATCTGATGTTCAAAGAAATTTTTGTCCCTAATATATTATCAATACTTTTCAAATAAAAACATCACTTTTTATTATAAATGTCATTCTATCAATACACTTGTGCAAAATGCAGTTGAAACTCCTAGTAAATTCAAGCCTCAGTAAAGAGATATTTAATACAGTTAGATACTTTGATTTATGTGAGGAAATTTTGTGTTCCTGTGACAGCATGTCTAGAACTTCTCCAAAAGCTTTATAGAAATTATTTTTCTTTCTTTATCAAAGGCTAGTCATCAAAGAATGTGTCCTTGGAGTAGCATAATCTGAATTTTATACTCCAGGAAAATCTTTGTTTTCTTAATTTAATCAGTTTAAAGCAATGTATTAAGTGATTGTTTTCCATAATTTACAGAATTATATTTTATGGCTTCAAATTAGGTACTAATGGCACTTCTTAACATTAAAACTATCACTTCAGAAAGCAGGTTGATAATGGCTTTTGTACTTGGCCCTTGGGAATTACTGAGGGAATGAGTTTGCCTGCAAGATTTCCTACTCTGCAGAAACAAATACATTTCCAGTAAGAAAAGGTTATATCTTAAAAATTAAGGGGAAATACAGGTAAATCAGACATACTTGACATCCTAGAAATTATATAAGATGTCCATCTCAGGAAAAACATCTGGGTTTTTATTTTAATTTAATTTTTTTTTTTTTCAATTAGAGACATTTTATCAAACTAATAACTTTGCTTGATTGCAAACTTTGCTTGATTTACTTCTGATATCAGAAGTGAACTTGTGAAGGACTTGTTCTGCTAGGAGACTGAAAATTCATAACTCACTGTCTAAGCATTGATGCAGCGTTGAGACTGAAATTACAACTGTTCCTGAAGACAGATTGACATTCAGGGCCAACTTCACACCATCTCTTACAATTGATGGAAAAATTTAACTGGATGGGCTCAGCTGGACAACTTGAAAAATTATTTCATATCCTGAGCTCAAATGATTAATAAATATTTGATCCTTGGCAATAAATCACAGCCTTATCAGGCAAAAAAGAACAGATAATTTTGTGATCTAACATTGCGTCAATAAAGAATATCATATATATATGTGTGTGTGTGTGTGTGTGTGTGTGTGTGTATACACAAAAGAGAAAAAGTGAATACAAAAGGATGTAAGTGCTGGACATGTCACTGAATCCTTGAAGTGATGGGATAGAGCCATCTTCTTTGCCATACCCACAGGATACATTTTTAAAATATTAATATATGTGACCTACTTCCCCATGAAACTTGCCTTGTCCTAGTGTCAGACAAAAAAAATAGCAGAGAAAAACATCTTGGTCATTTGGTACAAAACTCACATTCTCATAATCAGAAGTTATCAACTGCATGAAGTTCCATATTTACTTCAGTAACAAGAATTTTATTTTAATGAGATCACAGGTATCTATAAGAATATGGGTCCCATGGAGACATTCATTTTAATACTTTCAGTACCTGCTTTTGGTTACTGACTTGCTCGCTGTGATTGCCTCTGCCCCAAACAAATTAGAAAATGATAATTTTAACATGTAAGGAACATGGGACTGAATTCAGGGCAGTCCATTCTTTGTCTGCAAAGTTCTGTAAAGATTCCATTGTTTTCATAAGGTGGAATAAAACAAAATCTCCTTTACAAGTGTAGGGTATTTGTAGACTTGAAACCAACATTATTATCATAAAACTACTGCTTTCTCCTCTATGTAAGCCCTTCATATTTTTATTCGAACATCTACAAAAATAAAAATGCAGTTTTCTAGAACAAAGAGCACTTTTTTCAAAGGGAGGAGGAGCACAGCTCTGCTGTGGGGAAAGGCAGCAACCTCTGTGCAGCACGCTGCAACCTTGAGTAAAACATCCTTCTGAGCAGCACCACAGGCAGCGAGCACAATTTTATTTTTGCTCCTTTGTGGTTTTTGCAGCAGACAGAGAGCCCTATTGAGCCACCCTGGGTTTCCTGTGGGTGGTCAGTGATCTTGTGCTGTGTCCTGTTATGTGCCACCCCTACATTTTGTGCCACACAGGACACGTGGTAGACAACTGCACCTTTTGGGCACCCTGAACCAGCCCAGAGTGGAGGTGTGTAAAATCAACCTGGAGATCCTCCCTGCAGCAGGAAGAGTGACCCCAGCTCTGCCCTGCCACTGAGAGGAAATTTAGGGATGCTCTGCAACAGGAAGGAGCTGCTACAGTCTTATGGTGATTTCTCCTTCTGCTCTTTGGCAGTCCTGTTAATCTTGTGCCAGATAGCTCTCTCCAATTACAAATATAATTTTTTTTTTAGATAACTATTCAGGGCAACTGCAAGACCATATTCCAGCATAATCAATGGAAATAGTTAAAAAAAGAAAATTTCATTCAAAACTATAGATTTGTGGCGTGTATACATGTGCACGTGTATGTGCTGCACCTCCCAATGAGCTTTGCTTTGCCTCCTATCAGCCTGTGTGCTTTGCTGAGAGCTCTATTGTTTTGGTTTCTTGATTTTTAATTTTTTTCTAATTTAAAATCGTTACCTCAGCCGTATGAATTTAAGACTAAGAGCAGTGCTGATGAGCTGCAGAAGACAGTGAAACATCCTGATATGAGAGCCCTGTGTTTGGAATTTTGAGTTTCTATCACACTGAACACTTCCAGATTCCTAGCCCTTTACATAACTTGGTAAATCCTGTCATCTGCTTCTGATAGCAGCTACTTGTAAGGCTGGAATGAGCAGTGCAAACATTCCTGAAATCCCTCCTGTTTGTCATACCAATGGGTTCACAAGAATATCAACAGCATACCTGAAACAGATACAATGCTTTGAGTGCTTTAAACATATCATTGCAGCAGCAAGAAATGGACTGCACCAGCTGAGCTGGAGAGAAAAATAGTTTGAAGAAAGAGGGGTTTTTAATTATTATTTTTAATAAGTCTTGGATTTCTATAACCTTTGTCCTCTTTTTCTTAAGGTAAATTTGCCCCAATATACCTATCATACTGTGTTTAGAATTGTGTCTAAAGTTTTCCCTGCTATGGCACTCAAGATCATCTAGAAATTTGACTTCTTAGCATCTCTGGAAAATGTGGATATGCAAGAGCTGAATATGAGATCTTACTCTCAACTACATTGAAAGCACACAGATGTTGGTGCAGCACATCTGAGAAAGGCAGCTCTTGTTTTTGAAGATAAAAAAGAGAGAAAATTAAAAATGGGGAGTCTAGGACTGTCTCTTTTCTGTATGAGTAAACACACTGTGTTAGTCTGTGTGCAGTGCAGGTGTAGTAAGAAAATTCATAGGATCCCACTGTTTAATGTTTTACCTCTTTATTGAGTGTTTTGGTATTTTGCTCCTACTAAATAATATAGAACTTACAGGAATATTAGTAATCTCTAGGATTTCTAAAGAGTGGCTTTTATTTCATTTTTATGGGCCATAGGTAAAACTATCTATCTGCTTTTCTGGCTGTGTAGTTTTTTTGAAGTTTGAGAGTGAGTGAAAGGCATTGTAATTTGTATTGGCATAAGCTAAGAACTGAATTTGTTCCTGAAGGGTTTATGAGGCTTGTTATGAAAACAGAAAATATCTGAAGTGTAAATCCTTACAGCAGAAGAAAACAATATAAGCATGATATGTGACGACAGTTCTGTGTCAATTATGAAACCATCCTAAGGTATACTTTAGCACTTGCTAGGTCATTTTTTTTCCACTACTGCACTAATTAGGAAATATTTCCTAAGGGTAAATGGGCTAAAAACAACCAGATGAAGCTACAACACAAGCATATAGGAAAAGAGATTAAAATTGGTAAAGTGCCAAAAACAGGATCAAGTAAGAGATGAAAATCATTGTACTCTTTATTGCTGCTACTATTTTTAAGCTTTTCACAAGAAAATTTCATACAAGCAACATTTCCTCTGCTCACTTCAATTAAGGTGTTGGTCACTACGCAGCTGGAAATAAAGAAAGTATAGAAGACTAGTGGAAATATAGAAGACTATGGCAGAGTAAAAGTTGGCAATGTTGCCTTCCAATGTCTGGTAAAAAACAGCAATGGGAAAAGTCACCCTCCAGGTGACAGCTGAGCTAAGAGGCCCTGGAGCACAGATATCTTTCTCCTAAAACAACTTTACAGGCATTTGGGATTCTCTTCTGTATGTCCCCTAAAGGAAAGATTTACTTGATAAGAATTATACATAATTATATATATGAAACAAAACAGAACTTATTTGAGGCAAAGGGATACACATCTTGCCAAAGGAAGGGAGTGGCCAAAGACATCTTCCAGCTATGTGGAGGGAGCAGAACTGAGAGTCCAGCTACAGGCAGCCCAGAGCATCAGGAACAATCCTGATGCCTTTTCTCAGGAGTCATTGGCACCTTATCCAAGGTGATTAGTGTCTCAATGCAATTTCAGTCCCTCTTGCAGCCCCTTGCATCCCAACAACTTCATTTTCTTTCTCATCCCTTCACTTATCTTTGCCCACCAGAAAGAGGGTGTCCATCCCTTCTGATGTGAAGGGTGAAGCAGAGACCATTGGAGGGACATGTAATGGTTACTTGGGAGATTGAGTAACTCACTGTCCAACCTCGAGCAGCTTTGGGAGTGATTCCAACCAGCCACTCTTTGTGGCCCAGGGCAGCTCTTTGCTAGCAGGCAGTGTCTTTATGCCTCAAAATCCTGGCCACTCTGCATTTCCACAGACCACTTCACTTTCACTTTCTTGGACAATTTTTTCCTTTTTTTTAAACTTGAATTTCTTGTCAGGTGCAGGTATTGCAGTGGGGTTTTCCTCCCAAAAAGCTGTTGATTACTTTCCAGACATGTCTTCCATTGTCCTGGAGCTGGTGACTCCTCCCTGTGATGCAGCACATGCTGAGCTTTGCTCCTAATGGTGTCTGCTGAGTGTACAGGTGACCTGGGGTGACCCTAAACCACGACAACAGGTAACAGGTCTTGGCAGCAGGAACATCCAAAGGAAAGGAGTCAACTCACTTGAGGACTTTAAAGACCCTGCAGTTTCTTATTCACTTGAGTAAGAAGTGGTCATTACTAAGAATGACCATGATCCTGTCTTTTGTGACTATGGGACTGCTATAATCCTTTAAAGATTGACATGAAATAATCAGGTTCAGAGAAAATTATCTGGTGTTGATACAAGCTTTGTGTTTTGAGCTTCTGTGCCACAGCATCAAATTGGCATTTCTTCACCATTCAGTTTACCTGAGCCTCTGGCATGCTACTGACAGACTCCATAAATAGAACTGTAACAGTTGGATTGAATGCACTCCAAGTAAATACAGTTTTCAGGTTATATCCATGAAAAAGTCTCTAAAAAATTAATTCCTCTGTCTTGTAACTGACATTTTCTTCACTTTAAATCATTCCTGACTTGTATTGATCAAGATTTAGCTATTTCATCAGAAGTCCTCTTTTTAAACTTCCTTGTTTTAAACTAACACCCCCCCCCACCTTTATTTTCTTCTTGGAATACAGTACAAATCTGATTTGCTGAGGTCTTACTTCACTAATGAAGCTCGAGTCCTTTTATATGTTTTCATGTAATCCAGTCTGCTGGTTTTGACCTAATTTTTGCACAAAATTTTTATGACCTCCTTTTTATTTTCTTTATCTAAGTGTGCAGAGGTAGATGAAGAAGCACACAATATATAATGGTCTTGGTTTGATAAACAGTTAACTTAAACAGCTTTTACATGTTGCTCTTTTATAAAATGCAGGCAAAAGAAAATGAGTGACTACACTGCACTGCTCAGAAAGCCCATTTTCAGAAAACTAAATATCAGATATGGCTGTTATTGCAGCACTCTGATATATATAGAGATACATCACTCATTTCAGTTGAAATTAAAAATATAGCAAAGATCTTCTGTCCACATAAATTATCATAAATAAATATTTTTACAAGATCAAGAGCAAGCTCATATTTTTCCTATCTGTAGGTCACTCTTCACCTTCCACTCATTAATTTGATGTATTTGGTGACCTTTTCTATAGAACATCCTCAGTTATCAGGTTGGAATAGTAAAATTCTTGGTTTAGATTTATATTTAAGCAATCTGTACTGAAGGAGATTGTTCTAACAAGGTTCATACACTGATCTTAATAACATTGATGAAAATCTAATATAAGCCCATTCGTTCAGTATCAATTCATTCTTTTCCTTCTCTTTTTAATGAAAGAAATAACCTTACAAGAGGTCTTAGAAAACAAACAAACAACAAAAAAACACCCCCCCCCAAAAAAAAACCCAACAAAAAAAAACACCCCACAACAAAAAGATATAACCTGTTGCCTGAACACAACATATGCTTTTCTGAACTACAAGGCAAATGAAATGCTTGTAATAAAATTTTTGACACTCCTGCCAGGAGTCATGCTTTGAGCTGATTACTGAAGTGCATGGCACTGTTTGTCAAATGCAGCTATTATTTCTCAGAAATTCTGTGTTGCCAAGGCACAAAAAGCCAAGTTGCTGAAATATGTACACCAACAAATGTTTATATCTGTTTATATCTACAGTCATTTTTCATGTTTATTTAACAAAAAAGACAAGATCCTGAAGACTTCATGATGATGTTGACTTATTTCTTCTCTAACTGTCCAATTAGTCATGATGCTACAAAGGGAGATATTAGTGCCATATGGAATACAAGATGCTGAAGACACCAAGCTTTTTCTCCCTCCCATGAAGAACAGGTAAAACAGTCAGTGATTCTAAAGCCTAATGGATGTGGGAATTGAGCTTTCAAGTAGCTGTTTCACATAAAAACTCACAAAGAGAGAGACAACAGAAACATGGCCCTTCTGCGCTATCAAGGAAAGCCACAATGTGTGCACTGCATTCTCTCTTCCCTCTCAAAAGGGGTGTGATAAATCCAACAGGATTTACTTGCCTCGAAGTGAAAGATTTTGTTTGGATTTAGTTGCAGTGAGAGTTAGAAACTCCTAATTTGAATTTTAAAATGTATTTGTGGATATTTTTAGGTCAGTTTGCTCACATAGTGGGGTTTTTCTCTTACATATTTCTTAGGCATATATGCGTTACTTTATAGTTTATAATGGTGCTTATATTTTAATAGTTTCAAAGTACTCCTATTTTTTCCTCCTTATATTTTATATACTTGAACATTAAACTCTTGTTAATGTTCCAGTTGTCAGCTCAAGCTCATCCATTTTGTTTTGAATGTTATTCTTTTGCTATTTTTCTATTTTTGCAATGATGTCTCAGTTTTGCGTTATTTTAAACTTAGCCACCTACAGCTCCTCTTTTCCCTCCCTCCCCCCCACTAAAGATATTAAATGAGGTGAGTTTTGAGTGATACTCTGGAATTTCACAAGCAATCTCCTTTGGATCTTTTGAGTATCTTTCCCATCAGTCTTGCCCGTTACCTTTCCTGTTACAATCACTCCACCACTCCACGATATTCATGCACATCAGCTTTGTTTTTCTTTTTCTCTATTCTATTTCCCATATGCCATCACACAAAGTGTTAGATTACAGTCCAGGTGGATGAAATGCGAATGTTTATATATATGATTTTGTTTATAAACTCAGTTATCTTAATGATGAGAGTTAAAACATTAGTCTTTGAAGGTCATTCTTGGATAAACAGTTTTGGTTTTATATTCTCTTGCATAATGCTGAAATTTATATTTGGTTTCCATAGTGGCATTGAGTGGACAATTAAAGAAACAAAAAAAGGGCATAGTCCCTTAGTCTCCTAAAGATTTTTTGAAGAAGGCAGAGAGTTCAGGAATAAGAATTAAACTTTTAGAGTTCTAAGACTAAAATCAATACTGAAATGTATTGAAAAAAATCCAATCTCCATTTTTCTTTACTGGTCCAATACCTTTATTTTATTGATTGATTTATATGTGAGAATTGGATAGAGATGAAAGAAAAAGGCAGACAATTTTACCAATGATAAAAAAATTCAAGACGAATCATGGGAAGTGAAATTTGCAAAAAAAACCGAAATGGAAGAACTTAGATCTAAACTTGAGGGAATAAATTTTGAATCTTCATGGAATTTTGGAAGCACAAATGTATGCAACTGAAATGATGATAGTAAATATAATAAACAGATTTATATGATCAATATAATGATCAATAACGTTTTAAGCTTTGAAATAATTTACTTCAGAATGCTCTTCATTCTTTGGATTTCCTTCTGTTAAAGAGAGACCACAAAGAGGGACAAACCAAATGAGAGTGTCCTCTGAGAGTCCCTTCAGAAGCAATTACTGTTAGTACAGAGGTTTTATGCTGTGTAGCAGCACAGTGCCTTTATCTACCAGCTCTGACCTCAGCCCTCTCCACTGAGGATCTGGGCACACAGTGCAGGGTTTTCTGGGAGGCTGTCAGAGTTATCAGAGCCCTCCTGAAGGCAGAGGGAGGATGCTTCCCTTTGATCAGCCAGAGGCCACATGGTTCCTCACGTGGGCCATCCGTGTACCAAGGGTATAGCTTGTTCTGCACAAATAAATGGGACTTCCAGGAGCTGAACCTACAAATAATCCAGGTATTTTACCCTTAGTTCTTGCTTGTCTGTCCATATGGGCTTGATTTATTCCAGGTTTTTGGTGCTTACCAAAACCACCAAAAACCTTGATTTATTCCAGGTTTTTGGTGGTTACCAAAAGCAAGAGTGGGAACCCACCCCCTGGGCCCTTTGGAGTGGATTCCCCTGGGAGTTCTTTGCCAAGGATGAAGGACGAGCAGGACTCTCTTTCTCTGTCTTCAGGTTTTGTTTATCCTTATCTTAAATTCAGCACACCATCTGCCCACCAGACTTAGCATGCGAGAAGCAAGGCACAAAATGGACCTCAAACACCCAAAATCAAGGCCTTTTACAGCTGTTTAACCCAATTACTTTCTAACACATACTTTGTTTCTGCTTTTCTACCAATAACATCTACTAATCTATACACGTAACTTCCAGATTACTACTTACTCTAACCAATAACTTTCTGCCACCACTACTACAGAAAATGGAGCTGAAGAGGGACAAGAAGGAAGAGGCAACACCCAAAATCCTCCATCGTCTCCTATTCACTCTCATATTAAAATCCTAAAACCCTAAATTCTTCGCCCTGTGATAAACTATCACTATCATATACTACTATCTAATTCATACCTGTGTGCTCTAACTCATCCCAGAGCTTTGGTAATTTTTTTCCAGGGACGAAGGTTGAAAGCAGTGTCCTGCTGAGGGTCAGGGCTTCCTAAAACAGGCAGAGAAACATTCTCTGTGCCCTGGATTCCAACAGATTTATACTAGTGAAATAAACTTTAAATATAACAGTGTATCTGTCTTAAAATTAGCCAAATAGCCTTTAGAATAATGTTTGGAAATAAGAGTACCTGCAACACACTATTTATAGGCTCCCTTAGAGGCACTATTGTGTAAAACATAATTAAGGAGTTTCTAAAATGCACACTACAGTCTAGGTCAGGTAAATACATAATCAGGGAGTTATTAATGGAGCTGCAATTAATTAATATGCCTCCATCAGAGCCATTAAAGCTGATTAATGTTATGGCACACAAAGAGAATTTGTAGCTAACAAATCAATGATCCAGTAGACCGTATTGTCTCCTTTGGAGCCATTACACTGTACCATATCAAAGCCTCATTAGAGAATTTTTAATTTACTGATCATCATCCCCAGTAGTCATTAGCTGTCCCAGACTGATGATGCATGTGTATAGAAGAAATGTGAGAAAGTGCTCCATCAGGAGATAGATCTCCTCCCAAGTTACACCGCTGTAAATCAAGGCTAGCACCACTGGAAGCAATGAATATACATGGTTTGGAAGGAGGGGGAACCAAACCCCGAAATTACACTCCAAGAGTCAAATCAGTTGAGAGTTTTCTAACTCCATTTATTTTGCTTATTCAGTAACTAATTTCTAACCTACCAACTAAAATGTTTGATTTTCTTTTTAACCCTAGAAAGGGAACCAACTCTGAACTTATAAATATATGATATGTAGGCAGGGAAAAGCAACAAATTACATATTTTCATGCCTGATATATTTGAATTTCATCTGAAGTTTTTCTTGGGATCTGAATTTTCAGTATGCATTTTACTGGAGACTGTTGATGCATACTCCCAGCCCTTGCTCTTTCTAGGCATAGATTTTGCCTGAAAATTCACTCACTGTTCCTCACTAAGGATAGCTCTTTCTCTGCCTTTCATTAACTTCAGTGGGGCTATATCCGAGATAATTTTGTACCAAATGGTTTAATACAGAATAAATGTTCACAACTGCAATAACCACAAGCTCTTTGAGGACAGTGCAGAACAAATGTTGCAATCTTTTACAAAGGTTGGGCCCAGGTCTTTGTCTGTCTAAATTCAGAAACAGACTTGCTGTGGGAGGTCACTGTGCCATCCTGAGAGTGCAGAAGGGAACAGCTCTGGGTTTGGGATTTGCTGGTAGACACTTTCTTTGTAGGTTTTGTTACACTGCAATCCCCTTCAGTTTGCCTAAGATTTAAGGACCACATTCTTGTTTTCTTTTCCTTTTTGAAGCAAGGAGTATTATCTGATAGTCCTGCTCAGAAATGTAGATAAGGGTTTATTTCTTTACTTTTGATGTATTGTTGATGGTGTGTGTATTGGGTTTCACACTTTTATTTTTACAATAGACAGAGCTTAAAGTATTTCTAAGAAAGAGAGGATTTACTACATGTTGTACTGCTTTTGTTACCTACCTCAGACTTTCTGTAGTCATGGGTTTTACAAGAGGTTTGATTGAAGTAGAATAAAGGCATGACAATATTAGTTTAGATTAGGAAAAATAAATCCAGTTTTTGCAATAACTCAAAGTTGAAAGGAAACAGCACCTCCACTGCTTCCATTTGCTTCTTTTTTAACAGAGTGACAGTAATATTGGGCCAGTTATTTTAGAGAACATTCCTTTAATTGTCAATGAGTGTTTATGTAAATGCCTGTGTTGACATGTATTTTGGAACCATAAACTTAAATTATTTGAGAAATAGGTTTTCTTACAGGTCCCATCAGTTAACTGTGCTCCTGCTCCTGATTTTAAATCCTTGCTTCATTTAATTCTTTTTACTCCTACCATCCTCAGCCAAGCAGTAGATTCTCTCTGATGACAAAAATTCACAGTACTACATTTCTGGACTGGAAGTTAACCAAAATTTTGTGGTACAGCCATAATATACCCATATTTTGTTACATTGGTGAAATAAATCTGTGTGCCTGACAATGATATCCTTTTGGTACCTTACATTTTAAAAAACTTAAAGATTCAAGACCACTGGAATTAGGAGGGATTTTTTTCTGCTTTGGATAAAGTTTCATAAAATATTTTAGGTGTCCTATTGCTAGATTTGGCAGAATCAGGAGACACTTCCTAGTGTCAGGGAAATTTGCATTTTTCTCAGTTCTTGTTCTTCTCTTTGACCAGTTTCCTTAATCTTAGTTGCTTGAAATAATGAGGGTATTCATACAGAATAAAGCTTTATAGGCCATTATGGGGAAAAATTTAGCTAAAATCAAAGACTTACACTGAGGTAAAATTCTTAACAGGTGCAGTGTGATTGAATCTTGTTGGGCAGTGTTGGTCCACAGCAAAATATTTAAACTTCAGATATCCAAAGAAAATACTGAAAACAGTTGTCTAGCTGTCCAGCTTTTCTGAGCATAGCAGTGAAACAGAAATATTGTATGTATTTATATATGTAGGAACATCTGCAAAGAAGAAAACAAAATTATATAACAAAAAAATATTTTTCATAAGAATTCAAGTCCTTTAATAAACCACAAAACATGCAAACTGGAATCATCATCCTTGGAGATGTTTCACTTTTTCACAAGTTGACAGTTCTGTTTAGCAGCAGTGGAATTGTTTGTACACCAGGATTGTTGTGCATTTATTCTTTCCTGGGAATTATGTAAAACACTTTTTCTTTGCCTTAAATGGATATGTTGGGGTATCTTTCAGTATATTTGCTGCACTCCTAAATAAGAATTATTTTTTATGTGAATGTTTTTACTAGTATTAAATCATTTTAGAATCAAAATTAATCCTGGTCAAAGAGTTCTAGAGGAACTCAGACAAATAATTTAATTCTTTGTCCTATTTTCTAAATGTACAAATCATTATAATTTTAACCTCCCTGCTATGCTCTCCCACATTTTTTTCTCTGTTGCTTTGATTCACATTGTGAAACAGTTTTAGAATGCATGAAAAGCAAGCTGAAAGGAACTGGAACTGTGCTCCAGGTGTGCATCTAATGGACTCTAGACACAAAAAGATTATTCAGTCCAGAAGACCAGATGAGAACAAATCCAAACTTAACAACCCTGAAATTTCAACTGTCTTTTTAATAATCCTCAATGCAAACTGGTTCTCTCTGCATGTCTGTTCTTTTCTGGTCCCTGCTACATACTCATATAAAAACAAACAAACAAACAAACAAACAATTGCCATTTTTTCTTTCTCTGTCTCTGGACTGTTAGAACTTTTGGACATCTATTTTTCTATGCTGTGTGAAAAGTCAACCTGAAACTAACTGATGTAAATTAAAATATTTGTAGAAGAGGAACAGCAGAAATAACAATGAGCAGAACAAAAAATAGTAGATAACTAAATAATAATAAAAATGCTATCAAACATGCAGGCTTGGTTAGCACAGTGGCAGAATTAGAGTGAAGAGCACAAAACGAATCCTTGATGCTTCATCCACAGATCTCTAAGGGATTTACAAGAGAGCAGGAGGCTGGGGAGCATCATGTAGAGGAAGTGGAAGATCCTGTCAGTTCTAGCACAGGAGTTTTCCCCATTTATCCATGCAGCACAGTGGGATGCCCCAGCTGGCTGGGTCACCTGAAGGAAAACCCAGCTGCACTTCCTCACACAGCAGGACTCTGCCACAGGCAGGCAGGGTAGTCCAGGCTGGAATTCCCACCAGCCCTGTTTGGCACAACTAACACAATCCCCACAGCCCTCGGGTGTACACTGCATTCAGGGAATCAATCAACAAATCAGCCACATAAAAATATGTAAACAAACCATTATGCCTGGCTTTAAGCTCTCTCCTCTGTTGACCAACAGTAGCTGTTTCATCCCCATGTCAGCTAACCCTTCCCTCCTGACAAATCTATAATATCAGCTGTATTTTTCCTTTTAGCACACTTCATATAGCACAGCTAATAAATTCACTTCCTACTAGATGTCTCATATTTTAAAAGTGTCAAAATAATTTCACAGTCATAATTATGGTACTTTGGCAATGTCAGAAAAGCACAACACATGTTCTACTTTAAATAGGAGCTGAAAGACACTTAATTGTTGTTTTTACTAAGCCAAATTGCCCACTAGAAATTCAGGTACACCAAATTTGGACTTTTAAAAGGAAAGCTGAACTGAAGAAGTGCATCAAATCCACCTTTTTTTTTAATTTTGGCAGATGACCTTATCATCTGTAATTCTCCTACTTCATGTAAGTGCAGTGCAGCTGGAATGAAATTTCCTAAAAGATTGGTTAATTTTGTTTGCTTGTTATTAAAGCTTTATTCAGAAATAGGTTTGCATTTTCAGTGAGATTCAGCTGTTAGTCCACATCTTCTGAGCTGTGTCAAAGGATGATGAGAAAGGCAGCAGGTGATGACCCCAGACACGCAGAGGGGAGGCTTTATCGGCCTCCAGCTCTTGGCTGTTTCCATTAACAAGATGATTCTGGCCCCCCACCCCCACTGCACCTTTGCAATCCTCTCTGTGATTTAGCACCAAGGACAAATAAAAATGAAGTCATTTGCTGTGTGCTCACAAAGAGTGGACATACCGTAGAGGACTGAGAAGCTGAAGTATGTTGGTTACTTATTAGTAGAAATGCTGTAAATTTTTTGTCTTTCACACAAAAATCTGATTCACATTATGTGAGGAATGTGTTTATTTTCTTACCTCTGCTTCATGGCTCAGCAGCACAGAATTGCTGGCAACAACAAGAAAATTCCTGTGTTTTAACTTTGGACAAGCTACTTTTACATTTACAGTCATTGATATGTTTAACCTAAACCTTCCTCTGGTACAGATATCTAGGTTTACATAAGATGAGAACTTGCAGATTGATAACTTTTTTTTTGCAATAAACTTATACACCACCACTTGCAAACAAATTTTTTCCATTTTATTTTAACATGCTTTTTTTCTCCCCTCCAAATGTACCTTCAGCAAGGTCCACAAAAGAAGCGTAGAGCATAAATGGAAAACATAATACATTAGTAATAAAACTTGAAAGCAACAGCTTAAATGGTAATCTTTAAGTAAACTGTAAATCCCTCCAATATGTCCTGTGAGTTATGTAAGCACCCTGGGACAGACAGAGGATACAAATTAGAGAGAAGTAAGAAGAGAAAAATCAGCAAGAAACATTATGAATTGAAAATCTATTCCATTGTTTCTTCTGGGGTTTTTTTTTGGCAAAGAAGAATTTGTGTTCTCAGCAAATACAGCAAAGAGAGCTCAGAGCACTTGAAATACTCATTTATGTTATAGTAATGCAAATCAGGGACAATTTTGTGAAGCTCCATGAATATTATTTGGAGAGAAATGAAAAGCAAACTCCAAAACTCAGCTCTTGGTTGCAACAGCACAGATCAGCTACTTCCAAATGACCTGAAGGGAACATGCATCTGAATCCTTTAGTCCACTTGCTAAAATATTGATAGAAAATTAGTTCTATAAACAGAGCAAAATGAGAGGTATGTTACATGGCAAAATCTAATATTCCCCTTTCTTCCTTCAACAGTATTGCAGAACCTCCCAAGAGTCACCATATTTATGTGACACAGAAGCACTGGACTTTCTCAGGTAGAGACACCATATCATCATGGGAATTGTCACAGGAGAAGTTTTTGAGCTCCAAATAAGATTCTTGCAAAAAGGGGTAGACTGTTTCTGGTGGCTCTAGGGACTAAGCTATCTTAGATATTCAGATATTTTAAATAAAAGGAGTAAAGCACTTAAATGTGTAACACACACACACAATCTTTGCAACTTGTTGAAGACTGTGCATGACTTCTAGGAGGAAATTCTCCCATCTCTGACTGATAATACAAAACCAATGTATTGAGCTTTGATACTGTGAATTCCCATTTAGTTCTGACAAGATCAGTTCACTTTATGTATTGTGTTGCAGCACAAGTTTACACTTCTAATTTTATGAGTAAGTAAGATAAAAATGTGGAGGAATTCTCCATTCTGCCATTGAAAATCACAGTTTTACCATTAAAAAGCCAACCAGCAATATATTACTATAGCCACAGCTGGTAGATAATATTTACCTTTTCTACTAATTGGCTATATTTCATTAATGCCTGAAATTTCAATTTACCCATGAAGCAAGAAAGAATACACAAGAGTAAAGTTAGATAGGTGGTCCCTAAATGCTTTTAATGACTATTCTGAATAACAGTATTAAGTACACATATGCATCCAGTCAACAACATTCAAAGTTACATTTCAGCCCCCCAATACCCAAAGAAGCAGAAGACAAAAAACCTGAATACACTAGTTTGAACCAAGAATAAAATTTTTATACAACAACTTACATTTCTCTTTGAATCTTTTAATTCTGTAACACAGTCCTAAAACCCTGATTCAAACACCTGGGCAAACACTAGATAACCTCTTTGCTCTAGGCCAATGCTTCCTAATTAAATTCAGTGTTTGCTAATACTGTTCCAATTAAGCAGTGGTGGTGCTTTGTGCTGTCTTAGGGCTAACAATCCCCTGGGAACATTGGTACAGCTATCCATTAGATACACTCGAAAGATTTTATCTATCTTTATAAAAACAAAAAAAAAGAGCTCTAGTAAAATGGTAAGCAGGTAATAGAGAAATTGAAAAATTTGCTTGCCACTTTCTACCCACCTCACTAAAATTCTTTCTGTAAACAAAGGATGACCCATACTGCAGTAGTGGTGCATTGCAATCACATCTTTATCCACAATTTTATCAAAATCTTGCAATAGAAACAACACCTTTTATAAATCTAGGGGTGGGGTATTTTGTGTGTATGGGATTTTTTTTGTTGTGTTTTTGTTTTTGTGTTTTTTTTCTTTTTGTAGTTTTTCTCTTTTTTTTTTGTTTTCTTTGACAACAAAATCTGAAAAGCATGGAATTTTTGCTTTAAAAATTACAAAATATAACGTTATGAAGTCAAACCCTTTTATTGCTGCTGTTTTTCTCCAAATGAAATCTAAATTGAAGCAGAACATTTCACACTTAGGGATTAGGTTTTAACACACAGTTTATTTGTTTGCAGTTAGTAGAGAACAGCACCTTGAGTAAAGCATTTATCCCATTTTTATACACTTGTGGCAATCTGCTCTTTGAAACTTCTATTTATGCTTCCATTTTCTGTAACCATAGCTTTGGTGACTAGCTTGGATTAAAAAAATAATCTTCTGAAGGCTGAGAAAATTAATAAAACCAAGGAAATTAATCCTGCATTTGTCTTTCTTTAAATGGCAAACTTTTCCTAAAGAGTGGGAGCTTTAATCTCTAATTTGGACTAAAAGTCTCAAAACATAATCAAAAGAGTGAGAAAAAGAAGTGCACTCACTCTAAAATTACATGTCTAAGAAAAAAAAAATTGTTCTATCAGAAAACATCGAACTATAAATTTGCCATTTAACATTTTGGAGGTTCCCTGTTGAGATCTGGAAAATCACCTGGAAAAGGAGGCTGAAAACTTAAAAACAAGCCAGGAGACAGATCAAGGTTTTCTTAATCTATTTTTATCAAGTGAAGGAGAATATTTGCAAAAGCTTCATGAAATAGAGGGAATCTTACTCCCTGAGCTGTGAAGCAATAAAAGTAAATTACAAGTGTTACTATGATTCTGTCCTGTACTGATTCTTGTCCTTTGGGTATAAGTGAAATGGTAATGGCTTAAAATTATGTTCACAGACTACATATATGCACATATCACCCATTTTCTTATCTGCTTCACTGTTTCATTTGGTTAATGGACTTTTTGGGTGAATATTTAAGGTAAAACTGAAAAAAAAGCATCATTAACCCAGGATGAAAACTCCAGTGGTAGATTGAACTAAAGTGCTTGAAATCTCTCAAAGTCCAGGCAGTCCTCATCAGTCTGAACAATGATATTTTTGTTAAAGCCCAGTCACAACATGGGCCATACAAAACAATTTGACTAATTAGTTCTATCTTAACTCCCTCTCCCCTTCCCCACCTTCATTATTGCTATCAAATCTGCGGGAAAATTATAGGAAAAACAAAGCAATAAGGACAAGGTAATGTTTGCAAGGATATGATAGTAGTATAAATAATGACATTAATCTGATCAACAACAACATTGTTCCTAAATAATAACTCCTTTGTTATTTTCCAGTAATGCTGGAATTCACACTCCAAATACACCATGCAGAAAGACAATAATCCAGTCTGAGTGTGACAGGGCAGAGCCACTTTGTAAAATCTAAGGACTAATATCTTTGCCATAAACCACCACAGTTATGGGTTTTTGTTTGTTTGTTTTGGTGGTTTTAGTGTGTTTGTTTATGGTTTTGGTTTTGTGGGTTTTTTTAGGTTTTTTTGGGCCCTGATGAAGCAAATTTAAGTCAAAATATCCTTGCAATGCAAACCTACAGTATTATATAGTATAGCTGAAATGTCTTTATATCAATTCTTTTGAAAAGAAAGAAAGAAAGAAAGATAACCATCAAAAGCTTTGGGAATTGTTGGAGATACATCTAGGATCAAACCTGTGGCAAATATGGGTAGAGATCAGGGCAAGAGCCTTCTTTTCTCCCTCCTACACATTTCATGCTCTGCTCCTTAATCTAGTAAAATTGCCTTTTTCTGTATGGTTTGCACTGAAGCCAGCTGAAATGTCTGCTTTTGTCACTAAAACCAGCTGATGATTGACTATGAATAAAATACTATAAACAACAGTTTACAGCACAACCATGTGTTGCTTAAGAAAGACAGACTATGGAATTTTTGGGAATACTGCGTTTCCTGCCTCCCTTTGTTTCATTAATTAGAAGTCTCACCATCTTCTCATTACCTTCTCACATAATTATTCATTATTTTGTTTCTGAACTGCCTAATAATGGTGGCATCTTACAGAACTGCCCAAGGTACAAGGAAAAAAATTAGAAATTTCATGGGCTTCAAAGTAGCTATTTGTAGCTAATTGTTATAACTAATTTATTACATTTGATATATTGAAGAGACTATATTTTTTTAATCTTCTGACTTATTCTTTAATTTTCTCCAGTAGTAAGAATATATTCAGAACTGATGAGTTTCTGTAAAGTCTTGTCCAGGACGTTTTGGTACTTCTTTCTCATTTTTTGTGACCCAAACCTGGGATTTCAGCAATGCTTGCTCTGTAGTGTAATGAAATACAGTATAAAACTTTTGCAGACTCTAAGTTAAACACCCACTGTTTTGCATAAGGCACTAATATGTCTGGTTCAAGCTGTCACATTCTGTTCTGAATATGTTATGGTATGTGCTTTAAATTTGATTTAAGAAGTTAGTTTTGTTCTCCTCCTGAAAGTGCAAAGACAGACACTTCAGGAATGTACTTCTAGTAAAGGTGGAAGTAGATTTTAATTTACCTGAACATTGTGAGAAAAAAAAAAAAAAGCTGTACAGCTCTAAAAGAGTAGTAACAGGTGGTTCTTTTTTATTTTTTTAATCAAACTAATAGAAATTTAGGATAAAATTAGAAAGAGAGAGCTTCTCTTAACTAGTAGAGAACATTTCATTCTGTTCAGGGGTTTTTTTGGTGGTTTTTTTTCTGCAAATGATCATCTGTTACATTTCTTCTGCCAGAATATAGCAATTATATTTCTAAAAATATATCCTGAGATAGTTTACTATTTAACTTGAGAACTGGGATATTAAATGATCTAATCAGTGTTAAAATGCATAATAAGCACCTTCTAAATAGAGACATAATCGTCATATACACTAAAGGATCTTTGTCTTCCACTTCTTTCTTTCAAATAAACTAAACAACCTGTCTTCCAGGGCAGGATAGAACCTTCCCAGTTGATTGCCATGAGTTAAGGTCAAGTTTTTAAGTGAACCTACATGACTAGAGTTAGACGAGAATAAAAACCAGAGGAAAACTGTTCAAAGGAGGTCTCAGAAATGGAATAGGTATGGCAAAAGTTTTATCCTCTTTTAATATGAAATTAAAAGTAAACTAATGGCTGTTAGGAAGTTCACTAATTTCACTTAGGAAGTTTTTATTGCATAGTTAAAGGAAAATTTAAATTTATGTTCAAGGAATCATGTTGAAGAGAGCAAACTTTCCTGGATTTTCCTATTTTATAAAAACATTATATCTGATTTTGTTTCATCTTTTGAATTATGATCCATCTGTGATTTGCATCACATATGAAATTCACCTAGAATAAATCAACTACCTTATTTTGCTCCTTTCAAGTGTGCTTTCCAAAACATTTTAGATTTTCCCCAAATTTATTAATAAATAATCTCTAATCAAACTGCAAATCGTTCGTCAGTCCTGATATTTCTCAATGATCATAAGTTCAGAGGAAGGCGCTACACAACTTAAAAGGTTCAGAGTGCTCTGACTTTTTTCACTTACTGTTATCTGGTTAAAATGTGTTAAATCACCCTTACGATGTATTTGAATAATTATCTGTAACTGCTACAAAGAAGCTTTCATAGTTCTTTGAATATACAAATGTTTCTGCAAATCCTAACTTCTTCCTGAATTAGGTTCTCACTTCATAATTCTCTCTTTGATCCTTAGACCTCAGAATTAGACATATTTCCTTGCAAAGTGCAATAGGCAACTTATAATATTTCCTTATAATATTTTTACTAATATATCTTCTTGGTTTTTTAGTTATGAAACATTTTATTTTTATTGTGGCATTTTAATGCTTAAATATTTTTGTATGTGCTCCCAGATAATATTCTAAGCTTTTAAAAAATTTTTATAATATATGTATATAGTATAATAATATATAATGTTATGAACCATTTTAACTGCTGAAAATTAGTAGTTGTAAATTAAGACTTTTAAACAGCTTTGTACTTCTCAGATTTCCATCTAAAATGTTTTAGAGTGTTAATCTTTATCATAGTGGTTAACAACACAAAATAAATTCAGACCTTCATTTCTGTTTTCATTTTCTGGTTTCCTTAAATTGGAACACAGAATAGTGTAACAGCTGCTTCCTTTTTATCCATACCCTGCCTTAAAGAGAATCACAGAATTGCAAGGATGGAAGGGACCTTTAAGATCATC
>VWZP01006932.1:0-112490 GCA_013396995.1 Dicaeum eximium
AGATCCTCTATCTCCCAACATCTTGGGAGGATCTTTCAGCAGCAACTCACAGTTGACCTCATCCTACCAAACAAAATCAGCTTTGTTAATATTGCTCCAGACTTGTCTCCTCTCAAAGCTGCTTTGATCTCTTAGCACCTCTCTGGCATGAAGGTGGTCTGGAACCTGCAGAGTCTTCAAGGCAGGGTTTGAGCTACAGCAGAGCATGAGATCAAGCCACATCCTAGCAGGGGTGGCAGAGACGAGCTGTGCTCCTGCATGGCTTGCTCACACCACTGATGCTGTTTGCACTGCCCAGCTGCAGGGATGTGCAGTGGGAAGCAGGACAAGTGTTATTCCTAGGAATTTCTCCTGTTTGTGTCAGCTGGTTCTATGCCTAGAAAAGCTGCTACTTGTGCTCCACCACCTCATCAACCTCTTCAGCAAGCAATGCTGAACTGCATCACCGTTTTTCTTCAGGTAAAGTGTGAAACTGCAAATACACTAGTGAGCACAATTCCACACAGCATTCTTGCACTACAGAGATAGATGAAATGTCTACCAACAGACAGAATGCTCAATGCTTGACAATATTAGTGGAATAATTTCTAGTTAGTAAGTCCATTTTTTTAATGGGTAATGTGAGAATAAAAGGCACAGGGGAACAGAGGCTTTGGAAAATGGAGTTTAATAGGAAATTATGTATTTCATATTGTTTTTAAAAGACCCAACGTAAGCGGTGCCTAACTGTGATTAGATGAAATCTAAAACATCTGCAAGAGCTCCTAAATAAACCATGGAAACCAATAAACCATGGAAAGTGAGAAGAATTCAACAAATGCTGGAAAACAAAGGAACAAGGAGCTGGGTGGAATTTGTGAGTCTGCTTTAATATGCCAAGCTTTCTCCCATATTGTTGTCCCTATTGCTATGCAGAAATTGTGTTTTCACTCTTTCACTGTGTAAAACTTCCATTAACACTGAAGATTTACAACCCTCAAGCCTGAGAGTTGAATTTCTTCTACCACTGAGCTATATGGCTCTTAGCAATTTTCCTCTCTCTTCTCTTTGTGAATATAGATAATGGAATTCATTTTTCTCTTCAGAGAGAGGTAATTAAGGTTTAACTTGGGCAAAGAGTTAATTTGGCATAAACTATTTTAAGTAAAAAGGATGACATAACAATTTGAAAAATGGGATAACCTTCAATGCTCATTTTGCCTCTTGTTAGATTATTTTTTAACCTATTTTGCTTCCTCTTTATTTGTATCTCCAAAGACATTTGGGTGAGGCAGACCAAGCAGTGAACATTACCTTCTTTAAACATTCCTTGGAATAGCCCACAGTTCAAATCCAGCACAATACTTACCCCCAAGTCACCAGCAGCACAGCCAGATCCTGTTCCTGTCCCCTTCCCATGGAAAGAGTTCTACCCACACCTCTAAAATCCACAGCAGCACAAGAAGTGGTGCTAGAGCTCATCAGGCATGGGGGACATAGGAAAATAAATTATTTCACTTACCTGTGGAGAACTCTTCCTATAACCTGGGAAAAGGTTTGTACAATTAGGGGTCTTTAAAAATTAGAGATTAGTGAAGCATCCTTCTTCAGGAGTCTAACAGATACAGGATTTGGAGGGGAAATCACTTCGTATAACCACTTTTGGTATAAAACACTGAACTGCATTGCAGGAATGGTCAACAAGGTGTTTTCTCTTCACTTAGTTCTCAAATTGTTGCAGACAGCTCTATTTGAACTGTTTAAAAAATAAAATTCAATCATTACAGTATTGCACACAGGCATGAGACCTAGGAAGTACAGTGATAATAAAGCTTCTTCCTTTTTTTTCTCCTCAAACTAAACTGTTATCGTTTTTCTTATTTTTACTATGTTTGTCTCAGAATCAACTTCTCTGGACAGGAAAATGAAACAAAATGGGGGAAATGTCTCAGTATTAGCATTAAGGAGAAGGGAGGGACCTCCTTGGAAGTACTATTTTTTCCATGTAACTACTTCTGGTGTCCAGTCTCTCATTTAGGACTAGTTTGAGTACCTCTCTGCTATATTTCTGTGAGAAATCCAATACTATAAATGGAAGAAGCTAGCACTAAGTCTATATATTCCTTCTTGTCAGGATAATTCTTCTTTGAAGTACAAGTAATTGTTGTGATAAGACGGACAAAGATCTGTTTTGTATACAAAAATGCAATTATTAACCACTTCCTCAATTGTCAGCATGATCAGGACTGCAATTCTACACAATACACCTCCTCTGTCCTTATTTAACTTAGCTGCTGTGCCCACAGTGAAGCAGTGACCACTCCAAAATCCCTTCAGTGTTAACATAGATGCCAGCAATTGTCCCCAGGGAGCTCTGAAACCCTTCCCAAAGCAGGGCTGTGTAGATTGGCTCCTTCATATTTGCCAACAGACATAGCCTCTGGCAAGGGCTCAGTTGCACTGGTGTGGAAGGAGCCTCCTCTAGCCATCACCCTGGCACTCTCCAAGGCACTACCTTATGTTTAAAAAAAAAAAAAAAAGGAGGGGGTGTGGTGTGGTGTGGTTGTGTGTGACTACTTGTAGGTTTTCTTGCAGTCAAAATGCAACATTGCAAATATACTCTGTTGTAATCCACTTCTTGAGTGTTGAGATGAAAACTTGCTGCTGCTCAGACTCATGCATCTCCAAAGGCATTTTGGAATGCTGAAGCAGGACCATATTTGGCCACTTCTCTTCATAGTCCCTGTCTGGTTGTAGAGAACGCTTTTGCATCCTGTTAACATTCCCCGCCGGCTGTTAAACATGCATTAGAAAGCTCTACTTTCCATTTTCAGAGTTGTCAAGCAGCCTTAAAGAGATGCTGACCACCTTGAAAAAGAAAAACAGACTTTCAAAACAACTAAAGTCAGTCTCCATGCACTGGGTACTTTCACCACATCCCTAAGGAAATTAGGGTGTATGCTAGGAAACAGAGCATCATATTGTGGTGCTTGATAAAACAAGGGGAAAATTTAGAATTTAACCACAGCAGTCTTGAAGCTTTTCATGTTGAAAAGGCTAAGTGATTGAGACAGGACAGAGAAGAGTAAGTAGCAAATGTACATAAAACTTTTCATCTGCCCCTAAAATCTAGACTCTTTGTGCTTAATAGACCAAGAAATTTCCCTCAGTAATTTCATGAGATGTCTTTTTAAAAGTCATGTTCAGTTTCAAAATAAATGTCTCTTTGCCAGTATTCATACCAGCCACATTTCTAGTAGCTGTTTGTTACACGTTGTTGCTGTAGTTCTCCAGGGTCCCAGCTGGCTTTCTCTGTTTTCCTGAAAGAATGGGAGAGACTTTGACTGTGAAGTTATGTCTCAACTCTCTCGCTTGAGGGTGCAGCAGTGGGAAAGAAGTCCCTGCTTGTGACTACTCTCTCATTAGGATGCAAACCCTTCTCAGTCCTGTCTGCACGTCTCAGTCCAGCCTGGTGTCTCCTCAGTGTCATACCTCAGCTAGCAGCCAATTCCATGTGTTAAAGAGGAAGGACAAAGAATCTTTTGGTGATTTTAACATGAGCTAAACATGATGAAACATGTTTAGCACACTTGAAACATGGTCTAGCACACTTGACTCCCTTCCTTCTTTTGGGTGGGTTCTTTGCTGTCATCTGATTCACAAGGAAGGAGTGTTCTCATCTGCACTGCTAATCTTATGCAAAATTCGTTCCCTTGGCTCAGTTAAAGCTACAGGGGGGGCACTGGGTAGCTTCAGAGCAGGTCTGAAAGCCATGTGTTTCTAGGAATAAATGGTGTAGGCTGATGTTAGGGTGCTGGATTCTGCACACTTAAAGACCACACTGGGCCTATAAAGCAGTGTTCGAAAGTCTAGGGTTTATCATTTGGTTGGTTTGGTTTCCTTTCAATTAAACAAAAACTACAGAGTGATCTCCTCAGGTATAGGGAAAGGCTGGCTGTAGAAACAGGAACTGTTATTTTACAATAGGAAAGAAGGCACATGTTCTCCTGTTAGCTCAAAGCAACATTCAGTTTTGTGGCCATCTGCATGTTTTAACCTGACACACCAATCAAACAGATGTTTGTAAGATTGCCTTATTATTTAGATCAATACATGGGTAGACCTGCAAGCAGGTTATGCTCCATACACAGGGTTGAGAAATTTCCAGTAACATGGTGCAGGAGTGCAGAAATCTTCAATTTGCAACACTCAGTTCCCAGGCTGAAGCCAGAGCTGAGAGCTGTCTGGTCTGGCCCTGCATTACCCAGTGTGATACAGACACTCCAGGATGTGGTCTACAGCTCCACGTAGCTCTGCCAAGACACTGACATGCCTACAGGCCTTGAAAGAAAATAGAGGCAGAGTCTGTCACATGTAAGACTTGGCTGTTCATTTGCCTTTGCAAGAAACAAAGGGCTGCTGCCTCTGAGGGAGATGTTGCATCTTGGCCTACAGATGTCATAGGGTAGCAGTTCTGAAAGTACAATGATTGACTTGAATGAGTCTTGATAATAGCATTCCCAGTCCTTGACTTGAAGCATGGGAAAAGTTTATGGTCCTGGGTTTTTTCATCTTTCCGTATTTTGTTACTTGAACATCTAATTTTTTTGTTGTTGTTGTGGGGTTTTTTGTGGTTTTTTTTTTTTTTTTTGTTAAATAAGCTGAGTGTTTCTGGCTAAATTCCAAGCTAAATCATTACATTTTTTAATTCTTGCCACATTTCCTTCCCTCAGTATCAGTGGTGTGGGACCAAAACAACATTTGGCTCTTCATGGAGCTCTTCAAGTGTCAGTATGTCAGAAATGCCACATCCAGCACAGCAAGTGCAGTGTGCAAAGTGTGTTACAATCAAAAGCATTGAAAAAGCATCAGCTATTATTTTACATTAATAAATATCCTACAGCTTGAACCAAGATTCTCATCCCAAGTGGTTTCAGAGCCTACCATGGCAGGGAGAAGAGCTACATTCTTGCTAGGTTTCCCAAGGAGACTTGCTTTTCTCTGCTAACATCACAGTACCATAAAGAAATGGATCAAAGCTGTAAACCCTCACATAGAATTCCCTTCATTCCTTCCCTTTGTGTGTTCACATGGATGGATTAACTGTCAGCAGGGACTCTCCTTGTTTTCTTTCAGACTCTGCTGCAGTGATAAAGGCAAACCTCCATTGCCCCACTGGAGATGGTGTCTCACCCAGGAGATGACAATAGTTTGATACCTCATCCTCCCACAGACTTCCTGTATGACCTCACTCGTGTCTTTTAGCCTCTACCTCATCTGTGAAGTTGGATAATTGCACGTAAGCCTCACAGATATTTGGCAAGATTAAATGCACTAGAGACTGAGGGGTGCTTTGATCTTACACTGCTGTAGTTCCTAGAGAGCTTTGCAGGGATATGGATATGCATCTAACTTGGAATGACATGAACCAATTTTCCTGGAGAAGAGGAATTCCCATGGACTGTGAGGGACAGTTGACCTGCCTTCTTGTTTAATATTTGTCTGTATTTTCTGAAGGAGTTCAAAGCAATCTCTAATTTGTACTCATGTTTTTATCACCATAGGTAATTGCTGGTAAACAGGATTAAAGAGGACATCCCAACCCAGTTCCATCCTACTTAGGCAACCCTACTGGAAGCATTTCTGTAGCACACCAGAGGTCTACCAGGTCAGTGTGAGGGAAGAGACTGCTGTGCAATATTATTCAGAAGTGTCCCTACTTTGCCAAGATTTAAAAACTTAACCTGAAGGACAGTAACAAGCTGAGGCTTGCTGCTTACCAGACAATGCCATTAAGCATATCATTGTAGAAAGAAGATACAAAGCTGGTAGGATGGTGATAATGCTAAGTTATTTGAACTAATCCCTTGTCAACTTCTCTAGATCCTTTAGGCAGTGTGTGTGCAGTTAAAATGTCAATTGGTATGGGAATGAGCTGGATAAGTTACAGCAGTTGCTGCTGTTGGAGATAGGCTTATCATATACAGCTCAGTAACACACTTTGTCTGGCACTCACTGGTGTCAAGCACTTCAGTCTGCTGCTGGAAATGTTACAGCCAGGGTTCCTCTGTGAGGTAGAGTCTGTCAGCACTAGGGAATGTACAGAGCCCAGGACCAACATGCAAGAGAAACTATGACATCCCTGCTTTTTAATTTTTGGTTGATATGTTCTGGACCACAAAGGTAGGAATTCAAAGCAAGGAAAATTCCCTGGCCTTGCAAGTTCCCTTGGGCTTGGGAACACAAATAAATTAGCAACATCTAGTTTTGAATGCAAATATCCACATGGTTTTTCTTTTCCCTGTTTTCTCACACCAATACCAGTCATTTGATGAATCACAGAAGTTCCAAAATGAAATAATGGTCATCTTGGGTAAGATTTTTCATGAGACTTTCAACCAGGGTAAACCAAAATGGCTTCATTAGAATTACCTTAACACGGGTCATGATAGCTTATGCAACCCTGGAGATCTGACCCACTGAATCAATCCTTTAGTTACCTGCTCTTGAAAGACAAAAGGAAAATGTGAACCAGATTTTGGAAAACATAAAGATGAAATATGCTCAAGCTCCCATTTCATTTATTACTGTGGTTCAGAGGAGAAGTGCAGGGCCACTGGCCAAATTTGTTAACTCCTGCTTCTTTGACAGGCAGAAGAAGCAATTTCAAAATCAGGGAAAATATGCCCATGCAAACTTGTAGTACAGCATGACATTCAAAGTTTGGGCCCTTCTGCACTGTCCAAATACTTCAGAAAGTCACCCTCACTTAGCACAGCTAATGCCTTCAGAAGTGCATTGAAAGCTACAGTGTTTCCTCCCAAGCAGCTGTTTTGCTGTGATGCTTTACTAACAGCTATGCTTATCACCATCTTCTTCCAGTTTCCCTGCTCCTTCTCATTTGCCAGGTTGGGTTCTTTCTTTGTTGTTAGCAACAACTTTGACATTGCAAGGTTACAATTTAATGATGCAGTCAACAGCACTGCATTTGGCTCAGATGCGGGAGACATTTCAAATTCCTGACTAATTCCAATAGCGCAGGGACTGAAGTCTGAATTTCCAATGTCAGAGGTCAGTGGGTAGTCCTGAGTTAGTAGGGATGTCTGATGTCAGGAAAAGGCACATAAATATAAACCATGAGCTCAACAACACAATGTTATCTTGCAAGAAATGTCAAATAAACAGCAAAACCATCTTCTTCCTTGTTCACATCAGTAAGCCAGACAGTGTGTGGGTCTACTTAATTATCCAATATGCACCACCATCTCTTGCTGTACAAGTTCCTATAACATTTGGATTCTATCCTGCATGGCAATCCAATATACTTAAACTCTACTGTTGACAGGTGAGCTGCAGGCAGCTTTAAAATAGCTCCAGTCAAGTGGATTTTGATTAAAGCTCCATCCTCTTACGCATTCCAAGGGCCAGAAAGAAGCACTCCAAAATTTACATCATCTTGCTGTCTACCAGATCATGCTTACTGTTGCCACTTGCCCCTTGAACAGCCAAACCCCACTGTTAAGTAACTGATGGTAGCTACCAAATGAAAAAATGGGGAGCTGGGAATAAGGCATTTGAAAAAACAGCTACTTGGATTGCACAGAAATTCTCTGCCTGACCTTGAAATCTGTCAGTGAAGGTTTTGTCAATGCCTGTGTTGTGCTTAAGAAGCTTGCAAAGTTCATTTTAAAACACAGCCTCTGTTTATCTGAAGCAGAGCGGTGATAGAAGGAAGGAAAAGTGTTTGGCAAATGGAACAAAACCCGCTTAATTCGGAGTGGCTATGTACAGCAGGACTAATTTGTTCTTTAATGCATATCTTTAGCCAAAAGGTGACTTAATCAGTCATTTTTTTCTCTTTTTTTTAAGTATTCTGAAGAACTATTACAATAACAAGCAGGGCTTTGTGGCATTCAGGCATATCCCAAATATCCTGGTGTGTGAAGTTTCCCTAAGTGCCTGTCATTAGGATGCTCAGTAGTAATGCTGACATGATTAAGCCACTGCATTTGTAGTGTTCTGAGCTTACAGGGAGGGTAAGGAACTTACATGATCCCTCTTATCCCACTTCTGACTGCTGCAGATTCTGACTGTTGCAGCATTCAGGCAGTTTTGAGATCTGGGATTTCACTGGTCTTTTCTAAATGATCAGGCAAGACCTGGGTATCAGAATTTATCCTCCTGTCCTTGGCATTGATGGAGCAAAGCATTTGGTATGATGGATCAGAAATGCCTACATACAAGTGCTGTCTCTTTGAAGGATGCAGAGCATCTCTTGTCACAGGTAATAGGTCATTCTTCAGTTGATTCCTTCATGACAGCCTGCCTGTGATGAAAAAAATCTTATGGGGAGATGCTAAAACACAGATTTTTTTTTTTAAATGAAAATTAACTGAGATTGTTATTTCAAAGGCCCATAAACACTGTGTGTAATTAAACTTTGGCAAAGGCAGATTATACAACTTTGGCAGAGAGAAGCTTGCATCTATAAAAGGCAAGATCTGCACTTTGTTTATTCCCTGCTAAATCAGTGAGGTATGTCATGGTATTTTAGCATCAACTTAGCATATTTTACTTTCCCTTTCCTTCCAGTTTATAGGCCAGTGGAAAATAGACATTGACCAAGCTGACTAATGACTTAGAGACTGTTCATAAAAAACACTGGAAAGCAAACAGTTTTGCAGCTCTACAGACAATGGGCAGCATAGTGCATTTATGGTGGGGCATTACAAGCTTCGGGTGCCACAAGAAAGCTAAACATAATTTAAAACTCTGCTAGCCAGCAATGAATTTGAAATGGCATTTAAACACAGAGAAAGGTCAGGCTGCATGTATGTACAAAAATTACTGGCACAGTCACACTATTATTAACATCTAAAGGTACTGAGGGTTTCTCTGCAAATGGTTATGAGAAGAATGGTACAGCACTGATCACATCACCCATTTGCACTGCCAGTGGGACATAACATCCATCTTCATTAGCATTTTAATTTAGATTCAGGACTGCAGTTTTGATGTGAATCTCTTTGTTAATCTTACTTCCTGTGCTTTTGTTTGCATTGCTGGGTGGCATTGAGGCACACACCTAGTGTGTGTGTACCTTTTAGGTAAGACCAGAATATGTAGTCAGACCCCAAAGCAGCATTTAGTCCAGTTTAGACCGGAGTAAGTCTGAAAAAAACCTCATGTATGTCGGGCTAATTCAGGTCCTTAGAACCAAATTATTTGCTCCAAAATTGTTACTTTTCCACCACTCTACTCGCTAATGCAGATATTATTGTACTGTACTATCATTACACACACATATATGTATCTTTAAGTACACAAATAGCTTCCTTTGATCATGCTTTTAGATTTATTCAGTTGGATATTTAGCTAGCACAAGTCACTGCCATTTAACTCAAACCTGCCAATATCAGCAAGTAACATTTCCTAAATATTACAATATCGTTATAGTCAGCTATGTTTGCCAGCTCTTCCCCCACATTCTTTACAATATGAGCTGCAGCAAACCCAAGGATTGATAGTAGGAGCTTTTCTAAGTAGTGGGATTCACAAGCCCAAAGCTGAGGAAACCTAAATTCAAATAATGTATTTGGCAGAGAAATATGTGTTCTGATTGCTTCTTTGAACTCCAGTTTGACATGGCCAGCAGACTGTGTGGATGTCCAGCTCTTTGTGTGGTCTGAAGTGGGTAATTCACTATACTGTTTCTTCAGTCGCTCATAAAAATACCCATTAAGTGGATTAATTGCATACAAAAATGAACCCCAGGATTAAACCCTGTCACAGGAATACCAGATAAACATTCAGGAGTAAAAGTATTTCCATATTAAGGGATATGTTAAAAATTAAGCTCACAAAATGGTATGTTAGAAATAGTTAATATTTGTCATTAGTAATAATGAACAAGAGAACTTTCATTGTCCTTTAAAAGGTAAGTTAACATTAGATAAGGAAATGTGGGAGGGTGAGACTCAATTTATAAAAGGCATTAATGACGAAAGATCACAGTCTTGCTCTCCCTGAAGTTTTCCATAACAGCAGGTTTTGAGGGTAGTTGTTTAATTTCAGACATAACCTAAATTTCTCTGTAATTTACAGTTTTTCCATTCTGAGTGGTATAGAGAAATACCTTCAAAAAAGGTATCTTTTGGGATCAAAAATCTCAGACAGGAAAAGAAAGACAGTGCCTTAATGAAAATTGCTGTCACAGTACTTTGCTAGTATTGACTTGTTCTGTCATTGTCTAAGATGAGATTTCAAATAATCCCAATATGAGAAGGCCAACATGAGGCGGTGTTCACTCACACTTCCTTATTCAGTGTAGAAAGCGGCCAGAAGCTTGACCTAGTGAGAAATCCCAAGTATGGCTATGAAATTGCATCTGCCAGGGCTGACTGCAGCTGTGAGCTCCCTCTGATGCTTTTGCCTCTTTTCAGAAGCTGTCTGCCAAAACCTCACACTCTCACTGGTATCCTAAAGGAGCTGGAAGGCTGTGCAACTCTTGGCTCTCTCCTGAAGACTGAATTCCGTCAGAGGATTCTCTCCCGTATGTGCGTGTTTGCCATTCCTTCACTTTGATGATCGAGTGCACTGCCATTTGTGGTAGCTCTTTCACTTGTGTTAAAATAAACACTGAATTCTGTATGCAGCCAGCAGCAGCTTTAATACAGGCAGGCAGTCTTTTAGCATTCACAGAGGGGAGAACACACAGGTGCAATGAACCGTGGCTGTTTGTAAACTTTTTTTACCACAGGGATGGCTTTGAAGCATGAGTGATCTCCAGAAACCTCCAGCTTCTGCACAGGCCTGTGTCAGTTATAAAAACATGCATCTCCAGGATCCTGGAGAAGTGTGAAGCCATCGACATCCTAGGCCTAATTCTCAAGTCCCAAGCATAAGTCATACTGGCATGAAATGAGATGAAAATCAGGACTTTCACATTGTTATTGAGGCATTTTAACTGGAGCTACTTCTCATCAGAAGAGGAGTAAAATAAAAAGAGCAAAATGCTGCCTGAAGCAAACATCCTGAAAGACTTGGGTTCTTTTTTCTACCTTAGGAAAGAATGAGCTTATTTCAAATGTAGACGATGGAGACTCAGCTTCTGATTCAAGTGCTGGACCCTCCATGACGAGTTCCAAACTACCATTTGCCTTAAGAGACATTTTGGCTGAATGTCTGAAGATCAATCCATAGACTAGTTACTACTGAAGTGCAAGGAATTTGCTTTAGAGAAAACATGCATCCTGTTCTTTTGCAGGTTTCCTTTCCTGCCCATGCAGAACTTGTATCCCATTTCTATGTATCATTTATTTTCTACAAAATCCCATATGATTTATAAAACCTTTTGCTCTTTTTTTTAGCGAGCTTCTGCTGAACTTCTGTATCCTTTCTCAGAATGGCATTTTCATTCCTTTAGTAGCAACAACCACAGCTGTTACACATTCTGAGAGATGGTCAGTATGCCTCTCAGGTGCAGCATTCAGTCCCCTCTGCTTGCTTTCTATTGCTGCAGCTTTATTCTCCATGCCTCTTCATAGACCTAACTGGACTCTCTAATTGTGCTGGTTTTATCTCACACCATCCCCTCTTTTGCCTGGTCCTTTATCAGACTCAATGACAGACCTGAAGTGTCTGTCTTCAACCCTAACCTGATATGCTTCTGATTGCTCAGACAGATCAACCAGAACTGGTGTTAGCATTCCAGTGGTCCTAGAGGCTCCACAGAGATCAGCTGTTTCCCACAGAGATCAGCTCTTCAGGACAGAGGATGTTTTAATCTGACTGTAAGGCCCTTGGAGCCATACATCATGGGCCATAATGCACAATACAAACATAGATGCTGCACAAATCAGTGCAAAAGCTTAAAAGCTTTTTGAGTACCCCTAGTACATATGTTTGATTTAACCAGAATTACCAGCCAAAACTAAAGATGGGGAAAAGAAAACTCAGACCACCAGGACTTGCTAAAAGTCAGAAGATAAGCAGAAAGTTGTATTTAGAGTTGAATCTCAATGCACATGTTTCCAGGCCACTGTCTTATCTATTAGCTTAAGTATAATCATAGGTGTGTCATTCTCAACCGTGTATTTTTATTTTCTGTTAATTAGTTAAGTCCCTTGTATTGAACAACTGTTCCCTCAGTCAGGACAGCTGCACAGTTTGGATGAAAAGCCAGCCACAAGTGTATTCCAACTAGAACTGTGGTAATTAAATCCAAATAATTAAGACATTCACGAGTGGCATGTGAAATCTCTGGAAACTGGCAATGAATTTTTTTTTGTGCAGGCTCATGTCACAGTGGGCTGGACGTGAGAGCTGCTGTGTGTTTCCATGTGTGTGGAGAGCTGACTTCTGAGACTTTCTTATGGAGGAACAGATCAGTATGCAAATGTCAGCTTCCTAATTAAGGCCTATTTTCATGGGTAATTAAACAAATAACCCCCTCCCCCCAAAATAAACCTAAAACATATTTTGAAATCGTTTTACCAATTTCAACCATTTTTGAGACCAAAAGAAAAATACTTTCATGTTAACTTGTATACAAATCTTTCAGCAGACACAATTTAAATGTCAAATTATTACACCATACTAGAGTACTTTTACTGGAAATTGCATACCCTTTTAAAGAGCTTCAGATGCATGCCACACTCAGCCCATGGTGCTATGGATACACTTGAAACTGCAGAAATGTTTAATTCTTCAATTTAGCTTATGAAACTTCTGTAGATTCAGTGTCCTGGACTTTAGCCCAGTCGTTAATATTCAGTCTGAAGCCTTACAGGGAGCGTTCTGGAAAATGCTTTTGGCATTGACAGACTTTTTTCTTACCTGCCCATATTAGACCAGAGAAACACTGGCAAAAAGTATGACTCAGTCACTCTGAAGATTCCAGAGTATAAGGATGTTGGACATAAACAACCCAGCTGTGCTGTAAAAAGGAAGGGGGAAAAACAAACCCTGAATTCTCTGGAGTCCAGGTATAAATCATAGAAATTCTTGTCAGCAAACAGAGGCTGACTTCACAAGTTACAGAGTAACAAGACTCACTTAAAGGCTCTGTTCTAAGGCACGACACCATCCTCCACATCAATGAAGGTTAGGTGGTAGATGAGGAGGATTAATCTCAGCCACATAAATAGGCAGAGCCTGTTTTTTCCTTCCAAGCACTTCCTAGATTCCAATACTAATATTCTAGTGGACAGACCCTATATAGTGTTGTTAATTAAAATCAAGCTATAGAAGATTATTATTTCCTAAAACCAGCAGGATTAACCTACTGCAGTGATCTTAGTAAAGAACAGTAAGCTAGAGACCAAATCTTTAATTTAAAAAGAGGTATTAGCCCATAAACATTCCAGTTCCATTTCCTTAACCCAACTGCCAGAGCCCAAGAAGAGGCAAGTAATAAAAAGGAAGACAAGACACAGCTCTTACCAGTAATGCAGCAGAAAACCTCAGCCCCAATCTAAATCCAGAAAGAGCCTATTTTATGTAGTGCTCTGATTACATGCAACACACATACAAAGACTTCCAAAACTGGAGACAGGAACTGGATCTTTGATGAAAGATGTAAAATACTGAGAGCATTTATTTTTCACTTTGTTTAAATTCAGTCAGGAAACACCGAGGTCTTGTTGCAGCCTGCGGGCGAGTGCCCGGCGGTGCCTCCCACCCCCGGCAGTGCCGCAGCCCGGCCGAGCCCGGGATGCTGCTCACCTTCCGCTGCCTCCTGCGCTGTCACCGCTGCCCTGGACATCCCTGGGAGGCTCCCGAGGCTGGTCAGCGGCTCTGTGAATCTGCCCCTGTGCTTCTCTGAGACAGAATGTGCCCAAAGCTTTTAAAAATGGAGCCCACCTGTCTCCCCAGGCAAACTTTGGACCAGAGAAGCAATGTTGTGGTGAGGGAAAGTTGTACCCATACCACTTGAATAAGATTTACAGAGCAAGATAGAGCACATTCTGTGGTGTTGCTTTTGAGGATACATAAAGAGAACATGGAAGGCTAATAGGCCCTTTTCTAGTTAGACATTTCTGTTTGCTTGTGATTCTCTTCCGCACAAATACCGCTTTTTAGTGACCCTAATATATTATAGAAAAGCTTTATTTTTTTGTTGGTAGTGACATTAGACAAGTCTTTTTTCACATTTGCAGAATGGGCAGCAGATAAACTGTTGATATTGTTTCAGTGACAATTCTACCAATTCTAAGGAGCTGTCACTGTTCTTCCTAAGGTAGTCAATTAGGTGATTATAAACTTGTGGGTCATCATATTGCTTCAATACAAGCAGGTGATTTCAGAACAATGTTTAGAGCTGCCATGCCAGATCAAAAGTCTCTGAAAGTTCAGAACCCTTAAAGTGAGGTTTATCTCACCTCACAGAAAACAGACAAAATCAAGTAAGTTACTCCAAAGCAAAGAAACATAATATAGGCTGATAGCCACTGTCTCAAGTTTATACAAAACAAATAAAGTCATTTCTATGGCTGGTATTCAACATCTTACCTCAGCTGTTATTTCCCTGCAGGTAAGTGTCTCAGAGATGACTTCAGGTGAGTGAGTAGTATTCTGGGCTCTGCTCCTTGCAAGGCCTGGCATGTTTTACTTGACTGGAGGCTTGGACAGGCAAGCATTGATTCATCTCATTAAATCAAGGTAATGACACACCTCACTAAAGCCTCGTTAGCTGTGACTGTCCTGCTGTCCACTCTGACCATCTGCCAAAGCTTGCTGCCCTCATGGCAGAGCCACCAGAAAAGAAGAGGCTGTCCTTGAGCCCTTTACCTGCACAAGTTCATATCTCTGCTCCATCAACTTTTTTTTTTACTTTTGTTTTGTTTTTGTAAATGATACTGGATTACATACTGGAGCTGCTCAAGGGCAGGGACGTCTTTCCTGCTCTCTGTGCTGTGGGGAATGCCAGCATGGAGGCAGGGCCCTTGGATGAGGCTGATAATATTTCAAACTGCTGTGGTGAGGATCTCTGGAGTGCAAAGTTTGGGGGCCATTCCATAACCTCCCTTTGCTACTGAGCTCTGATCTTTACATCAGCACAATAGTCTGCTCCATCTATATACGTTATAAAGGTTGCGTGGTTGATACTGTATAGCTCAACCCACATGTCGCTGAGCAAAATGGCGCTTTCACTGCCCTTCCCTCTGTGCGTTTCTACACCTTAGTATTTCTGTGTAGATGTCGTGTCATCCCCCACTGTCAGACAGGCATGTGGACACGTTGCTGGTTACTCACGGAGCCCGGGTGTGCCCAGGGCTGTCTCTGGCAGGCTCTAGCAGTGCGGCCTGGCTGCTCTCAGCACTGCACCCTCAGCCCCCCGGGCACCTCAGGCAAAGGGCGGCTATTTCTGCCGGAGTGAGGGCGGGATTTGGCAGCAGCGTTACCTTCCCAAGACGTCTTTTCAAGCCGTAGTCAAAACAAGTCTGACACCTTTTCTCCTAACAGCCCTTTTCACTCTTCTTTGAGATGCAAAAAAGTCATTCCTGGGCCATGATTTCCGCCCGCCTTTTGCAGCCCCGCCTGAGGGGGTTCGGGGCGTTTCCCTCCCTTTTGGGAGAGGCGGAGCAAAAGCCACGAGAGAAAATGGCGGGTACGCCGTGAGGGAGGAGGTGGGCGCCTCAGGGCAGGTACCCAACGTGGCTGCCAGCGATGGGGGGTGAGGATGCTTTCTTACTCTTGAGGGACTCCTTGGAGCTAGCAGACCTGTTTCCTCCCTCTCCATCCCAAGTGTCTGTGGTATTACTCTGAAAAAATGGGAGAAAGTCCTAGCAGCCTGCTTCAAGGAGGTTGTTCACCTACCATGGCTGCCATTGAACAGGGCTGGGTTTGGCCCAGCAGCTTCTGTACATCAGCCTGACAGGGTCAGAGGAGGCTTCTGGTTTATAAAATGCCATACAGGGATTTTTGTACATGATGGCAGGTGTTGCTAACACTGTCCTGAGCCACAGAGCTGACTCATGAAGAGAGTGCATGCTAAGAGTTTCCTAAGCCCAGACCTACTTGTAGGCACACGATGAACTATGTGAACTTGTTAAGGTATCCCGTATATGACATGTTTTATTTTTTTAATGCAGTATAGCAGAGTAAAGAACATGAAGAAAGAGTAACACACTGCTCAGAAAAGTTACTTCAGGAGACTGCTGCATGAGGGAAAAGCTGCTTCTCTCCTGTCTGGCCGAGTCCCACGGTAGAGCAAATGTAAGCCCCTAAGGAAGGAGCATAACAGACACCGAACTGGCAAAATATAGAAGGTCAGAATAAAAGGAAAAGAATGAGAGAGGGAGATGGTTTATAGTTTATAGTGAGAAAATGAGATCTTTACTGTTATTTTCTTTCTGAGTCATTGCGGTAACCTTTTAAATCTTCAGAAGACTAGTTTTTGTGGGTTTTTTTCCATCCTTACCCTGGATGTAATGTGCATTTTTTGCTAGTTTTCTTTCTTACTTCCTTCTTTGTCATAGTCTTCTGGAGCTCTGCCTGCTGCTGGTGTGCTTGTTGGAGCTGTTTCCCTGCTTTGGGCCTTCTGTGGGTAGTGGGCTTTGACAGGCTAAAAATTTAATGTTACACAGAGCTTACCCCTTTAACAAAGTCATGCAAGGCAGTGCAACTCTTACCCTGGAATGTAAATGCATAGGGTTTTCTACCTCCAGCTTCATTTTATTTTGATATATATGTTTTAATCTGGTATTTGAATGATTGTGCAGTTTATGAATAGTTTTCTAGTTTGCTTATGAATGTGCAGTTCAGACAAGCTCAGCTGTGAGATGCCCTTCTGAAAAACACTCGGTATTTAATTTAAATGTGCTTACCCTACATCTTGCTTCTTATCAGTGAAGGAGGGAAAGAAGTTGTTTTGGGTGAGTATAGGATTACTTAGATATTGATGAATTCGTAAATATCACTTTTTTGCAAAAGCTCTCACTGATATAGGGAAGGGAAAAAAACCAAGAAAATAAATAAGTTGTTTGCTTGAGCTCTTGTAGTCAAAACTCTTCTTTTAATGTCTGGGTGGAAGTTGGCTGTCCCTAAGTATTTTTCAGGGTGTGCTCAAACAGCTGAACTGTCAGGGGTCTTGTTGCAAAGACCTGTGAAATTGGATCCTCTTTCCTGGCAACAGACAATACTGCCTCTGCCACGTCCTTCTGCTGGGTTCAACCAGCCTGCAGCCGGCTCTTGCACGTTGCTTGTTTTCTGGACAGCCCCCACCATTGCCAAAGGTAAACTCTAAAAATCTAGTCTGCTGATGACACTGTTTGTTAGCAGATATTTATCCCATGGTCAGGGATTTCCTGGGGAAGTCTCTGGAGTGAGCAGTCCCACCATCTTGCTGCTGTGAGCCTACAGTCTGTTTTCCAGATGCAGATTAAGCCAATGATGCTCAATATCATCTTTGTACTGCTTAAACTTAGGCTATGAAATTTCATTTTACTGGGCTCATGATTAAAATTGTCATGTCCATTTATTATTTCAAATGAAGTTTTATTTCCCATTGTAAACATTACACTTCTGGAAAAATTCCTAGACAGTAGAACTGAATTTTCCATTCTCAGTTACACATGAGGCTGTAGCTTAAGCCTGAAATTCCTGCATTTTTTAAAAGATCTCTAGCATCGTTCTGCTAAGCAATTAAAGAACTGTTGCCTCAAACAGAGAAGGGACAAGAGATTTACTGCATTCTTTGTGAGCTGTTTAAATTCCTTGTAATGCTGAAGTCAGTTTGTTAAAGGCAAGTGAAAGATTTTATTACTGATTGAAGGTGTGGAGTTATAGCAGAAAATAGCTTTTTTAACAAATAGTTAATTAAAAGCCAGGTGTCTGATGACCCGAAGAGAAATCTGTCCCATCCCACTCATCCCCTTCCACTATACCATTCTTACAGATACTTGCTCTATATTCAGACAGACTGTGCCTACCTATTATTAAAAAACAAACCTAAACAAGACAAAAACCCCCAGAGCTGTGGCATCTGGGAATTGAATCCTCACTGCAGTTGTATGCTTTATACTACTCTCCTTAGTAAGTGGCAATTTGACAAGGCACTTTTCTCTTGTCCTGGCAGGTGAGGATCTGGGTGATATGCTGAACTGTGTGTTCCTGATAACAGCACTGTTGGCTGTGTTCAGCCCCATAATATCCTTCCTGGTGTATTGACCCAAGCTAGACAGAAATGAGTTACCAGAGTGGGCTGGGTGCAACAGTATCCAGCGTGTTGTGAACTTGGGAGTGTATTTGTTGAGGAAGGGAAGCATGAAGTCAATATCTCATGTCAGGCAAGCCACTTTTTTTTCTCCCAGGAAGGAAGCTTTTTTTTGAGTCCTGACATGAAATTCAAAGAAAATTGTATCAAGATATCCTTTTCTCTGCATTCTCAGTGGTTGAGATTTGGTGCTGTGCACAGCACACTGGTACATATTGTTCCATGGTAGGCAACATCTTCAGAAATCACCGGCAGGGAGTAGTGATTCAGAATCTGTTTTCCTCAGCCTGTGGTGAGCATGGTTTATTTCTCCAAGCAATGACAGATGATAAACATCACAAGGAAAGAGGAGTGCATAGTATTGGCATAAGGTTACCAGCTGGAGGCAGAAAAGTTACCAAGCTAAACAGCATTGTTGCCTGATCAGGAATTGAACCACCTTATAGAAGCAAGGGTGCCAGTTAAAAAGGCACAGCTCTGCAGTGAGGTGTGAGTGGTGGTGGTGGTGTCCCTTCTCTGTGTGATGACCTGCCTGCTGTACATGCACATCACCAGCCTCAGAGGCCTCTCACCAAGGAAAGAAGGGAACCTAGAAGGTCATACCTAACATCTGTGAGACATCTCAAAAGTAAGACATGGATTGAGATGGACCTGAAATGGATCCGTATTTCCCAAATATTTCTTTTTAGAGCCTTGATTTAGGCCTATAGGTAGAAGACCAATTGTTAACAATTCATTAAAATGCTAAACAGGTGAAGAGAGACAGGGCAAATTTACTGAACGCAGTGGTGTTTTTAAATCAGGACAGTCATATGCTTTTGTTTAGTCTGTTCACTTGTCCAGTTACTCCTTACAATAAACAAATGTATGAATAAAAAATCTGATAATTTGGCTTAGAGAAATTAGGAGATGTCTTTCAGATACAATCTGCAAGATATTCTCTGCATCAAAGAGAATTTTAAATGCTATCAGGAAAATCTACTTCATACCACATCAGTTCTGTATTGTGAAGTTTGAGAATGATAAACAGGCAAGCTTTTGGAAATCATATAAGCAACTTGAATTGCTGGTACTTACAGAGGAGGTATGGTATGTGTATTCAGATTTCCTGGGGAAAAGAATCTGAAGTGAAAACTGTTGGGTGAAAAGGCACAACAAAAAATTATTAGGCCCCTTGCTGCCAGTTCTTCATGATTGGTTAGCTTCCTCTGGGTCTTCCTTGGACTAATACTTTTCCTATCCTTTAGATCCTAGGATAATATATTTGAATTATTTTAATGTCTATGCAGCGTACTACTCTTTTAATGTATCTATTCCAATTGATTTCCTCAGATAAGCAAGACAAAAATATTGTAAATACTAGAAAGTCTGTCACAGACAGAGCATCATTGGTTAGAGCCTGTTCTTGGGCCCTCTGGCTGTTCCAAGACTACCATTATAAACCATGCTGAATCAAAAGAATAACAGTGGAACTAGATACAAGATTTTCTTTTTGTGTGTGGTACGTGAGACTCTATCAATTGAGAGCAGAGCAGTGGAGGTTGCATCATAGTTCATCTGTGAATCACAGAACAGATTTTTCTGAAGGTGTGTCAGCGTTGAATGAGCTGCTTCTGTTTGTGCGTAGTTCATGACAAGTCTCTATTTGAATGATTACTAATCTGTTCTCCTTCTAAATCCTCTCACTTGGGGTGTAACAGGTCTCTCCTCTTTTCAGGAGGCCTACAACAATTCTTAGCGCTGCAATAGGCTCATAAATTAAACCTCAAATTTCAGAGACACCTCTGTACTTTTGCTGTAAGAAGGTCAGTTGTTTTCAAGGTCTTTTGCTTGTAATACATTTACTTTTCCTATTCGTGGTTTGTTTTGGATCCTGTGTTGAGATTATCTGTAAATTAAGCTAGTAATAATACTGGAATTTCTTCAAAGCCATGTACTCCTTCATCCTTTCTTTTCACTAAGCAGTTCTCTCACTTCTTCCTTTTTTTTCATCAGGCACAGTTTCACTTTCTTCTTAAATGCATTACTGTATATGAAATGTCAGTAAAGCAGGAGGCATGCTAGTGGAGCCAACAGAGCAGGTCTCCCAAGTTCTCTTCCAGGGATTTCTTATTTAGTTTGTACATAATGAATCAAATTGCTTCAATTGAGCTGCTTCTTCTGTCTTGGAGCATCTCTCTTTTGATCTAGCCTTTGCTTTGGAAGACATTCTTAGATTATATTTCACATTTTTCCTAGCTTTACATGGATTATGTTTCCTTTCAAAACAATAGCTTGACCACAAAAATTGATTCAAAAAATAAAAATTACTATATTAAATTCCAGTTTGAGACAAGAACTTTGATTTTTTTTAGAGGAAACACCTCTAATTGTATTTTTAGAAAAGAATATTAAGTATTCTCTTTCTTCCCTGTCCAGAGTGCTTTGCTTGTAAGGATCCCATGTCTTCATAGCTGAGTGATTAAGCAAAAACTCCTAGGTGGTGTTCATGTGTTCATTTTCATGCTCAGGACGTGAGCCAGGGTCTGTACAGTGAATAGTTAGCATGCTCTGGGTCACATTACAGCCAAGTTAAAGGTGTTGGGCAAACAAGCAGCTTCTGGGGCTGAGGTTATCAGAAGGGTGTTCCCCTTTCCTTCCTGCTCCTTAGGCAGGAAGGGCAGACGAGGGAATTTGGTGCTTTGCTCTCTGAATTGGCGTATCTTATATTTGAATATGGGGTTTGGAAGTAGACTCTGAGGGGAGGGTTTGGAAATGGTTTGTTAGGAGTTTTCTTTTTCCTGCCATGGGTGGGGAACATTTTGATTGGCCTCCTTGGTATATCTTTCAAGGTTATGGCTTCCCTGAGCTCAGCTGTGAGGGAACAGAGCTGAGCTTTGCTACACCTCTACCACAGATTATGGTAGAGAATAGAATTTTCTGTGCTGAGTACTAGAATGCACTAGAATAATTCTGATTTCTGTGACTAAACTTTAAGTTCAGCCAAGTGATGATAAGTGCTTTTTGGCTTTTTCCTTGCTTCTGTGATAGGAACCCTTGGTACAGCAAAACATGTTAAGATAGCGTGTAAGCCACAGGATAATGTGGATCGACTTCCAGCCTCACAGTCAGTTCTGACTCTTACAGGTTTTTTCAGTGACTGTATATTTCTGAAGCGTGGCATAACATTGTTACTGTGTACACTATGGGTCACCAGAGAGGAACCTCCTGTAATTTATTTATCAGCATAAACAGCATCAAAACATTGATCTCTGTAATATGTGTAGACAGTAAACAGTAATAGGGAAGGAAACATGGGAGAGCAGAACATGTTACTTAAATAAAGACAACATCCTGTAACATTGTCTGTAACTAGTATCAGAATAAAAATTTATAGTGTCTTATATTTTTCTTTTTCTTATTCTCCATTGTGGGTACGTACTGAGCCGTTCTCTCTGGACTATTACGGATATTCTCAGTTCACCTGTTTCCTGGCCATTCTTGGAGTGCACAAATTGCTTTTGGTTTTGGACATTTGAGTTCAGAATAGCATAAGAGTGCTAGTGTTTGCAGGCTGCCGTCACAAAACCTCTGCTTGATTCTTTCCTTTCGAACTAAACCTGTGTGTAGAGCAGAAACTCACTTGCATATGCTGAAGCAGGACCAACCATAATAAAGGATTTTGATTTCTGAACTGGTGTGCAACAAGCAATGGAGTATAATTATGATGTAAAAGCTCATCAGAAACCATAACTAAGCCTCAAGTCATCCACATTCAGTTTAACTTTCATCTTTCAGGACTTTTTGCTTCTGTGTGCTCTCAACTGACTAGAAGGTACAGAGCTGTCATCAGGTTAAAGGAAAACAGGAAACATGAGAAAGAAGCTCAAGGCCTCCTGTTGAAGTTTCAGCCTTTATATTAACTTCATACTAACTTCCTACTATTGCACCTCTGGTTGGGAGTTTGTTTCAGTAGGACACCAAGCAGGGGTAACTATATATGCCAACTCTCAAGGGAGAAAACAAAAATCTAGAACATGAATAGGAAGGTAGCATTCTTCTTTTGAAAGGATGTGAACCCTCTATATCCTCTAAGGAAGGCAAGTCACAAGAGGAAGTCCTACTCAGTGATGTCATCAAATGGCCAGAATTTTCAGTTCTTTCAACTCACTGTGACTTCAGGAGCTGGTGATGTCAGAGAGCTGGGATTCCAGAAAGAATTGTTGAACCTTACCTCACTTGGAAAAACTGCATGGGTTAGCTTTTCCTTACAAGACATTGTCCAGTCTTTGCTACATGAAGGATTTCTCATGTTTCATTTAAGCTGATTATGCTGCCTCCCTTTCCTGCTCTCATGGATTAATACCACTGTGCCTGACTTCTGTCCACTCTGAAAATAACTATTGATACAGCTCACAGCTATTTATATCTGCTGGTGTCAACATGACGCAGGCACGTGTTCCCAGAAGAAATTATGCCTTTTTACAGCTTCTCCATCAATGCAGTTAAAAAGGCTTAAAACATAGAGATAAATTGAACAAAACTTGATGTGTTGTCCATTCTTGCTTGTCACCTGAAGAAGATGCAGGAAGTTGCATGTTATGATAAATTTAAAGTTTTATTTTAAACCTACCAGAATTTGCCCCTGCATTTTTTTCAGCTTTAAAACTGGACTTTTTCAAGTCATGTTGTGTTTAATGTATCCCCAGTGTTCAGCAGCAGATTAGCTTCATGTCCAGGAATGCAGCCAGAAATGTTTACCATTCTGATCTAGTAACTTCCTTCCCTAGGAGTAAGTCTTCCATATGGTTTGGCATTTTGGTTCCTGAACTGCTGTTGTAATTGTGCTAAGAAAACCTGGTCAGGATTGAGTAAGTCAGAGGCAGTTTGTGCTCCAGATTAGTTCAAGATTTAGATGTCAGAGCAATCCAATGAAGCAAAGAAACATACTCATGGACTGGTTGAAAAACAAGTGTGATGTTTCAAGGAGGATATCTGAAACACCCATGAATGGAAAATTGACATTGTATGCCTGCATCTGCTGACAGGTAGTTGAAGTGGCAATAGATTTTTTCCATGTGTTTGTGATCCTGTATTTATAATTTGAAGTATGAAGATCTTATATCTATGTATCTGGGACAGAGGCAGATGAGGATGAAGAATATTTGTAAATATATTTATACACTTTGTTCAATCTCAGTTTTTTTTAGATTGTGTTTCAGTAAACTCTGGTGCAAAATGCTAGTTCTGAAGTAAGAAATATCAAAGCAGTTAATTTCAGTAGTTCAATATTATTAATCTTTCATCCAGAATATATCAGTGCTCTTTATTTTGCTCAGTCCATTAAATTTTGACAGAATTTTTCACTCTCATGAAACATGACTCACATAACTGCATTGGAGTGTCATGCAAAAGCAACTCATCAGTTTTTATATATCTGCAAAAAAGTAATTTCCAGGGCTGATGGAACAAGGTAGAGAGTGAGAGAATCAATTTTTCTAGCTGCCAGCTCCAGAAAAGCATGAAAGTCAGTGGGAGCAGAATCCTCCACAGGGTCCTTCAGCAGGCAAATGTAAGAGACATGTGGAGTAGGGCCATCAGAGCAGTGCCATGTGAACAAGCTCTCTGAGATGGGTAACATGAGAAGGGATAAATTACATTCTTCCTGGGCTTAAGTGAATTTATGGGAAAGTCCCTCTCCAAAAGTTTCAGGAGCAAATTTCAATGCCTAGGGGCAAGCTAGAAGCAAAAGGAACTTGATTTGACATTTATGAATTGCAGAGTGACAATCCTTAAACAAACAATGACAAAGAGAATAAATATCTCTAAACCTCACAGTGGGGTGAACTAAAACCAGCACAGCTGCAGATTAAGAGTGATGACCAGCATGTTAAAGACTAAATAGCTGTAACATCACTTGTACTTACTTTTTTTTTTTAATATTGTGAACATGCAGGCAGCTTTCTGACTAATCAGAAAGAAGAGAAAGTTGCATTCTCTGTTGTTCTGAACAGGAAACCAAGTTGTGTGCATGCAGGAAAACAAGACAGAGAGCGGACAGACAAGAATTTCTGAGTATATGAGGTCAAGGGTGGGAGCCAGTTATGGTAAATTTGATGATCCTACAATATCTGACATAGTTTCAGTATTCCCTTTTCTAACAGAAGATGAGCTGTGGCTATGAAATTTCTGTCACTTGGTCTATTGTGGTACAAACACTGCTTATAGAGCTTTAAGGACCAGCAAAATAAAACCATCTGAAATGTTCTTTTCAGGCTGGAGGCCAGATCCAGAAGGAGTTTAAGGAGCTTAGTGTGAGTTTCCATCTCACCTCATAGCATCTTCTAGTAAAAAAAAGAAAACCATAACAAATCAAGCAAAATAATTGAATAAGAAATTAAAACAATATATGTCCCATTTCCTGGACAGATCTCTGTCCAAGAAATTTTAAAAGGTTTAGTGTTTCACCTGCAATGTTCACAGATAACCTTTTGTTACTGGGAGAGTTAAGAACTGCAGTATGTGATTCTGACATAGTAAAGCAACCTGTATTTCTGAGCTCATTGAGTTAATTACTTTGGTTAATGTCTTTCATGCCTGCAATGACAAGCAGCAGAATTCGCATGACTGAAAACTCCCAAACAATTACAGTGCAGGAAATAAATTGAGATGTTGAATAGCACTTACATGCTATAAATTTTTCAAAGTTCCCTTCTCTGGCGTGGAAATGTATAATCTGCTTGTTTCTGGGCTGCCAATTTTGTGTCCAGGTTTCATTCAGTGGAAACAGCAGTACAACATTCCTGTTTCTTCAGTATGTGATAAACCTGTGTTGAGAGATTCACAGTCTGTTGTGCCTGGTAAGCAGTGAAAAGCAGAACTGAAACACAGATTGCTTCCCCCTATTGTACGAGTTTTGCCAGTCTGCTCAGTGTGAGTGTGGGCCAAGCAGTACAGGATGGTTTTCAGTGAGACCCAACTTGCACACCAATGCACAACCTGGCTCCTACAGTAATTTAAGTGCATAAGAATCTGACATTAGGCAAAAGTAGGCTGAGGTTGTTTGTTTAAATTACTATGTATGGCAAAACAAACCTGTGAGTTAAAAATCTGGAAAGAAACTCAACTTCAATTTATTATTACTATAAAATTGTAGAAATTAGTGTAGAAACTCACTTCTGTTAGAGAGTTTGACAATTTAGGAGGATTAGCAATACCCCTGCAGTCTCATGCAACCACATCTCCTTATATCCAGCCAACTCTTACTTGCTAGCCACATAGCATAGATTCACACAAATGGTTTCTATTCTGTTTTGAATTATCTGGTTTTTTAAGCTAAACAAATCTGTCATGACATTAATGGAGAAGGGAGGATATACTTAGCTAGTCCAAAATCTAGAAAATCAGAACTGACTTAATTTTCTTCCATTCTTTGAAAAGCCTTAGAATGGATGTCCATCAATGGATCTGGCTGTCAGGTATGTGAAGTCATTCAAAAACAGATGAGAACAACAACCGCACCCTCCAAGTCTTGGCTTGGTTTGTTTCATCAAGATGTCCGTGTTACTTTTGTTGCAGTTATCTGTAGAGGAATCAGTTACAAAGGAGAGAACCCTTCAGGGCCATAGAAGCACTGGATAAAGAGGGTCTGCTTCAAGAAACTTTCGCAAACACCAATATACTTACAGTCAAAAGTACTGATGTGAGCATGCATTCAAGTAAGGAAAGGAGTCCAGGTCTTGAGCAGCCCAGTTCAGTGCCAGATAACAATAGATGTGGTATGATAAACTGTCTTCCCCCATGTACAGAAAGGCTCAGAAGTTGTGTGCTTTCTGACATCATGACAAATAATCATTTGTTAAAAAACATGTCACAGTGTTATGGTAGCCTTCACTCAAGATTATTGAGTAACAAACCTTTTAGATATTGAGGACCATTAAACTATAAGGGACTTGTTAATGGGGACACTTCTTACTAAATAGATTGCATTCATAACTCACAAATTAGCTGCCTAGCACCTGTATTTTCATTAGTTGCTTTCATTGAAATAAGTACTTTCCTTTACAGATATCCTTGGTATTTCATAAGCTTTTTATGGGAAACAGGTGATGTTTGGATGAAGGTGCCATAACCCTTACAGCAGGTTTTGGCAGATGAGTTTTAGGTTTTGTGGAGGCAAGCTAAGAAGTTGAGTTGCTAAGTAAAATGAATGTCTGCCTTCCAGTTCACAGGCCTGTGTGAATGGTGTTTGCTGTTGCCTAATTGTAGTGGTTTCATGTTGCACATCCCCTTTTTCCTATCTCGATTCAGGCTGGTTCTGGGTTTTGAGGTTTAAAAAAGTACAGGTGCTTTGCAGAATTTATTGCTCTCAACAAAGGAGTGCTCTGGGATCAGATGCATTCTTTCAAGCTTGGTAATGTATTTAGTGATAATGAAAGTAAGTAGCTCATTGTGTTGGTATGAGCCAGGTGTAACATAAATAGGCATTGTGCAAACATATCCTGACTACCAAGGCGAATTATTTCAGGTTGATCCTGGCCTCCTGTAAACACAGATGGGTAACTGTGTTATCCACACAGGGGAAAGTCTTTGTTTGAAAGCTTACCACTCTTATCTGTAGTTCTGACACTTGGAGATCTTCCCAAGAAGTAAAATGCATGACTGCTTCCAGAGCAGAGCAAATACTAATCAGTTTAAACAATTGTGTTTAGAACTAAGCTGAAGATCCAGCAAACCATTAGAAGAGAGCAGCTTCCAAATTATGCACATACAGTGTCCCCTTCCTAGACCTGGAGTTCTCTAGTAACATGGAAAAAGAGCATCAGAGGAGATCAAAATGCTGCCTGTCATTTCATGCATTTGTGACCAGCAGGCAGATTGCAGAAGAGCTTTCTGGAGGGGAATCATGAGCATGCTGGTACCTATGTGTTAGTTAGCTGAAAGCTATACTGTTTAAAAATGTGATTCATACCAAGCCTTTAGAATTAACATTAGCCCCAGGCAGAGAAGCACGTTGGAACATTGGCCTCCACTTCCCTTTGGTCTCATCTCTAACCCATCCTCTTGTTATCAGGGCCTGGATGTGAGGAATACCTGAAGCTGTAATAATTAAGACCTGATGAGCATGTAAAACTGGATAAAGAGGAATTACTGGAAATCTGAGACCCCTCCCTGCATTTACACAGCAAACACCTTTATAATTGATGTGTGTATTTATGTAGTTTTACTAGTTACAAATATATAGTAAATAATGCCTTGGCAGGTCAGACATTTAAGGTACAATGAGTCATTCTCAATATTGAATGAGAAGCCTTGATCCTAGAATTTTTTATTGAGGCAAATCAGGGTTTTAAATGCATATCTCAAACTGCTTGTTAAAGTAAATGCCTGTGGTATGACTGGGCTGGAAGGATGAAAGAGAAAATTCACTGTGCTTTCAAACTGGAGCATACATTGCCTGTTCCAACTTCAAGTTTTATTGCAAGTTCTCTGGTTTTGCCCAAGTGGACAGCAACTTGGCAGAAATTTTCCACAGCACCTTCTTTTTATTTACATTTACCAGCAGTAAACTTGAAAACTACTGAAATTAAACCTGTCAGTGAGACTGTGGTGCAAATCTCTCTCTGTGCCCAACCCACAAAATGTTATTAGTCAACTGTTTCCCCAGCCAGAAAGTGTTAGCTCCTGAGTTTGGGTTGTGGTAGCTCATGTGTTCAGCTTGGGAGACACCAAGTTCAATATGTGGAGTGCCAGCCAACATGACTGTTCTGTCAGAAGCAAAAGGCCTGTGCTCAGTCACCCCCTACCTCTGAAGAAAAGGTCACTGTGTCCAGGGAAAGAAGAACACAACAGACCTTCACCTTTTAGCCATTGTGTCTTTCCTCCAGCTTTTGTCAAGGTAACATAGATACCACCACAGCAAAGAACCTGTTGAGTACTTCCTTTCATTGCTTATATGTCTGCTGCCACAAAATTTTCAGCTCCATGAAAATGTTTTCAGCATAGAGTCATTGAATTGTTTGGTTTGCAAGGAACCTTTAAAGGTCATCTAGTCCAACCCTCCTGCAATGAGCAGGGATATACTCAATTAAATCTAGTTTGTTCAGAGCCCTGTCTAACCTGACCTTGAATGTTTCCAGGAATAGAGCACCTACAACCTCTTTGGGCTATCCATTCCAGTGTTTCATCACCCTCACTGTAAACATTTCTACCTTACATCTTGTCTAAATCTACCTTCTTTTAGTTTAAATCCAATACCAACTGTCCTATCACAGAAGGCCCTGCTCAAAGTAAGCCCCCTTTACTGCTGTACTGAAAGGCAGCAATAAGGTCTTCCTGGAGCCTTTTCTTCTCCAGGCTGAACAACCTCAACTTTCCTCACAGGAAAGGTGTTTCACTCCTCTGGTCATTTTTGTGGCCCTCCTTTGGACTGGCTCCAACAAGTCTACGTCTTTCCTGTGCTGGTATGTCCGTAACAAATTAAGTCCACTTTCTGGAATGATCAATATGAGAAATTTAGAAGGTTGTTTTACTCTAAGGACTTCTTTACAGGTATTAGTTTACTCTTTTGTAGAGACTGGAAAGATGATAGTATTATATCCAGTCAGAGACATGGAAGCAGGAGAAAGTCATTACATGTAAGGGATCTTTTCTCTTATGTAGGTATTGTACTTTAGGTCTGCAATAACCAGAAGTGCTTGGAATGATTATGAAGTGGTAGAAGGAGCTTTCATCAGCATCACATGTATTGCTGTTGTGTCCACAAATTCTAAAATTTTGACATATGCTATCAAATCCTGTAATTCCCCTTGCCATTTGCTGGTATTTGTCCTTATTGCTCTCTAACCAGGATGATGTGCAGCCAAAAACCTATCAATTATTTCACCTGTGAATAAGAAGATAACAATACACATGTGACCAAGTTGCCTGTGTCCTTTCCTTTAAAATGAATTAGTGTGGAATTCACAGCTCCATTTCCAGATGCTTAACTTTTGTTCTTGTGGCCTATATCAGAGAGCCTAAAGTAGGGTGAATGTAGATAATGCCAACAAATATCAAGACTTCTGTTCTCTGTCTTTGACACCTCAAAGTACCATGTGCTAGCTTGTTTGTGGGAAGATTGAGCCAGATATGTTGGTGAAAAAGCAGCAGATTTCATCTAGAAAGAGAAATGTGATAATGTTGGAAGAGGTAAAGACCAACCACCACCAAACATTATGGCCCTGATCCCAAAGCACCAAGGTAAGTTTGCAGAGCTCAGTACAGCTGAGCTGTCAAAAGACATTGGAAGTCACAATGTATTTCCACAGTTGTTTCTTTGAGATCCAAAATTTCTTTTGAGCTATGTTGCACTGCAGAGAACTGCTTTGTTCTTGTAGAACAGATTTGGGAATGGGTTGGATGTGACAGAATCTTCAGCTGGGTTATTTTTTTCATTATTACTAGCTGGGCAACCACACAAATATTTGTATTATTGTTTATCAAATGTTAGAGCTTGGGGAACAAGCTTCAGTCTTAGTTGATCATTAGCTCAACATGATTCTTTCTTTCTTGGGTTTATGAAGGGAACTCCAAGTAAATGGCCTAGGAAGTAGCCCTGTGTAAAATGGGTTGGGTAGGAGATAAAGGCATAGTGGATTATAAACAGTGGTGGTTTGGGGCTTTTTTTGTTGTGCTTTTTTTAATCAACAGGGTTTAAAAAATATATTTAATAATTTAAACAAAAGAAAAACATTATGTTGCAAGAAAAATTGCCCTAACATAAGAGTGTGTGGCAATTGAGAGTAGAAATGCCCTGGGCCACAGAAGTCTGCTTTCTTGTTTCAGCTACAGGAAATAAAAAAAGAAAGCACAGTTGCCAGTACAAGAACTAACTCCAGATTTGAAAGCCTTCCTGTTGAGAAATACTCCTTTCATAAGCATGAAAGTGTGCTCTTCATAATTACAATCAATCTTCCACCTAATTATTTCCTATTAAAGTGTAGAAAATTTAGCAACCTTCTACAGAAATGGTAATATCAGATACTGTTATTTTGTATGCTATGTAAGTGTAACATGAGCTGGTTGTCCATTTTTTCAAAATCAGTCTTCACAAATTCTGTACAATTCCCACAGATTCTCTCAAGCTAAAGAATATATACAGATGCTCATGTATCCAGTCCTGCTGCTCTGCAAGCTGTGCAGTTTTAATGCATCTATTAGTGTAGAATACAGAAATAATATTTTGCTAAGCCAACTCCTGTTCTTTTATTTTTTAATATTTTTTTTCTGTTCTTTTTTCCTCCTCCCCTTCTCTGCTCCAAACAGTGTGCCATTCAGCATGGAATTTCCTGGAGGCAGAGCAGCAATGTAGCCCATTGCAAGTCTTCCACGTGTTCCATAGTACATGAAAAAGTTGTGCTGTCAAAACCAGGTTCCCACCTGTTGCCTTTGGAAATGCTGTTTTGTTTTTGTCTGGGAAGAGAAGAAGGGACACTACTTGATGCTTCTTAGGGAAATAGCAATTTGCACAGTGTGTACAGCTCAGGCCTCTGAATTCCAGTGTTTGTGGACTCCTGAGTTTCACATTGTAACTGTTGGCACTCAGCTTTAAAATGATGAAAGGCTGAGGAAGCACACAGGTGTGTGATAGAAATGGGAGCAGAGAGCTTGCCAAACTCTGAAGCATTTTGCACAGTTAAAAAGCCAATAGTATCCTTTTGCTCTTGGCTCCTGTACTTAGCTTCAGCTGCCCAATAGATGTAAGAATAAGCTTGCTTTCATTGAAAACATATTTGAATTGAACTGAGAGTCTTCTGTGCTGTTACTGTTGTAGCAGACCTTACAATATGTATTGCAGGGATCACAGCATATCCTCAGCACAAACTTCAGGAGAAATTTGAGTTTAAGACACGTGTACAGCAAGATGACTATACTTGTATTGCTCTTAAACCTGGATTTCAGAAGAGTCAGGCTAAAATTTGCTATGATCCCTCGAAGAATGAGTATTTAAAACTCTTCTGTGTCTCTTTCTCTCCTGTTTGAATGGAAGCAATGTGCTTGCTTTGATGTGAAGATGAGCAGGTAACACATTTCCTGCCGTATGTCCTCCTGCACTATCTAAACACTGAAACATGTCCTTATGCTGTTATTTGTGATCACAGTATGGTTTTGACTGTGCTAATCAGATCCTGAGGTTTGGACTTCAGAGGCTGAAGTGGTGGGAGTTGTGTGATCTCTCCATGAGTTGTACAGGACACCTGTCACTAGGTGTAGTAGCAGTGCCCTTCTGTGGTAGGTGTCTGTGTATTCTGAAAATCGGTGTCTGGAGAAGAGTTTAAAAAGTTAAATGTGAGGACCTACTCAGTGTTTAAGTGGCCAAGATCACTCAGTACTCCTGATGCCATATATATAATTTCTGTTCTTGTTGATCATAAGTACTTTTTAGTGTGTTGAGAAGCAGTTTTTTGGATGTGCTTGATCATATATACAATATCATGAAGTCCTTATATTCAGACCAGTAATAAGGTTACATCTGTACCTCAATATTGATTACAGCGTTAGGAATATTGCAACAGCCCCACTAAAGACCAGAGCAAGCACATTTTTCCTGAGGGAGTAGACTTCTGAAAGCAGCAGTTAGATTCTTCAGGACATAACTTCTACCTTAGAAGAGGTATAGACTCCTTTCCTGCCTCTAATACCAGACCTAATTATGCACTGCTGTACTTAATGATGCATTACTGTATTGGGTAGGGAAGGTATTACATTCCCTGTCGTGGAGCTTGACAAGGTTTATGTTGACTAGTATTACTATTATTTTCAGTCAAGTAAGGGAGTACTTATTTCCAGACTGATGCAATGATATCTGCAATCAGATTCTGAATCTCTGTTCTTAATCCCATAATGTTCTAATTTCTTCTTGTTTGTTGAAACAGCTTTAAGTGAGTGGTTTGAATTTTAGTCAAAGCCCAGGTAATGCTTGATGCAACATAGGACTGATTTCCTGTTCCACCTTGTTTTCTTGAAACAAGGATTAATCCATGGTTGAAGCATTAGTTTGAGGGGAAGACAAAATGTAACACGGGATTGTTTGTGCTATGGAGTGCATATTGTTGCCAACTATGTGATATGTAGGGCAGAACAATCATGTGAAGATGGAATTCAGGTCTCAATTAGAGCCTGTGTGAGCCAGTGGGTGATGTTCAAGGTTCTTTGCTGTGCACAGGTGCAGTCAGGTGCACATCCATCAGTGCAGATGGAGGAGCTCAGCACAGGTTGGAGAGAGTCCTGTCAGCTGCCAGCTGGAGGACCCCTACCTGTGGGAAACTCTTCAATACTCCTCTCTTTTACATTATCGTGGCTATAGTCAGGCTTAAAAATGCCAAAGACTGCTTGTCAAAAATTTCTACCAATAACATCACAGTAACAAAAAACAAAACAAAAAAAAAAAAAGAAAAAATTTCTGTTTCTCTGGTGCCTCTCACCATGAGTCTCTGAGTTGTGTCCAAGTTTTAGGTGTCTTTTACTGAGAACTGAAGGACCAGTTTTAGGATCATCAGTGTGTCCAAGAGGCTCCAGCAATATCTGAAAGTGCAGGAGTGAATGACAGAACTAACTAAACACCTTACTGCCTGATGATTGTTATGCCCTACAGGTCTCTAGTACATAGTGACAGAACTTTTCTCCTACTATCTTTTAGCAGTCAGCAGTCTTCAGCCACATAAGTTTTATTTCTCTTCAAAACCAGAATTTGCAATAGCAAGATGGTCCTCATGGTTCTTAATCAAGTGGGCACAGCATAAAAGCAATCCTGTGACTGTAGAGCTCTGTAGAGCCTTTGCTATCATAGTAGGGGTTCTTAGCTACTGAAGTTGCTTGCTTTAAGCTGAGGAGGCCTCTTGTGAAAATATCTCAGTTCTGAAACCATATTCAAAGGCAAAGCATCGTGTGTGTCAGGAACTACAGATTTTTTTGAAATATATGAATATGTTGGAATCTGTGATTTCTGCAACAACTATGACAAAATGCAGACTGAAGTGTAATTTATGCGTACTTTACAATCTACAACTTTCTCAGTCTTGATTTTTTGATGTGGGCAAACCAGAAATCTCCCAATACCTGATTACAAATGTTCAAGGAGAAGTTCATGTTATTTTACTGACAGTAAATAGTGACAGGTCAAAGTGATGTCTGTTATCCTCCTGCACCAACTGTGAGTCTGACCCACAGTCAAGCAGTTTTCTTACTCAGGATAAAAAGAAGACACTTCAGTCTCATGTTCCCCATGCTCACTTGAAGTTGTCAAATTTATCCTACCCTGTCATCTTCCCAGTGAACTGTGACAACATAGTTTAGAAGTGTCAAAGGTTGTAGCTTTTTTTAAGAGTATCTGTTTTCATCTCTCAAGAGGTTATTAAAAAAACTAATAACAACCTTGAGAATAGATAGAAAGGGAGCACCTGTACAAAAGCAATCTCTGTAAAAACAATAACAAAACCCACTAACATTTGTGTGATCCAGAATAGGGTAGGAGGCGAAATGGAAAGATGCAAATTCTCCCTCTTAAGTGTTTTGTTCCTTTCTTTTTCTAAGTGAGAGGTTTCTGTATCTGCAGCCGTGGTCTCAAAGGGAAAAAATGGATTAGAGTGAGATATCACATTGCAGAAAATTAGTGTTGCAGTTGTCCCTGTACACAGAGAGAACCTTGGGCCTGAGTCATGCCAAGTCTGGCTTCTCACCCAGTGGATTGTATGTCACTGCACATGTCCATGCCAGTCTTTAATGCATTTGGCAGTGAAATCTAGGGATTGGATTCTCACACATTACTGAGAGGCTTAAACCCATGTCATTCATGACTACAAATATATTTAGGAACTTTCTGCAGTCAGGAATATTTGAGGAGAAGTATCTGTCTGGTTGACTGTTGGACTTTACAATGATTCTGCTAATACTGGGTACTCCTGTTGTTTGGCCTCAAGCAGTGAACTGAAAGCATGCCCTATAATGAATAAAACTTAGCTGGAAAGAATTCTTTTGTTCTTACATGGGTTTGCTGTCATCTCCCAAAATTTTATTCATTTCCTTTTGGAAATGTCTACAACAATCAAAGCTTGATATGGTTGCCAGCCATTTGGTTTAAATAAACAGCTGTATTGATTTACAGAGAGGCTGGGCCCTGTGCCAGCTTTTTCTTTACATTACTAGAGAGTCCAAAAGGTCTCTGACACAGTGTGCCCTTGTCTAAGCTCTGTCTTGTCTGCTACATCCTACTGTATTCAGTTTCTTTCTACATGTGAAAGGGGACTGGACATTAAGAATGTAACAATTTATGGTGGGGAAACTGGAAGTAGCCAGCTAGCTCTTGGCTTGTTTCTTTTCATCCCAAACCCACATGTTTCTCAGTCCCTCTGGGAATCCCAGCATTTCCTTTTAAGCTGCTTTAAACATGATTCTGCTTCTCCATCTCTGCTTTTTATATTTTAGAAAGAAAATCCCTGGAAAATGGCTTTCTTGGAGACATTTCCTTTTGGAGACTATACTAGAGCAGAAAATATAATTAGACTGGAAGGCACTGACTAAAGGTTTTATACATTTGTCCTTTAACAGGCTATTTTAACCCTCAGAGTAATATAGCTAAGGCAAAATAGGCTGTAAAATCCATTTTAAAAGCTGGCTAAATACCTAAGCTATGGTTTTTGAGTTAACCTTGTACCACCATGGCAACAGTGCTACCAAGCTAGCTCAGATGTGTTTGTGGGAGTGATGGCAGCATAACCCAGAGTCTTCCTCTCTGCCAGAGGCAGTGTCCTTTCTGTGCATCAAACAAGGCACCCCAGAAACGGCCTGATAATCTCTGAGGCCACTTAGCTCTTTAAAGCATGGTCAGTGGGGAATAAGCCATCTGGTTTTAAACTTAGAGGGCCATCAGAAAGGTCTGGCACACGAGCACTGCTAAGGAAGATCTAGATTTTAAGTTCTTGTGTTTGTTGAGAGTCAGAATGACTAAAGGCAGAGAGTACCAACTGTTCAATCCAGTGGCAACTGCCTCTTTAGAAAACCAGTAATGTGATTTGTGATAAATGCTGGGATACAAATGTGATCATAATTAAGAACTTACAGTAAATTCAGACTAATGTATAACCAGGTAGGAAAAAGAAACATAAGTATCTTTATTCCAGTGGCTCATGATCAGCAGACAGAATCCATCTCAGATTGCTGAGTTTTGTGATTAGTTGTTATGGCACTTAGAACATTTTTCACATTACTCTTCTGGACTTTGATCTTATCAAACTTTTCAGGTCTGCAGGCCTTGGCAGTCTGCAGAACCTTGCAGCATCTCCAGAAGCACCAGTGGTTAAAGCAGCAGCTCCCTTTGGGGTTCTGTCAGCTCATCCAGAAGTTGATTTTTTGAGGTAGATTTTGCTATTTGCTACTCTGCCAATGGAAACTCGAAGTCCAGTAGACATGGTGACCTGTTTTCAAATTTCTTCTGACACCAAACTGTGATTATTAAAAAAAATGGAGTTGCTCTGCTAGCCTTAAAAGTTTTCTAGGGTCTAGGTTAGCATTCCCTGGCTTCTTGTTCTTGAGTCACTGCAAATTTATCCATATTTGGAAGAAGGCAGAATGTGTCATAGTAGTGGTCTTGTCCTTTGCCATTGTGTTCTAGGCCTTACTTCATGTCTCTACCACTTAAAAATGTGGAGCAATACATTGAATCAGTCTGTTGGTGCTGCAGCCTTGAGGTGTTTTGTTTTTTCAGCTCTGGATTTGTACAGATTTTGTTTCAGTGTCTTGGCTGTATACATGTAAATTTTGCCTTCTGCTTTGCACGTAGATCTCATGAGGAAGATGGCCAGTAGGCCACATGTATATGTTACATATTTCTAAAGGATAAAGGAACTTTCTGGTTGATCTGATAAACAGCACATTCCTTAGAGAGCAGCAAGGGCCTGCAGGAACTCTTTGACATCCCTGACCGTTGGTGAGGTGTTACAGAGCAAGCTAAGGTCATCCCAGAGGTTATGTTTTGATCTTCTGTTTCTTTAGGTCAGCATTAAGTGGAGGGGATTAAGGGATTTTTAGTAGTCTGTGTGAGGGGTCCACTGCTGGCAATAGCCTCGAAAGGAATGTTTGTCATTCCCACTGCCTGCTGTGGGAAACTCACAGGATCACTGCAGCAAGTGCTGGGCTTTCTAGAGAGGCTTAAGCAAGAAAGAGCCTGAGGCAAGGTACATCTTTGTTACCTAGCTGTGACATTTCTACAGCAGATGCTGTTTTACAGCTTTTTGATGGATTTCTCCTACAATCTTAGCTCTAGATTTAGGCAAAGGGGGAAGGGCAGGAAGAAAGCATTTTGTCCGAAGTCTTTCTCTTAGATTTGCTCATGTTAAATTTAATTTATAGCTGTTTAGATCACAATACTTACAGGAAAAGTTGCTTGCCTTATAATTTGCTATTTGTCCCAAACCCTGTGTTAATTCACTAGCTCATGCATTCATATGCTTAAGTCATTTTACTCAACCTACAGGTGTTAAAAAGTGACATAAAAGTGTGGGTTTGGCCTGAGGGAAATCAATGCAGTGAAAACAGGGGATTCTTCTGGGGCAATCTGCAAGTCCCAGCTCTGGCAATGTTCACTTTGTGCTCTCATCTGGGTGTGAAAGCTCCCGCTCCCTGTTTCGCAGTTCAGCCTGTGCTGTGCAAAGGATGCACCCACACAGAGTGAGGCAATGTGGCCACAGGAAGGCTGCACTCCTCCACCTACATTAGTGGTGCTGAGAAACAAGGTTTATTAGCTGGTGTGGCTCAGGACAATGCAAGTTTTTCCACTTCCAAGATCTGAACTGGCTTTTGTTTTCATAAAACAGTGTATCACACAGTCCATAGCCAGAAGGCACTAGAAGTTGAACCTTTTAACAATTCTATCAGGATTTTAAACATATACATTTTTGTAGCTTCTACCTTGAATATAATACCCAGGTATTTTATAGAGATATCTATGCCTGGAGGTCTCCAAGTGCTTTCAGATTATTAGCAAAATTCTCCATTATTGTATCCTTTATCTGTCATCTTCCTTTTGCTTGACTTAGCTGTAATATCTCCCAGTGGGTGACAGTACTGCAGTCAACATCAAAGCAAAGAACTCTTCACTGTCTTTGCTTTGCACCATACTTACACATCCCAAGTGTGACCAAAAATCTTCTGAATTAATTCTGCTTACCAAAATCTGTCATTAAAGACAACAACAGCATGGCATAAAAATCTCTGAATCCCAAAAGAGAATTTTGCATTTAGTGAAGAGAAAGGTTCTGATTAGGTTTTTAACATATTGTCACTTCCTGATTTTGTATCTTGTATTACTTAAACCATCAGTTACTAACAGCTATTTGTCACAAAATCCCAGGATATTTCAAGAAATTAATTGTATTGCTTGAAAACATGGTCCACCCCCAGAAAAACCAAAAGGAAACAGGTTTGTATTGCAAGACACAGACAGTGGAACCCATCTGGTTAACAGATGGGAGGGTCATTGGAGTCTTTTCATTGCTAGTTGTGTTACAGAACTGGTTTCTTCCATCAGGAACTCTTACCCTTGATGATGGTTCCAGAAGAATGATCTTTCACTATTTTAATGTCCTCCTACTGTGAAGACCTATCACTTTAAAGATACAGTTCTCTTATTCTTACATTTTCCAGAAGCACAAGTATTTGAAAGAATATCTGTATTTAAAAAACAAATGTTAGTAAGAATGAAGGCTAGAAGGTGTTATTAGAGGCCTATGCTGCTCCCCATCACTGCAGAATGTGAACATATTCCATGTAAAATAGCAAGGCCATTGTGGAGTATCCATGACCTTTAGAATGTGTTCTGTCTCATCTTTTCACATAATTATAAATGGGAAATAAATTTAATGTAATAAATTGCTGGCTTTTGCAGTTGTATGCTTATTGTATTGGATTCTTGCCTTTTAAAAAGAAACAGCATTGTATTTACTGGCATGATGTGATCCAAGAATACTGTTCCATAACTGTTGTTTCTTTCCACATCTCCAGGGAAATCTGCAGGTTGCAGAAAACACAGCCCTTACTGCTGAGCATTGCCACATCTGCTCCAGCATTGCAGCAGTGAAAGTGTGAGGTGTGAGATCAGGTCACTCTGCGTTCTCAGGTGGATGGATGGCACAACCTCCACAGGCTTGCCTTCCTATTTTCTATTTCTTTTATTTTTAAATTTCCCTCTCTCTCATTATTTCAAAATAAAGCCACATGAAACCTGTCCCCAAAAATCCATCTGCTGACCAGAGCTGCTAAATACTGGTGCCAGAGAAATTAGTCTGGCCTGACTGGACTAATTAAGTTGGCCAAGGCACTTGAGACAATCTCAAAGAGTCACAGTGGGAAAGGGAGAGAGAAACACCAATTTCTTATTTTCAAGTATTAAAGGAAACCAGCTGCTCCAAAATACCCTTGGTTAGTGACTGTCTCCACAGTCAGTCTGCTAAGGGAGCAGTATCTGGAGCTTAGTAAAACTGACTTTTTAAAAAAACAGTACTTGAAAAACAGAAGCATCTATTTAATAATTTTTAATCCATTCCCCCTTTGTAGTCATTTGCTTTCACACTAGCTTCTAACAAATTATACTTTTGGCTTCTGCAATGTTTTTTGCAAGACTGTTAAAGGGTATATGGGACCATCCTAGCAGGAGGGCCCTACACAAGTTCCTTTACCCTCAGGGTAAGAGCTATGTGCTAAAGCCCTCTTGTGTTTTCGAGCAATTGAATTGGACTTCTTCAACTCCAGAGTTTTTACTGTTGCTGCTGATTCTGTGTGCCTTGTTGATTATGCTGCACTACTTCCACCTTTAATATTTTTCTGGTTTTTTAGACAAAAAGACAGAAATGATAATGGTTTGAAAATGGAACCAATAGCAAATGTGAAGCCAAAAGTCCCATGTCTTCCTTGGCATGTCATTACTGTAGGATCTAAGAGACGTTTCATGTCTTGTCCAATATCTCTTATAGCATAAGCTAGCTACTAATTTTTGCAAGTGCTGATAAATCGTATCTCCTAGCTGAAGTCTAGTGTGAGTAATTATATTCTACCTAAAAGTGCTCTACAGTTTCATTTGAACATGTTCTTGAATTCCCAGGTTAAATTGTGTGACACGTGAATTGCCAAATGGCAAGTGCCAACTCTTAGCTCTGTTTCAGATGTGCAAACTCTCTGAGAAAGAGAAGAAGGAGTGTTTGTCTCTATAGAATTTGTTGTTAGTGATGTTCCCTATGGCTCTTCATGGAGTCCAGTACACATCTTCATTGCAATGAGAAGGGAATACAGTGGGGAGTATCCAGCTGAGATTTGTTACGTGATCAGTTGTAATGAGGAAACAAAGCTGGTGGACTCACAGTCTTACCAGAATTCATCCTACAGCTAAGATTTGTATTGTCAAGTCCTCATAAAGAAAAATGTCTTCTTGCCTTTTTCCTTCTTTTTTTTTGTTTTGTCTTGCTAGTGCATCAAAAAAAGGTGCAAAGGAAAAAGGAATTATTAGTTTTTCAATATTACATTACATTTTTCTGTATCTGGGTAAAGTCTTCAACTAAATAAGAATCATGAAAGCAAGGTAAGGAGTGAACAGGACTTCCAGAAGAGATGTTCCAGCAACTGCTTCACTGTTTCCTTATTTAGGGGACCTGAGTGTAAGCCCCATCTCTCAGGAGATTTTCTACAGTAGGTAAGTGGCTTTAGTTTCAGCTCCTCAGCTGTATGGTGAGGCTGAGAGCATTGCCTTGCTAGAGCTTGCTGTAGTGAATACCAGCTCACCCTGTTTTCAAGGAGATATCCACTGGCTGGGAATCATTGCAGCACTGCTGCTCTTCTTTTTATCTGCTGAGAATGTTGGACTGTGGTTCTAGCAAATGCTATCCCAGACTTTACTCATTTCTTACGTCTCTAGTCAGAGACTGTAAGAATGGGAGAGACCCAAGCCAGTGTGGTGGTTCTTTTTGAAAGAACTGGTGCCAGAGTTAGCATTTTGGGCAAAGTGTGAGGGTGTTTGGGCTTTTGCCTGCTATTTCTCTTACTCCACAGAAAATGCTGCAGATTCTTTGTATGTGTGTGCACAGTGGGAGAACATGCCCAACTGAGATCCAAACACAAATGAAACAGAACTCAAAAGTTCAAAGTTGACACAATCTGAATTCTGGCTGCTAGGGGAAAAAAAAGGTCCTTTGCTTTTCCTTTATTAAAACAAACAAATAAAAATCCCAAACAAACAGTAAAAAACCAAAACAACCCCCACCCCCCTCATCTTCCTTTTAAAATGCATGCATTTAAATCAGCACATTACTCTTGGAGATGGAAGAGAGAGAGAGTTCTATTCCCAAAGCCTGTTTTTAATCATCAGATGATTTTTGAGAAAACCTCTGAACATTCAGCACTTGTGGTCAGTTTTCCCTGCCCAAAGAATGAGTGGTTTTTGCAGACATTCCATAAACACAGGAAGCTTTGACTGTGTCTCTAACAGATAGGGAAACAGAAAAGTAATGTACACACAATACAAAGGCAAAAGCTAAACTTGCCATGATAGCTCAGATGAACGTAGTCCAGAAGTCTGACTCTATAGCCAGAGCCAGATGTTTCAAACAGAATATCCCAAACCTGTAAAGTACAATTCTGACCTAACCTGCCTTTAGATTTCTTTTTAATTACTGATTTTCCTTCCTGAAGCCTGGCACTATATTCTCTTTGAGTTTCTGGGTTGATTTTATTTCTTTGGAGGAGTAAAAGGGGCAGCATAAAGGGCTAAAAAACTGCTGTGAAGAATTCCCATGGTGTTTAGCTTCCTCATCATCTCATAACTGGTCTTAATTTTTATCTGACAAAATATTAGCCTCAATTTTATCTGCTGCAGGAAGTTTCATGGATTCATGTTTTATCCAAGTTTTCATCCATTTAAAATTTTTCTTACTGAGTGTTTCATTTTTCTTCTAAAGAAAGTAGCTAAAAAGAAATTCCTGGTTATCTTTTCCTGCACCATTTTTTATTTTTATATAGCCTAATTGTTGTTAGTTTCCTTTATAAAAGAAACAGTTAAGTTCCTTTCATCCATGGGATTTTTAAAGAGAAGTCTTTACTTTTTCTAATTCACTCACCAGTATTTCTCTTCAGCTTTGCTTTTACCCAGTGGCTCACCAGAATTGAAGCCACAAATACAGATGGAGGTATCCTTTTCCCTTTCAAATAGCCTTTTAATATTGTAATTATTTTCTTTTCCAGATGAGTGTTAACCTTTCTAACCTCATCAGCCCAATGAACAGAGAGTCTAACAGAACTGTCAGCAATTAGCCACCCGAGCAGTTAGTTATTAACAAGTGACATTCAGAACATTTTTCCCAAAGTACGTTATTTCTCTTTGAGAAGTAAAGAATTTGCCTGGTGTTAGTCTGTCCAGTTTTTTCATTTCTACCCAGTTAAAATTACAGGAGAGAACCTTTAACTGAAACATCCCTAATACTTTATGATAATTTCTGTGAATAAATTTTCATTCTTGGAATTGCTGAATCCAAGGGCTTTTAATCATTCTGAATTTAGATTATGAATCAGAATAATGTCATGGTTTTTAGAATCAGTATTCTTTGACAACATTTCTAATTTTTAATTGGTTTTCTGAAATTCTCTGTTAATGTTATTTCTCCCTTCACAGATCCTGTCATCATTGTCAGTTTCTTTTTCAGAAGTTTTTGTTCTGTGGAAATGTTTGATACTAAAAAAATTACTCAAATGAGACAAAACAACGTCTCAAGATTTTGAAATCTTGAGCATAGTGAAAAAAAAATTAAGTATCTTTCATGATATTATATAATATTGGTGGCATTAAAATAGCCATGGAAAACAAGAAGAAAGCAGTTTTAGTAATGTGTATTCCTCCAGATGTTTCAGATTTACATTGCACTCTTCTGTGGTAAATTCCTCTGTGAAAAGTTTAGTTACCATTTCACCAAAAGAAGACTCCTTAATTTTTGGTGTGGTTTTGTTTTACCCCAACTGCTCTGTGTTAACAAAGGCAAGTTAAAATATTGTATGTTCCATTGCACTATACAATTAAGAATTATAACATCTAAAATATTGTGTTCAGAAAAAATCCCCAATAACATATCATTATTGGGTTTATGCTGAAAGCTATTTCATTTGGTTTGGTGAAACTCTCTGTTAGCATCCCAGCTGGTTTCCAGTTAAAATCTGCTTTTGATGTATTCCTGCTCCATCCTTCTACTTTGTCAAATCAATCTGAAACCTGGAAATTCCTGTCCCATGACTAATGGACACTGATGCAGCTCCTCCCTGCAAGCTCTGGTCCCTGCTCCTTTGGGTGTGCTTTGAAACTGGTCAATAATAAGGAACAAAAGACTCCTGGCCCTCCACACTGTTTTATCAAACTTGCTGGCATGGCAGCTTTAGCACTGCCCATTTCCAGCCTTAAGCCACACATGACAACAAATACTGTGTTTTACCAGGCAGTGGAGTCAAGTGGCAACATAGTGCATAAGTTGCAAATGTTAAAGTGGTTCAAGTGATGTACACCAAAACCTCATCTAAAAGGGAGCTCTGAATCAGCTATTCTTAAGAAAACCATCAGCAGCCTTGGAGAATTCCCTGCTGATAATCAAATGTCATCTGACCCCCACCAGGTAAAGGCTAAAAGTGGTTTACTTTGGATTTTTAAAATTGAAAGCATGCGGTGTCTTTGTATCCTTTATTCTGCTGAACTGTTTTTTCAGCAGTGTTTTTGGCTAGTTCATCCATCACAAGCTTCTGTGGGAGATGTAGGCAACCCCTGTAAAGGCAGGGTGCAGATTAGATCACATGCAGATTTTCAAAGGCAGAAATGCAGCAGTGAGACTCCCTTTTCACTAGGAGCAGCTGCTGCCCAGTGTAACAAGATGTTTGTGCCAGCAGTGTCCCTGAACCCAAAAGGGTTTCACCCAGTCCTGTAGTCCTGTGGTTTTGCATATGAAGAGCTTGGGATTCTGTGGACTAAGAGTGCCCATTGGTGTTACAGACAGATACTGGATCTTTCTCTTGAAAATTAATGGGATTTTGTTCAGTGGTCAGTGGGGTTTTTTTCTGTGTGATTTTTTCTGTGTGATAATTAAATACAAGATTTTAGCAACTTTAGCAACTTTATGGAAGTAAAGGACTAAAGGACCATTATGAATAACTGTTGCAGTTATCAACATTTCTATGCTGTTCTGAAGCGATTAATATGCAACCACAAAAATTTGTTCCAGGCAGACACTTGGCATTAAAAGATGCACTCCAGGATTTTATTTTCCTTATGTTTGAATTTAAGGTCAGGCCATTTTTAAGTAGGAAAAAGACTTTGTTTTTGAAAGTTGAGATTCCTGACATAGTTCTGGTTTCAGAGGGAATATTTAGGGAATGAACAAGGGCCACAGGACTCTGCCTCCTATTTTGCCCCCATTCTGCCTCTCTTCATCAAACCTGTTCTATGTTGTTATGTTCTTGTGTGATAGGGACAGATAAAAGTGTAGTTCTAGGTTTGTTCTTCCTCATTTTTCTTTTCCATTCAATAAAAGCCCAGTGCTGGTTATGCCTATTGACTCTCAATAGCAGTTGAGGGCTTCTTTTGGAACTTCTGGAAAATCTCATCTTGGTTATGTGTTGTGTACTCAGTGACTGCTTTCTATGCCCACATGTAAAATAAATTAAGCACCCCATAATGTCCTGAAAGTAGTCATCTTTCCCCAGTCATCATAACTGTCTTCCAACAGACAGGTTTTCATCTGTTTCTGGAGTAAATGATTTATTATGAAGACAGGAGAGTAGAAATGTATCTAGTCCCAATGCTCTCGCAGTCATGTTTCTACTGACAGATTTCTGCTATTCTGGGGGGAAAGAAATTTAGCATTAAGATAGCAAATGTTTCATCTTAATTTAAAATAATAAGAGAAGTCAGAAGAGGAAGAATGAGAATGTTTAGAAGGTTACAAATATACCGTTAAATTATAGAAAGATTAAGAAAAAGAGAATTAGGAAATTTCCTTACGTATAAATTAAGAACCCCTGAATGGAGGGTTCTCTCAAAATTTTGTGAGTTGCAAAATGCTCAGCTGGCAGGGAAAATCAGTCAGTGACTTGTTCATTTTTCTTTTAATCTTGAGTGTCTAGTTTTGCTTTAAAAATAAGCAGTGTGGGTTCTATGTTGAATTCCAGTATTGAGTAACATAAACCCTGAGGGTTTTTTGTAAGTTCAAACAAAAAATGTGCCATGAGGTAACAAAGAATCTACTATTCTGGGTCTGAGTTTTGCTTCATAAATTGTCTGTGAATTTAAGACTATTGCTTGTTACTGTTACACTGTCTGTGGTGTAAAATGGGCTTCTGCAGCCCTAAGATCTAAGAAAAGAAATTCACTGAGGGCTGAGTGCTCATATTTGAAGTATAAGGAGGAAGAGGAGTAATCCAGTAATCCCCATTTTCCTCAGAGCCAGCTTTGTTGGCTTTGTCAGAGATTGCTCAGGTTGGCTATGGCAAAGCTGACCAGAGGCTCAGGTGGTCTCACGCCTTGTTAGTCCAAGCTTCTTGTCACCAGCTGTATTCTCTCAACAAGGCTCTCTTAAAAAGAGATTTGGTGTGATTCTATCTGATTTCTAGTTCCAGTGATTTTAGTGATACTTCATGTAATCATTTTTAAAGTTTCAGTAAAATTTTCCCCCACTTGCCTTGATGCTGATGCTATGTGCTGTATAGATGCCTAGAAATAAGTAGGATATATCCTTGCTAACAGCAATGTAGTAGAAGATAGCAATATTCTTAGTTGTATACAGTTCTCACCGTGCTTCACAAATAGCTATTTTTCAGCCTGTTTTAATTTTTTTCACAGACTGAGAACCAGAGTCACAAAGCAGGTAAGTTACATGACAAAAGCACTAACTGGGAATCAGTGATAAGCCCTCATTTAGAAGAGGATTCCTTCCTTTTATTTAATCTCCACAATGTTACATGAGCTTTTATAAAACTTCTCTTTAATTAAAAAAGTAATATTTTTAGAAATCTAATCCATTGAAACAATTTAATTTGTCCTTTGTTCACTGTATTTAAATTTAAAGGACATGTTTCAAAGCTGTTATGAAATTTGGCACTGTCATTTATTGAATAAATTATTTATGTGGGGAGAAGAAACCAAAAATGTTGTCCCCCAACTATTTTGTTAGAATTCTTGAGAGCTTAAGGTCTTCATGCTCTGAAAGCAGTTGTTAAACAAAATAAACTGCATGCAGGAAGTAGTGTAATTTAATGTCATACGAAGTTCAAAAAGGATAAAAAGAGACTTAAAGAGCTTATTCTCCACACCAAGCTCCTGTATTAATACTGAGAATTGATTCACCTCAGGAAGGAGGTGGAAGAATCCCATTGGTTTTGGTTTTAAATTGTTCACTAATATTAAATATTCCATACATAACATTTCAGACCAAGTTTTTTATTATATGTTATTTTTAACATACAGTGCAGGAGTACATTATTTTCCCTATATGTAGAGCACCCAATAGCCAGAACTAGATGTTTGATCTCTGCATCCATCCTGAGGCTGTATTTTGCAGAAGAGGAGAGGTTCTGCTGATACCCTGTTTAATTAGAGAAGACAATGATCAGGTCTACTCTGCAGAGAATAGCCCTGAATTAGCAATCCCAGCTTTAGCTCCAAGCAGGCTGCTGAGTCTATGTTGTACCATGCAGAGGTGCTAGGCAGAATTTGGTCCTGGCAGTGCTGTAAGTGCTAATTAGAGTTCATACCTTTGGGTACTGAAGCAGCTAAACATCTCTCAGTTCTGACACTGACTTGTCTGACACTTGCTTGGGGATTTTTCCAGGGTGCTCATTATGTGATACATACATGCCCAAAGGATCTGTAAAGTGAACTGGGTAATAAGTGATGCTGTGAGAAGAAAATATAAATAGTAACCATACCAGGAAGTTCTGAATATATCATTGTCTTAAGTACAGGAGATGCAATTATACCCTGGAGTATTGTAGAAACATCTATATCTTGCTTTACATCAAAGTAATGTGCGGAGTATTTAGAGGAAACAAGGAGGGCTCAGGTGAAGTGTACAATATGCTTTAGTGATTTGAGCAGTTGTAGACAACAGAATTAAACCAGTGCTCTGCTTTTGCAAGGAAAATAACATGCAAAAAAATCCTGTTTTGTGCAACTGCCCTGACAAAAACCTGGTGTATTGCTTTTCTAATCCAGGTTAAGGTTTAACTGCTCACCATGTACCCCATCTTCTGACTCAGGATTTATTTCAGCAAACCAACAGATCTTAAAATGTGATTTACCTGTTAAATGCTCAAATTGAAATACATTACAAAATGTTTAAAAAGTCACACTCTTTTCCTTATATTCACTTGTCATCAGGGTGCACTGGTTACCTATCTGCTGACTGTTACTGGATTTGTTAATAAAAGCAGGACCAATGAACAAACACTGCCAGATCTTGCCTTAAAATCCTTCAGGCTGTTGTGGTAGTAGCCAAAACCTAAAAGCTGCACATAGAGAAGTTGAGCTGGCAACCTGTCAAGGATCCAAAAACTGCCTCAGTTTTAGACTTGTAGTTGTCAGTTCTAGCAAGGGCTTCAGAAGGAATAGCTGTTGGCATGCAGAACCCTCATTCCATCGGTGGTAAAATGAGTCAGAATGTCCCACTCATGAGTCCTACTCATCTCTGTAGTTTAGATGAATGAGTCCAGAATATCTAAATCTCACTAATTCTCAGCAGTTGTATGTTTTGAAGCCTTGGCTCTAGAGCTGTCTACCAAATAAGAAAGGTTGTGAGCAGCCTTCAGTTTCATCAGGATTTGTGTTTCATGTGCTGGTGATAGAACATGCAGCCTTGGTGTCAGAAATCCTCATATTTCCTCATAAAATGCTGAGCTGAAATTGCAATCAACAAAGTAAAACTGCAAAAAGGCCACAGGGGAATTGTGGCTCTGGTTAAGCTCACTGCTGCCTGCACTGGGAAGGTGTGCAGGGGATTCTTTGTAAAACATTCACTTCAGCCACGAGCTCCCCAGAGTCTGGCAGAGGGCTCTGGTAACAGTCCAGTTGTTTGCTAAGCTTGTTGTTCCTGTAGACAAATGAATGTTAAAATAGCTCCTAATGAAACTTTAGCTCCTGGCTGACTCCTAGGCTATTATCCAGCTGTAGCAGCTATGCCATTTGAGTGCCAGTTTTCAATTCTGCTTGATTAACAATTCCTGCAGACCATAGGAGGGTTGAGATGGATGCTAAACACTCTGACAGGCAGAGGATTACCACTTCCAGCAGGTTTATTCTTGACACTTGCAAACTGCTGCTTTGCCACCCACTCTTACAGTCAGGAACTGTGCCAGTCAGGAACTGGGAGAGGTGTGACACCAGGTTCTAGACAGATTTCAAACCAATATGTTCTCAGTAAAACTGATTGAAAATTTGGAATAAAGAGGCCATTTTAGCTGCAAAATTAAAAGGAGCTGTGAGCTCTAATTATCTGTAATGACCTTAATGCTTGAAACTGGCACCTGCATGCTGAAATCTGCATGCTGTGATACACTGCATTAATTCCAACGGTACCTTTGTGATGGGTGTGCAGAGACTGTTCTGTCTGCTATTGCCCAAGGGCTGTTGTGTGGCAAGCCCATAGCAGTCTTGTGTCCAACATCTGTGAGTAGCTTTCCCACACAAATGGCAAGCCATTCATTTTGGCATCGTGGTATGTGAGATAATTTTAACTAACTCAAAGATAGTTTTTCTCTGAAGAAAAATAGTATTCTTCACTGAATTTGTCAACTCGCTATTTCAGATACTCCCTTTGTGTCTGGTAATTTGGAACATAAAAAATACGTCTTCTGAGATTTGATGAATTTACATTCAAATCAGGATTGATTCCAGGAAAACGATCTGGGAATTTATTTTTTCTATCTCATTGGAGCAGGGAGCAGTATGTAAAAGTAAATTATACAGACCCGTGAGTTCTGCCGAAATAGCTTTTCATAGCAAAAATAACATGAAGATTAATGAGAATATCAAGTAATTTCTTTGGCAATAAAAAACATTAACTGCCAGGTAATAAGCGAAATGTTTCAGAGAAAGAAAAAGGAGCTAATGAGAGGACAGATTAGTATATATTTGTTATTCCTGTGGATTAGATTTCTTGTGTTTACTAGTTCTGAGTCTCATCTGTCATGCTAATAACATATCAAGTTGCAAAGATCTCAGATACCAAGTGCATGTTTGCTGTCAGGGACAATAGGAAAGACCAAGATAAGGTTGTGGGACACATGGAGATAGATGCCAGGAGAGAGTCTGCACCTGGGCTGCACTCTTATTTCCTGACCTGGGACTGAACATTTTCACAGCTCTCTTGCTGTGGCAGCTGGTCTCAGGCTGTACAAATACAAGGTCTGAAGTGAAGGGGATAAAGTATTACTTGTTCTGCTACATGATTAATTGTTATTTATAAGATAAATGCATATTTCTTCCCTTTCTCTCCTCTCAGAAAAAAAAGACTTCTCTGGGTTTCAGTAGACAATTTTTTATTTTATTTTAAAATGTTTGTTTGTTTGCTTGTTTGTGGGTTTTGTTGTTCCTCAGTGGATCTACTTTTGATGGCAAAAAAACCCTTTGGCCAGACTTGGCAGGGTTGGCTGTTGACAAAAATTTACACTGTTTGAAGGCACAATCTGTTTGGTTCTCAGGATCATCCCTGATCCTGAGAAAGATGAATATTCAGGTCAAATAAATAGTCTCCTGTCTTCCAAAAATAACCTCTTTACCTCCTAGGCTTGTATAATGAATTTTCACAGTCTAATTACTTCTTTTGAGTTATCCACACATCAATACAGTTTGATTGAAACAGAATAATTCCTGAAGGTTAAGTGTAATATTAACTTTCTTGGTATCATCAAATTTGCTTTTCCCAGAGCCAAAATCACACAGTAGAAATTTGCCACTCTCCTATTTCTTCTTGGTAGAAATCTCTTCAGGCTTCTGTGTAAATTCCTCTGTCATCAGTCATAGGTAGGTAGGTTAATTTAGGTTGTATGAATGTGGACATATTTTCCTATATCCTGTCCAAGTTCAGATAGATGCCTTGATGTGTGATAGTTGAGAACCTCCACAAGACAAAACTAAATCCTGTCAGGAGAGGAGCACTCACATGTACAGCCCAACAGCTTCTGCTCATTCACTTACTGCAGCAGCTTTTCTTTTTTCCTTCTGTGCTGCAGGAGTTGCTACTGCTGTATGAACTGCTGTGAACTCTGATAAATGATTTCAGGACATTCCTAAAACTCTTTAACTTTTCCCAGTTGCAGGCAAGAGAGGGGGAATAGCTGTCTGCCCTGATGTTTGTCTACAGCATCTCTCTACTGTTATATCAAGGGGCGAACATCAGAAATATGATCCTTGTTTCCTATTTTTCATTCCTGCTCTGTTCTACAATCTTATGTTACTCTACCAGTAAGATCAGTAACACAAACACAAATCTATTAGAGGTATACAATGGTAATTGCTCTTTGTTCTGCTGAGGAATAATCCCCAACAAAACTGCCAAGCTAAACTTCAGGACACCTTGTAGTCTTGCAGATATGGCAGCAGATATCCCAGTGATAGTGTATTTATCTATATATAGCTCAAAGCACTGGCAAATGAGCAGCTTCACAAGGATGGAACTCTGCCTTTGAAGGTATTGGCCTCCTTGTTGTCCACAACTTTTGCTCAATTGCATTCAGTAGAACAGGGTCTGATAACATTTGGCATAGTGTAAATCCGAGGAGATCACAAAATTTAATGCAATTTCTGCACCACTGTAAGGTCATGAGTGGACTCTCACCAGAAGGGTTGCTTCTTTTTGGATTTGTTTATTCACAGTTCTTTTCAGTTCGGTGTTTGGGTACAGTTGATTGTAGTATTTATTTTTTTTCCCCTCATTGCATATTAATTGCCCTTTTCTGTTACTCAGCCTCTTCACTCCTTTTCTATTGCACAATTCCATACTCTAAATCAAAATGGACTGGGTATTCTTTTTCAAGACTATTTTGAAACACTTTTTGTAAAATAGAAGATTACTTTAGTCAGATTTAAGTAAGTGACTTGAGACTTCACTGAGTGGGACATAAATCCAACAATATATAAATACAGATAAACAGTTTTAAATTATCTATTAATCTTTTTTTGGTCTGAAACCCTCTGAAGCTATAATGAGAAAGAGGCAGGAAGACTTCTTACCAAGAGTGAATTTTGGGTTTTGTCTTTCTGTTACTTGTTTTTTGTAGATTTTTTTCAGAGAATGACATTAGTAATTCCCAACTACCAGCTAAAGCAAATCTGATTTTAAAAGAAAGCACAATACAAAAACTTGGGAGACATGTTTGCTCAGCTGAAATCTAGCAAATAACAGTAGTGCAATTAGAGTGAAAGGAGTCTTAGGGAAAAAATAAAAAAGACCTTCTTAGAGCTATTTTAAGATCTTAGGTCATGAGTTAGGTCATGTGCTTCTTGGCATTTGGTGTGGTATCTGAGTAGACCCTCAGATTATAGATCAGAGCAGGTGCAGAAGACTATGCTATAAATACTTTTTTACTTAAGGAGTTCACTAATTTCTTGAATGACAAACCAAACAGAAACATTAGATCTGTAGAGGAAAATTATTAAAATAATTTAAAGCTTAATTTTCCAACAAACCATCCCATAGTTCTTAATTACAAAAGCTAAACTGCTCTCCACCATTACCTAAGAAATGTTACAGAAAACTTTTTACAGAGTTACAGCATGTATTAAGCATGACTGGCATGTTCTGGAGTATTTCTGTACTCGTTTGCTGCCTACTGAGCAGTGCAGAGAACTGGCCATCAGGATTCCTACCTACTGTTTTAGGGCCTTCTCTTGCCTCATGGCTGGGGCATTGATGACCAATTTCCCCAGGGGAAATTTGTTATTTTTATGTTTCTTTTAGAAATATTGTCCTTAATTTCTTTAGTGCAAAGCTCTTGGAGATCCTTACAGGATAATATATCCTGACTGTACTAGTAAAATCTGCCTGATTTCATCAGTATTATTTGATTTGTTTTTCTAGGTGAATACATTTGTTTTCAATTTCCTATTTTTTGATAATATCCTACACTCATGTTGCTGGCTCCCTTTGTCCAAAAGGAACATACCAGTTTTACAAGGGCAGCAGAGGTCTCAGAGACCTTTGAAAAATTGCTTTATATTTCATTTATATTTGCCTCTGTGTGAGAGAACACTCTACTTTTCAAATTACATACAGCCTGTGAGTTCACTCTGACTGACCTAACTTGAATCCTTAATAGTCTTTTAGGAGGCATGTTTTATAGAACTGGCAGAACCAGTTGTTAGGTGTAATTTCCTGTATATTCCTTAAAAAAAAAACAAAAAAACAAACAAAAAAACACCACCCACAACCCAAAACAAAAAGAGACCTGAGAGAAGAAGAAGTAGGTAAAGCAACTACAAAGGCATGTTTGAAGGTTTTCCAAGTGATTATGTCCACCTACCCTTTTGTCTGTTTTCAGAATCGACCCACTATGACCAACCCAATCTATGCCCAAAGAGCAGATCCTCCTCAAGGCAAACTTCTGCCCATGTCAAGAGATAGGTGACATGACACAAACATCATTATATAAACAGGTGCCAGCCTTACTCTGTACTGCATTGTCATTAAGCCTGAATTGTGGCATCACCTGCTCACAGAAGGAGTTGTGAATTTCAAAACCAGGTATCCTTTCTTGGTGCTTTGAGTTTGCTGTCTTGATTTTCTAAAGAGCCCAATTAAATTAACAATTCAAAATTACTTCAGTAGGTATTCCCCAGAAGAAAGTGAAACTACTGCTAGGGAGTTCCTGCACCATTTGTCGATGAGATGAGATGAGATGAGATGAGATGAGATGAGATGAGATGAGATGAGATGAGATGAGATGAGATGAGATGAGATGAGATGAGATGAGATGAGCCACTGTGGTGAAAAACAAGAGGTGACAAGTAACATTACAGAATCGGTATTACGTCATAAAAACAGAGTTTGTGCTGCCTTTTTTAAATAAGTAAAAATGATTTGTATACAGTCTGTCTTCACATACCAATTAAAGAGGGAGAGACTATATGAGCTATTTCATTTCTAAACCTATCTTTCTTGGCCAGCTGGTATAGAAGTTTACAAGTAATTGAAATTGTTAATGAAAGATTGCAAGCATGTTAACACATGTCTATACTTTTCATGTTCTCTCCGGGAGGAAAAGAAAAATTAAATCCCCATCAGCCAGTTCAGCCCCATGGGTACAGGTCATCTTGCTATAAACAAAGATATTAACTGGACATTTTCACGTAAGTAGAACCTCAAGATTTTTTTCTTTTTCTGTGGAGTTGATACCATCCTTCAGGTATGTTTTTTTTTAAACTTCGAGTTCCTTTCCTTCTGCCTGTATATCATACTTTCTCCTGTATCTTAGAGGCTCCCATATTATGGCTAACATTATTTTAGAAAACTGGAGTTGCACAGGCATTCTTTTAAGAGCCTATCAGCACCACTCCCAAATTAGCCAGACAGCTGTTTGTTTAATTTTGTGAGACATTTTCTTTCCCCAAAGTCAGAAGAGCTACCTCAGTGAATTCCCAGCCATGATATTCTATGTTTTTTAAGGCATCTTTTGTGGCAGAGGAATATGTTCTCCTCAACTAGGGTTAAAACATACTGATACATTTAACAAAGCAGTCAGGCTGTTGAACAATATGTAACTAGGTATCTTTTAAATATTCACTATACTTATCTCAGAAAGGCCCTGATCTGTTCTAATTGACTACAGTGTAAAATCAAGGTAAGTGCAAAGAGAAAAACTACACTTTAGAGTTGGTTGTGACTAAATCTCTAGACTTTTTCAATACTCTCTTGTGTTTTAAAACATTCTGTGGAAGTGCAATGTTTTACTCAATAATTTTTACTGTTATTGTTGTACTAGTTTGGTTATTAAACCAATGAAGTGAGAAAGGACTGCAGTAAGAAATCATCTTTTCTTTAGGTAGGCATAAGGAAAGCTTCTATTTTGACAGTGGATTTCTGCTCCCTAGGAGCAGTACACATGAACCCCCCTGCCAGGTTGTGAGCCTCTGAATTCTGTGTGGTTCCTAGGTTAATTCAGATTATGGCCTTTCTGAGGACCTGGGGACTGTAACTGTTGGTCTGAACCCTCAACAGAGGGCTTTGCTATCTTGCAGAGCTGAAGCTTTGTGGTGCAGCATGTTTAACTCTCCAGGAGCTGGCCTCCAAGGCCTGCTTTGCAAATCCAGCCCTTAACTGCCCTGGCAAGTACCACGGGCCAGAAGTCGTAGGACATTCCCTCCTCCTGCAAAGTAACATCAGTTCAGCTGATCCAGTGACAGCACCGGGGAGGAATTTTCTGCTACAAGTATTGAGTGTAGACAAAGAAGCTGCCTAATTTTCTCTTTGTGCAACCCACATCCTGTGGGACTCATGCACATCCCTGTACTTTCTACACTGAACCAGGGAGCGTGCGTCCTGAGGACATGTTGTGTCTTGCTCACTCTGCTGATGAGACTGTGAGAGACACGGCAGAAGTGAATTAAATAGGTCTCCACTTAATTATATGTAATTTTGTTAATTGTCTATCTGCTGCTGTCCCTCGCTGGCATTACGAAAGGGTGCTAGTCACCTCTGTAGCTAGATTCCCTGCCCCAGCTTTTCCTGGGCCCCATCCCTCGCCGCTCTGGGTACCCCCAGCAGGGCATGGCCCCACCACTGTTCCCGTTGAGGGTTGCAGTAGGTCTAGTCCGCCTTTTCTTTTCACTCTTTGAGCGTGCAGTACCGAGGCACGTCTCTCTGCCGGGCCAGGAGCCCGGCCAGGTACTGCAGAGGAGAGCGGTGCACTTCGGAAGAAGCACTGGCAGCCGCTGGCACCTCTGCTCTGCCCCGGCACTGCTCTGGGGATCAGGGTCGCACCTCAGCCCCTTCCCCTCGGTGTGGGTCCCGGCGGAAGCCCAGCCCTGCCCGGGTCTCGCCGCCAAGTCTGGGCTTCGTGCTCGGCGCTGCACGGGCGGGCTCAGCGCCCCGCCGCCCACATTTGCTGCAGCCTGGCTGCTGAGTAGAGGTGCCCCCTCCTCCTCTCCTCCTCCGGCTGCCGGGGGAAGGTATCCGAACGCAGTCTTCCGTCCGTGCATGCGATTAACCCCTTACTGCCTGTCTTGCAGCCCTTTGCCCGGCGGCCCCGCCTTCCCCTGCCGCCTGATGCGATCGGCTCCGCCACCCCCCTGCTGCAGAACAGATTGATTTCCACGGGTGAGGACGGCTCCAGCACGGGGCCGGTGTCACCCAGACGTCCTGCCCGCTGCGAGCAGCCTTCGCGCCCGTCTCCTCCGCTCCCCGCTCTCCGGCTTGCTGCCTTTTTTTTTTTTTCCTCCCAGGAGCAGCAGCGAAATGTCCCGTCCTGCCTATTTGGAAATGGGGACAAATTGCTCCCCCGCCTTACCTCGCCCATCGCATCCCATATATAGTCATATCTGCGGTCAAATGGCAGGCGGCAGCGAATGGGAAGGCTGTGCCTCCCAAAAAAACCCGGGGGGCAGTGAGAGAGGGAAAGGGGTAGGGACGAAAGGAGGAGGGAGTGAGGGAGGGAAAAAAAAAAAGCCCTTTCCAAAAAAGTATTGGATGTCTTGAGGAATGCAGTCAGCCCCCTGGGAAAGTACATATCTGTGAGGCGCTCCCTGCCCGCCGCTTGCATTCGGCCGGCGCCCCGTCCCGCACGGATCAACCCCGCCGCCCGGCAGCTCCGCTCCCCCGGGGGCCTGCGTTCGGACTCGCGGCTGTCCCGCAACTTTTCAAATTTTTCTTTCGGAAGCAGTTTGCGCCGGGACGCGCCCTAGACCACCGCCACCATGGATGCCATCAAGAAGAAGATGCAGATGCTGAAGCTGGACAAGGAGAACGCCTTGGATAGAGCCGAGCAAGCCGAAGCGGACAAGAAGGCGGCGGAGGAGAGAAGCAAGCAGGTCTGCACCGAGGGCCCGGGCGCAGCCAGCGCCGGGGCGCAAATCTTTCCAGACTATTCTCTTTTTTTTTTACCTCCTCCCCACTTCTTCCTCCCTCACCGTACTTTGTTATATTCCACCCCCACGCCCCTGCAGAACTGGTTGAACTTTCCCTAAGGCAGAGCTTCAGCCTGGCAGCCGCCGGCTGGAGGTTCCCGGGGCCGGGGCAGGAGGTCCTTCCCCACCATTCCAGAGGGGGAGCAGGGCCCTGGGACAGCTGCGTGGTTTCTGTGCCTTTGTCACAGGGGGTCGGCTTAGAGAGGCTGCCCAAAACACCTGGTTAGCACTGGACAGATGTGTGGCGATTTGGTAAAGGACAGTTAAAGCTGAGTTCGCCCACTCCAGCATCAGTCAGCAAATGTGTTTGATTCCAGCTGCCCTCCCGCCCTTCTCCGGACGCATGCCCCACTTTTTTGTCCTTCTCCAACCCCCTCCTTTACACCTGTGGCTTTATTCGATTCGGGGAGAGGGATGCATTGTTTGCACATTTCTGGGAGATCCTGAAGGAGGAGGGAGAAAGGGAGAGTGATTTATAAATTAATTTAAGTTTTCTAAGCCAAGGGAGAAACATGTTTGTGCGTTATATTTCCTCTTGTGCACCTAGTTAGAGGATGACATTGTGCAATTGGAAAAGCAATTGCGTGGGACAGAGGATACAAGGGACCAAGTGCTGGAAGAGCTACACAAGTCTGAGGACAGCCTCCTCTCCGCAGAGGAGAATGCTGCCAAGGTATCGTGCCCTTGCTGCAAGCAAAGAGGATCTAACTGTCTCTCCTTTCTCTCTCTGTCTCTGTCCTTTCCTGTCTCTTCTGCACTCGCACCTCTCCGTTTGCACGATCACGCTGCCTGCTGCACCTTTTCCTGCCCGCCCTCCCCTCTCCACCACTTGCCACCCAAATCACAGCTGGAGGACGAGCTGGTGGCTCTACAAAAGAAGCTGAAGGCCACTGAGGATGAGCTGGACAAATACTCCGAGTCCCTTAAAGATGCACAGGAAAAGTTGGAACTGGCTGACAAAAAGGCCACAGATGTAAGTTATCCCCATCCCTTTTGCCACAAGCCCAATAGAGAAACCACACACTCCCTCTGCTCAGGACAGCCTGGACTCCTACTCAGCAGCACTGCAAAGCTTTGCTGAAGGCAGAGTCCAGGCACCTCCTGGACAGGGAGGTGGGAAACGCAGCACTGCCTCCATGCATGAGGTTTGCACACTATCAGAGGCATCTGATAGGGTTTCTGCTCACTTGATGTGTTCTTTTCATGTGTAGTTGCCACTCTAGATGTGAAAGTAAAGAAATGGTGATTTATCTATTCAGGTGATGGGTAAAATGGCTCAGGCTGGAACAACAATGTCTTGATAATGAAACAGAAGCAGAGAGTTAATAGTGAGTAGGTGCAGCAGAGGGAGATCCAGAAGAGCAAGGGCTGCTAGTTCTGTTTTCAAGAGAGCTGTTCCTAAGCATGCATGTGTTAGAGCTGCTGGTAGGTACAGGTTTGGCTCACTGGTCCCTGAGAGAAAAGGTCCTCTCGTGGTTATTTTTTTCCCCCTTGGAAAACAGTGGAACTGCTTCACTTATCAAAGAAAAGTTCAGTCTTGTGTGACGGAAAATTGTCCAGAAGATGATACTTGCTAGTTTTGCAGTTCAGAGGACAGGGATCCTGGGAGCAAGCTGGGAGATATATATAGCTCAGCACTTTATATGGTAATAAGGCAAGAGCTTGTGCCTCTCCCAGGCCCTCATCCCACCCACCTGTCTGTTCCTGACATGTATTTAATGGATCGCATGCATGGAACCATAAGACAATATTGTCTTTGCAGATAAGGTCCTGGTCTCTATTGCTGCTGTTGAAACATTCAATTCTCCTTGAGTAAATCTCAGGTCTGAATTACAGGATTAGATCAAACTACAGTATTTCCAAAGCAATGACCCTCCTTTTCCTACAGCTCAGCTTTAAAAGTCAACCTCAAAGCCAAAGTGAAAAGGAGTTGCCACAAATGAAGCAAGCCAAGTATTTCAGGGGGAGGAAGGATACTTTCAGAAATGGATAGGTTGCAAACAACAACTTAGTATAAAAGACAACATGCTTTTATCTTATTTTACTTCTAAAAGGAATAGACGAAAAAAGGTTTAGCTTCAGTATGGCAATTGAGTTATACAGCTTTGAAAGAGAACCCAAGAACTTAACAAACAGAGATGTTCAAAGGAACAGGGGAGAGGGATCCATGTATAATGTGGATCAGATGTCTGCTCTGTGCATGGCTGCCATAGGAGAGGCAGCTTCCTAGCAGGACATTTATTTAGCTTGTTCAAAGGAACCACATATAGATCCAGGGGAGATATTCCTTATATGGAAAAGTATGCAGACTATTTGGAAATAGCTTGCCTAGGATAAAGGCAGGAGAAATGCTACTAGATTCCCATTCTGAAACTAAGGATCTTCCTAACTGATCCCCATGCCACCTTCCCCAGCTGGAAAACAGCGTTTGGAAGCTAGTTGAGGGCAATTTTATTTGTAGTCTTCTCTCAGGTGGAGGGTGGGAGAGTGTCTGGCTTGTTTTCATCGAGGTAAATGCCTTATTTATTTCTATGCAGGGAATATGTCTGTTAGTTTAGGGACGTATTTCTTTTCTTGGCAATGCAGAGTATATTTGGGGCATTACAGTTGACCCAGTATTTGCCATATTAGTTTGGATAGTTCCAAGCCTTAGGAAAAGGGCAGAGGCAGGGAGGGACTGTCGGCTCGCTGGGATGGACTCGCCTTACACTGGGACGAGAAAATCTAACCTGTCCGGTATGACTCATGTCCCAAAATCCAGGCACATCCCAGAGCCACCGCACCTGAGAGGCGGCAGCTGCAGCCCCCTCTCGCCTCCCCGTTCTCGGGAGCCAGGCCGAGTGCAGCAGCATCTGGCGGGTTGCTCGATGTCATTTTATGACACATAAAATGTTACTTAACGCTCCTATGGGGGCGGTTTGAGGGGGAAAGGTGGGTCCGGGTCCGGTCCGGTCCGGTCCGGTCCGCGGGACCTCGTGTGCTGTGCCGCCAGGGGGCGCTGCTGCCCCAGCACATCCACTGGGATGGCGGCGCTGCCAGCAGGACCTGCCCATCCCCGGCCACGACCGGCCCAGCCCCGGCAGGAGCGGCCCATCCCGGGCCGGACCGGCCCCTCCCCGGTCAGGAGCGGGCTTTCCCCAGCCACGACCGGCCTAACCCCGGTCGGACCGGGCCAGAGCCGGACCATTCATTGCCACGACCGGGCCATCCTGGTTCAGTACCGGCCGATCCCCGGCCAGGACCAGCCCATCCCCAGAACGGCTGGACCATCCTCCGTCCCCGCCCCGCTCCCAGCCCGGTGCCGACAGCCCCGCCCCGGAGCGCTGCGGCGCGGGGGGACTTCCGGGGCTGCGGCGGGCGGAGGGAGGCGGCGCGGGCTGGGCGAGGTGCGGGCATGGCGGCGATGAGCTCGCTCGAGGCCGTGCGCAGGAAGATTCGCAGCCTGCAGGAGCAGGCGGACGCCGCTGAGGAGCGGGCGGGACGGCTGCAGCGGGAGGTGGACCAGGAGCGGGCGTTGCGGGAGGAGGTAGGGCCGCCCCTCGGCCCACCTTGGGCCCGGGGGCTGGGGGCGCGGGTACCGGGGCGCGGCTGCCCCGCGTACCTCCGCGGCCGGGGGAGTGAGAGGCCGCTTCCTTCGCCGCCGTGTCCGACAAGATGGTTGTTACCTGCCGGGGTCGGCCCGCAGTGCTGCGATCCCCGGCTCGGTAACCCGAGTGCTGCGTGGGCCGGGCCCAGGTGCGGTGCGCACGGAGACAGGGCTAGGTGTGCTGGCCAACGGCAAAACCCCGAGCTGGAATGAGGCTGGACTTAGGCGAGATGTTTGAGATTACTTGTTTTGTATTAGGCCATGAGCAAGGTTTTATGGGGTTTTTCCCCACACATGTCCTAGTTCTCTTATCCCATCCAGACGAGTTCATCTGTGTGGGAAGTCAGCATGGCGACTCTTGGGAATTACGCCAGCCTGAACCTGAGATGGCCCACGGTACCTGACAGCACCCCGGCAGTGCGAGCCCACAGCTCCAGTCGCTGTCTGTAGTGTGTACTGTTCATCAAACCCCTCACCAAGAGGGGAAAGGAGCAGTAGCTTTGGTTTTAGGCTGAGGCAAGATCAGGTGTATGCAGCGTAGGCTTACGTAGCAGGGAGATGTAATTATGGGTGGCAATCACAATAAAAAAAACTGATAGGGCTGTTCTTTGTCTTATCACTGACCTTTGGGAGTTCCAGCAGCTGTAGCTTAATGTTTCCTGCTGTAAAATGTAGTGTTCTTTGAAGCAGTTTGTGTCTTCAGTGGTTGCATAAAAACAAAGCGAAATAACAAAGCTCTTGTGTAGCTTATTATGATAGAAAAAATGGTGATTATTTGATTTCCTTATAATATGGGCCTTTCTGCACATTCTGGGCAGTAAGTGCAAAGGAAGAGCTTCTGAATTACTTGCAGGTGATTTTCCTTATGGAGCAAAATATGGCTACTTGTGCTTGTGTAACTATTGCATTCTTGCAGATCACTTGGCATATCTGTTTTTTTTCAGTGAAGAGCCATAAGTCATTTCATAAGGGTTTCTGTTTTTAAAAAACTTTTAAGCTTTGTGGAGTAGAGGACACAAAAATTCCTACTTTCAGTAACATGTATTATTCTGAACAGCATATTAAAGAATTTCTATTGAAAAGGGAAGTTTTGCTGTTAACTTTTGTGGCAAAAAGAATAGTGCTGGAGGAGTGATTACAGCCTTCTGTTGAAGTCTCCCCTTCAGGGTTCAGCTACATTGCAGTAAGGCTTAAGACCCTAAAAGTTAATGTTTGTCTCTTCCCTGGAGTTGTTTTATGTGGATGGTGTGGAATTCTGCAGAGTACATTTACATGGTATTTAAGTTTTTGTGTGGAGGGGTCAGTGCTGGGGTGAGTAAAGGCTGAAAAAACTGAACCCCCAGGCACATGTGGACGTGTGCTTTTTCTACAGTGCTGGCTACAGATGAGGGGTTTTATTGTTGCAGCTGTATTTCTGCGTGCTTGAGGAGGGAGGCTTTGCACTGCAGCAAGTGAGCTGAGGTGTGAATCTGCCCCTTCCCTCGGTGTCATGCCTTACACGTGTGGCATGTGACCAGCTAGGGTTGTTATGTGAGGGCTTTTTTTTTTCTTCCTGTGCAAGGTACAGATACGAAAACAACAAAAAAAAGCTACAGCTGTGGCCAAAACATAGCACAGTCTCCAGCTTCTGATTGTTAAACCAGATTATTAGAAGTTTCAAGGCTGTGATTAGCAGCCATTCCCTTAAAAAACAATCTTCTGTTTTGAGTACGTACATCTCAATGGGCTGTTGGTAATTACTTTTTCAAAATGCATTTTTCTTCCTCCTTCTGGAAAACAGAATCTCCCTTATAAGAGTGGTAATTAACATCCAGTGGAACTTATCCATGTCATCAGTCATTGTAAAAATATGTGGTGTGTAAGTGTCATGGCAGAAACACAGGTTATGTTTGCATGGTAGCAGTGGGAGTGCCTCGAATGTCACTGGGGTTTTTTCCTTCCTTGCCATATAAGGAGAGAAGTCCTGCTCTGCAGAAGAATAACTGGGGCCATATAAGGCTGATTGGTAAATCCTTAGTGAGTTACTGGAGCAGGAAGTGAAAACTTGAACTTTAGTCACCCTGTGTTTCTGAAGCACATTTTATGCTCTTATCATGATGAGGAGTCTTGACATGATAATAATTAACTTGTAACATTACAAATTTCCCCAGGGTAGCCTTTATGAATGGTAATTTTCTTTCTTAAATGTGAAAGTTCAAATTCATATTATTTTAAAGCCAGAAGTCCAAAACCACAGGTTTGAAATACTACTGCATGATTACATAGCTAAATGTTTTATATTTGGATTAATATGGATCTCTAAGGATGAAGTCTCTTCTTCTGGTTCTGTGTTCACTGCCAATGCATATTAATGTTCAAAGATATAATTACTTCCTTCTTTATGTGTTACTTTCAGTCATTCTAGCAGACATTGTTACTTTAATTGTTTTAGTTGTCTGGTCTGTAAGTTATTCTTTCTTGTGTTATGTACAGCAAAATCTGTGCTGTGGACAACTGTACCCAGCTACCTCTGGTTAGAGAAGAAAAGGTACCAAACTGATACTTTTGGTATCTACTTTTGCCAGAGGGTTGGTTTTCCCCTCAACTAGACATCATAGGAAATTCGGATATGTACTTCCTCACATAGAGCAAATAGATATCATACATGTTTTCAGTACTAATTGTTATTCTCTGAAGTAATTAACCTTTTAGAATACTTACCCTTTTATATATACTTTGTGCTTGATATAGTTTTGGAAGAAAGTAAGTTTAATGATGAGGTTACCACAAGAAGGCTGTTTTAGAACTTATTCTGCAGCTTAAGCAAGTGTAGGTTTGGGGCTTGTAATGAAAAGAGGCAAGTGTTGTACAGAAGGTTAAGTGAAAAGGTAATTCAAAAAAGGCAAATTTAGGGGAAGATTGAGGATGGAGCTATGGGAAGGAAAAAAAAAATGTTTTAAGGGATTGCTGCCTGTACCAGGGCCCTTACTGGTGTCTTTTTTGACAGCTCTTGCACAGCTTGCCTGTAAACGAAACTTCTGGGTATTGGGGCACTTTTTAAATGTTCTCACACTCCCTTTGTGTCGGCTGTCTCGTTGCAAATGCTGATCCAGGTGTGTTTTTCCATGTTTACACTGAACCCTTCTTATGAAACTCAAGGAAATGTTGGGACAATTATTACAGAATATGGTGAAAGGTCATAAATAAAGGAATTGGGGTAACAGAAGAATTGAGTAATTAGCTTGTGTTGATTTGTTTTAAAAAAGGGAAGGTCTGTAATTAATGTCTGCAAATACAATAACAGAAAATATTTGGGTAATGATGGATAATTCTTCCTGTGCAGTTCTTTCTAGTACAAATTGTACAGTCCTTGATGTGCTTCATTGAAAGCAAGCATTAATCACTTTTTTCCTCTGTTAAGCAATAACTTCACAATTCAATCATGTACATCTCTATGTATGGTCTTTTTAGTGGATGAAGTCAGAAATTGCAGAAGTGCTGTTAAATGGCACTAGCAGGTAATGGGGTAACCTTTTACAATGGAAGATGGGTGCCTTACTGTGAATTAATTTCTGTTCTTCCTGTGCTTAGGCTGAGAGTGAAGTAGCTTCTCTGAACAGACGTATCCAGCTGGTTGAGGAAGAGTTGGATCGGGCTCAGGAGCGTTTGGCTACTGCCCTGCAGAAGCTGGAGGAGGCCGAGAAGGCTGCAGATGAGAGTGAAAGGTGGGTGGAGCCACACCTGAATGGATTGTTACCCATATGACAAAGAGTATAATTGCCAGGGTGTGGGTTAGGGAAATAAATTAAACCACTCCTAGGTCTCTGAACATGTGTAATCTGCTCTTCCTTTGCGTACGTGGACTTCAGTTACAGCTTGTCTCTAGAAATGTCCAAAATATCTGGGCTTGGATTCTTTTTCAGTTATGAAGATGATACTTAAGTGTGGTAGGTCTTTTGATGTATCATGCCACATCCTGGGAAAAGTGCTTGGCCCAGTCCAGGCTTCTCTTATTGGATGACAACTCCTTGTGATACTCTTATGCTGTTGGGTGATTCTTGCTTTCGTGGTGGGTAGAAAATCTCACCTGGAGATTAGGGAAGTGCTGGAAGAATCTTTGGTTCTCCTGTTGGCAAGATTGATACATGGAGGTGAGCAAAGGAAAGAGACTGATAATTCCTTCATATTGCCAGAAGTCTGTAATGTAAGTTAGGAACTCAAGATTCATGATTTTGGAAGTTCTCTCGTTTTCCTATTGTATTTTATACCTGTGATAGAACATCTGTTGTGAAAGAAACCCACACATTCTGCATGTGTATTTCTAGGTTACTAAGGTTGCAGTCCGTTGAAAAGAAATGTCCCAGAGACTCAGTGTGTTTTGAAACATTTAAGGTAATTTTGTATTAGACATCTGCAACACACTGTGTTTCTTGTTTGAAGGATTTAAAGTTTGCTTTTAGAGAGCACAGAGAGCTTCTAGGGCTCTGACATGGCAAAACCCAGGGGAGTCTGGCCCGTAGACATGATTCTTGTCAGTCCTGCAAGGGTTCTGACATGCTTGTGATGAGTGTAAAAGCACAGATGTTTTCAGTCTTATTAGATCTTTAGAAGCATCACCCTTTGTTTACCTTACTATAAGATGAGTTTTTCCTGCAATTTAAAATGAAAAAGAATTCTACAGCTGAACTACAGTAAGAGCTAAACAAATCACATTTTTCTTCCTTCCTAAGATGTGTTTTGTTCCTTGAACTTCTGAAATGTAACTGCATGGGACTAAATGTATGGTGTGAAGGTTCAACTGTCTGATGTGCTTCATTCACCCGAATACAGCTGTGTGAAAGTCACATACCACAAGTAGTAGAGCTGGAGATAAACTGGCAAGCCCTGAACTTTGCATTTCCTGTTTTTCACGTTTTTCAGAGGAATGAAGGTCATTGAAAATAGAGCCCAGAAGGATGAAGAGAAGATGGAAATCCAGGAGATCCAGCTTAAAGAGGCTAAGCACATTGCTGAAGAGGCTGACCGCAAGTATGAAGAGGTCAGTTCTTGAGTGCAGGTCATTTCTTTCTAAAGCCCATTAGGTTGTGCCTGTAATTTTTGTTTTTCTCTTTTGCCTTTTAAGTTCAAAAGATCACAAACACTGCTCTTTACAGTTGTGGAAGGAAAATCAGGCACTCAGCTCGAGAGACAAGGTGGCAGGAGATCTGTGCTTAGATCTTTCATTTAAATGTTTGAGAGTATTCCCTGATCTCCTAGGAAGAGAAATATTTTTCAGTTGCCTTTGGTGAATGAAAAGGAGGTCTTGAAAAATGTCAGATAACTAAGTCTCAGATGAATAATGAAGATATCACATAATCAAAACTCATGTGTTGACCAAAAAAGGAAGAGACCTAGCCCCCTGCTTTGTAGGTTCTAGAAACAGGTGAGGTGTAGTGCAGCAGCATAATATCCCTGATTGTTCCTTGCCTGTCCTTGTAGGTGGCTCGTAAGCTGGTGATCATTGAGAGTGACCTGGAGCGCGCTGAGGAGCGTGCTGAACTGTCAGAAAGGTAAGTGTGGAACTGCTCTGAGATGTATGTGAGGTGCTGGAAGAGAACTATAACTGCATGAAATGTTGGCAGCACACCGTGTGTTCAGCTCAAAGCTGTGTTTTGCTCATTTACTGTAATTGTTGAAATGGTCAGTGCCAAAGTGTGTTCCTGTGTGTGTGTGCGCGTGTTTTGTCACTGCATGCTGTACCTGCACACTGATTTTGTGAATGGCTTTTGTGCATTTCATGTGTTCACTAACAGCCAAGCCCGACAGCTGGAAGAACAGTTAAGAATAATGGATCAAAACTTGAAAGCATTAATGGCTGCAGAGGATAAGGTACTGATACTAATAAACAGTTTTTAGGTTTAACTGCAACTTGAGTGTTTCAGCTTCTGTAGCCAGTTAGCTCACTCACTAGTAACAAATAAGTCCTTGCTATGCTCTTTGCTCTCTCTTTGCATCTTGCTTTGGTGGTTTTCTTTAGTCTCTTTTTTTGTTTATTTATTGATTTTCATCTTTAAAACTGATCTCCTGTGCAGCCAAAAGAAGCTGAACTGTCTCACGTGTAAAAGCTCTGTAAATGTTTCTGTGTAAGCCAAGAGCTGTAGATAAATTTCTGTCTGGTCATTGTCTTAATGTGCACTTGAACTGGTATTTGGCATCACAAAGAGTTGCTTTTGGTCTGTGATGGATCAGCTGCTTTTGAGGCTGTTCTTTTGCCCTGTAATTGTTTTCATTTTTCTCTATCTTTTCCCCCTGTTTTCTCCTGTTTCTTTTGCTTGACTGAATCTTCCATCCTCCCCTTTCCTGCCTTACCTCCGAAATAACAGCAAATGTGCTGAGCTTGAAGAGGAGTTGAAAACTGTGACCAACAACCTGAAGTCGCTGGAGGCTCAGGCTGAGAAGGTAGGCTAGAGACTTACGTGAGAATGTGTCCCTTACATTGTCATCTGGCTTCTGGGGTTTTCTTTGTGTGTCACTTTCCAGCATTTCTTCAGGGCTGTTGTCAATAGAGGCGTTTGGATTTACTACTCAACTCATGTTTGGTTCCTGTTGGAACATAGCATATCTTGTAGTTCCAAATAGGTCAGTATTATTTGGCCACATGTTCTGTTGAGTACTCTGACAGGATTAAGTGTTAATTATAGAATGTCCCTCAAAATGGCATTGTGTACCAACATTCAATTTCTCCAAAAGACATTCCTCCTTAAAACTGTAGTACTAATTTCTTCTCAAAGTTCCCACCATATTGCACTGGAATGTAACTCAACAGAAGTTTGACTCTTGTAATAAACTGTACTACCACAGCCTTCCAAGTAGAATTAATTTTGTTTTGCATATAGCAATTTCTTGTGTAGAGTTTCAAATGTGGTATTTTTTGTTATATTTAGAATACCCATCTAATACCAGTGATCCTCTTTCTAATTACAGTACTCACAGAAGGAAGACAAGTATGAAGAGGAGATTAAAGTTCTGACTGACAAACTGAAGGAGGTAAAATTAGAGCTGTTCATTGCAACATATCTTCCAATGCACCTTTGAGTCTTTTAATAGAAACACTACTTCGATACTGTAAGGATGAACATACCATTTTGGAAACAGTTAATGTTAAATATCTCCCCTAGAAATTAGTTTATATTAGCCTTATTATTTGCCTCCTCTCACTGTACTTATTTCCTCATTTGAATTATTTCTCCTTTACTCCTAAGTACTCTGTGTATATTTCCTAAAGTAGTCTGTATTTGTCCTGACTTCAGGCTGAGACCCGTGCTGAGTTTGCTGAGAGGTCTGTAACCAAGCTGGAGAAGAGCATTGATGACCTAGAAGGTATGGGGTGCTGTTTTTCTACTTACTTTGGAAATACATATCTCTTATTCTTCTCTTGTGTGAGGGTTTTTGTTGGTTTTTTTTTAATACCCAATTCTACTGGGCTGGCTTGTCCTGCTTATGTAAATGGGTCTGCCTAAAGAGTAGACAAAATATTTTCTAAAATAAATGTATTGATAACTTAAATGTTTTAGGTGAACAGTGTTTTGCTCTTGCCTGTTACTTTTTCTCTTATATTCTCAAGACTCCTTCCATTTTTTTGCTTTATATTCTTCTGTTTGGAAGTATATGAATGTTACAGGGTAAATGATCAGATGCCAAGTGCTGTTATCATCTTAGTAAAGAGCTGATGAAGAGTTGCATTATGTTTGCAATAGTTAGGAATGTAGCAAGCTAACCTAATTTATTACTGTGATAAGTGTGGGTTGGGGCAGGCTTTTTGTGGCACAGACCAGTTGTTGGGTTTTGGTAAAGCTAATAGATTGTTTACATAATCAGAAGGACAGCTTATTCACCTTCAGAGGGTTTGTTTGGAAGGTTTTGATAACTCTATCAGCACTGCAGCAGAGTAGTAGAATGTGCTTTGTGCCTCTGGAGAAAACAATTCAGTAGGACTTTGTAATTTGAAGTTACATGGAGTTCACTATTTAGATGCAGTACAGTAAGTGTAGGATTTGAAGAAGCTAAATTGTGTGGCATGGCAGGCTGAATTCTGTATGAAGGTGATGAAATGCCTAAATAGCTGCTGAAAATTTATGATCCCTGACTCAGGAAGGCAGCAGAGAAGAAAGATAAGTGTTTAGAAGGAACAAAAATTGCTGTAAGAACCTGAGTTTGACATCACACAAACCAAAGTGGTTTAAAAAAAAAGTGGTATAAAATGGTAACATCCTCCTTGAGCCCCATTTTTCGATCTTTTCTCCCTAGCTCCTGTGTCCCCTCCTAATTAAAACAAAAAAGCATTAAAACAAAAATCCAGGGCAGTGAAACGTGGATTTTTGCTTCTTTTGTACTTTTTCTTGGTTTTCTGTATATCACAGGTTGCCCAGTTAGCACTGCAGTTAATGAACTGTTGCATAGAACTGTTCACTATTTTCTTTCTTTTATTCTTCTCTAATTTTGTTTAATTTTGTCTGTCACAACACTTCTTTCTGTGCACTCTTCCCATTTCCTTCGGCTTCTGGATGGTATCCCCATGCCACCACCTTCACCTTCCATCCCATGATCCTGCTCCATTTCCTTGCACACCTCTGCTTTTCCTGGGGGAACATCAGATGAGCTCTATGCTCAGAAACTCAAGTACAAGGCCATCAGTGAGGAGCTAGACCACGCTCTCAATGATATGACTTCCATGTAAATGTCTTCCCAGCCTGTGCCTGCTCCTGCTTCCCTGCCCTCACTGATTGCGCAGTACCAGCCTTGTGAAATGATGCTCCCTGTGTAGTGGGAGATGCTTTCCTTTAGACAGAATAGGTGTACAAAATACCATGAACAATTGCTTTACCCTGGCAAAGTGTGGGTGAGTGTTGTGCCAAGCCTGGTAAATACTCATGGTGATTTTGTAAGCTTGTGGTTACTTTTTGATTCTGTGTCTGCAATCCTTGTGCCTTGTGGTTGCCCTTTGTTTGTAGCTCTGTGTTTATCCTTTCAGTTCACCTCTGTTCAAACATTATCTGTCAGGCCCATCATGTTTGTTTTACCAAAGAAAATTGCTGTGATACATGTTGCATTCAGAGTGTGTTCCTTTGCCTGCTGTCACAGTTTTTGCTCTGGCAAAGTTCCTGCAAAAATGTCAGAGAAATTTAGATTTAGTTGTATTCTCTGTTAATGACAGTAGAAAGTGTTTATCTAAATTTCCAGAACTGCTCTGAAAATTTCAGCTGTTACCACTGAATTACATGTGTGGAAATGGATTTAAAATACCTTGTCATTTAAACCCATAAAGGCAAGGACTGAATTGTAGGTTGCTTCTGCCTATTTTCTGGATAGCAGTAGTAATTTTATTTGCATACACTAAAAATGTGGTAATACCAACTTTAGTCATAAGGAGAAAAATAAAGAGTGGCAGCAAAGTAGGAGAGTCAGCAGCTGTAAGGAGTGACTCGGTGCGGTGTTTGACACAAACTGACTCTGAACAGAGGTCAGCTGTGCTACCTCCACCTTCCCATGCATGAGCTCTGCAGCTGACAGGGGAGAGGGGAAGAGCTGTGGCTCTCAAGTCCTTGGGAGGTGCAATGTTTAGTCCCAGCATTCCCTTTTGGAAGCCCAGGCATGTTTTCAACAAGACATAAGATTGCTTAGAGCTTGAAACATATTTTGTGTGCACCCATAGTTTAATGGTTTTTTCTTCATGTCTTTTTGTCCCCATGTCTGTTCATTACTTTCCTCCTTCTCTCTACCAACATCTTAGTAGAGGTCTCATGTTGCCTGCTTTGTATGCTTTGATTTTTTGTTTTTACATTCCTTCCCAACATATGGTTTTGCTCAGTGGCTTATCAAGCAAACGGATTTCTTTTTTCCTCCTCTGTATACAGAGATTACAATATTTCTTTAATTTGGGCTATTTCTAAGTGGAAAACAGACTTAAAATTGCACTCTTCTGGTACATGAGGACATGACTGTATCATTCCAGTCCCAGCATGGTGTGCTGTTTCTCTAGCATAGTCATCTCAGCATGCTGGGCTCTGCTGTGCCATTGCTGCTTTTTTGAAAGTCTTTACTGCACGTTTTTTCATTTTCTACCTTATCTCACTTTTTCTTTTTATGCAGATAATTTTCTTTGCTTCAGTTCTCCAAAGACATCTTCGTCGGGTTGGATAAAACATCTTTCCAAGCTTTGGACATTTCATGGGTTCATTGTCCTGTCTTCTAGCTTAGTTGACTCTTCCTCTATCACCTGTCTCAGAACATGCTCTGTTTGTGCTCTGCTGTACAGAAACTACATTTCTCAATGTAAAATAAATATCCCAGCTGTATCCCTTTTGCTATTCCTTTGCCTTTTATTTATTTAAATAACTATTTAAATTATTAATAAAATTTGCGCTTTTATTCTGTTAGGGATTTCATTTTTTGGTGTTTTCATTTTTTAGCTGAAAACACTTTTGCCTGAATGTTAACAATGCCAAGCCAGCGAGTGCAGTGTGTGAAAACTGACCAGTTATTATCTTAGTTTTTCTCAAACTCTGCTGCAGATAAAATGACACATAGATGTAATAGGAATTTTTCCAGTTGTTATTGTTAGGACAAAATTTGCAAGGACACCACTTCCTTGGGGTCACTTGGTCGTGGGAGCATGGCTGAGAGAGCAGTTAATCCTTGATGTAACCAGATTTTTCACTTTAAAGCCTGAAATATTTTCCTAGCTTTTTGCTGAAGACTTCTTATCTTTATTTGAATGTGCTTGTCCATTAACTTATATATTTGAGATAGATTTAAAGAGGCAGCATCAAAAACTGTAAATTATTTTTTTCACCCAAAAATAATCCTTGAAATGTCTTGCAAAAAAGTTTTCCCTCTTTCACACCTCAGTTGTTCAGCAAAGATGGTGCTTGCTAGCATTTTGGGGTTTTTACAATATATTTTTCTTGAGTGGTATGATAATATTCAAGTTCATTGGGGAGGTTTTGGTAGCTTTCCACTTGTGCTTAGTTCAGATTTGTGAGTTTGAATTGCAGACTTACGAGACATGTCTCAAAGCTGGAGTAGGAAAATTCTAGTGATTATGCTATTAATGAAATTACTCTGTTGCAAAGTGGAACATGGATTTCAGGTTTCAGCTGATTTATCTCTGTATAATTAAGGATGAAGCATTAGATACTGACATCTTGTGCTCTTTTGGTGTTGTTATTTGCAGCTAGGGAGCGTATTGCCTTATTTTAATTTTATTTACATCACAATGAAAGACGTTATTTGCCAGTTCACAGGAAAGTAAAAACTGGATTGATTTCTGGTGATGCTGTAACTCCATATATTGCTAAAGTTCCTAAGTCACCAAAGCTAAATAACTTCATTATACCATAGCTGAACTGTAGTTTTTAACTTGTAGAATAATGTGAATGTCTCTTTCTTGTTCAGCTTCAAGATTATTCAATAGTGCAGTCTAAACTAGGTTTTCTCCCCTCCTCAAAACTTGTTTTCCACATAAGGCTTGTGAATGGATACATGCCCTTCCTGGCCTGCCATCCTTGGATAACCTTGGCATATCCCAGTTTTGTACCTATGACACATCCTAATGTTGCTGGCTGGGGGGAGAAGCCCAAATATAGGATGTATATCAGCAATCACAGATAGTTCAAGTAATAAAGTTCAGTAACTTACTACTCCTCAACTGACATACACACATGGCTGTGTGTAGGTAACCAGGTAGAATGAGATATATAACAGTTAACCAAATATAATAGAATAAGCATTTGTAAAATGGCTGAGGCTAATCACTTCACAAATGCAAGACTTAAGGGGAATGTGGTCAACTGTAACTTGTCATCTGAGGCAGAGTAAAATATGCTACAGCAACTCCAGCTTCTTAATCTATTGTGGTTCAGTTCATTGTTTTAGCAGAGTTTTTTGCCCATTCAATTCCTTGCAATACTGGTGTTTCTTAAAAAAAAGTAAACAAAAAAAGCAAAATCTATTGTAAGAACCTGTCAATTTTTAACATAGTGATTTTAAACATCAGTAGTAAAATTTTGCCTTCTATGCCCATCATACATGATCAGCTCTGCACTGAAGGATGGCAGATTGCTGCACAGAGTACTGGAAATGGGCAGTGCAATGTTGATCCCCAGGTAGCTGCATTCAGAATTCCTGGCTGGTCCTGCTGCACTGATCGGCACTCCAGGGAGCTGTTGTGGTTCCCTGCTCTGGTGTGATTCAGCACTCTTGTCACCCTCAGCTGTGGTATTGTACCTGCCATGTCTGGCTGTTTTGTGCCTGAGGCTTCTTCCCAGGAGTGCAGAGCTGGCTCTGGGCTCTGCTGAGCAGAGGCTGAGCTTTGCTGGCTCTGCACAGAGCCAGAACTCCCTGCTTGGCTGCTGGGGCTCCTACAGAGCCAGCCTCTGCCTCTGGAGGAGGTGGACACACAGCCCATGGGGAATCAAGGGCTCACAGTACACTTGGGAAGTGCTTTCCCTGCTTTACTGGGAGATTTAGTTGTTTTGGAAGTTGAGAAATACTGTCAATCTCTGCCTCAGTCAGAGAGGAGATTTCTGTGATGATGGTAAGCGTAAATTCACATTATTCATTTTTGAATAACAACTATCTACACTTTGCCAGACAAAGTGAAATTTTAGTTGCTCTAAGGTTTTGATGTTTTTTTCCCACATTTGTGACGTTATCATGATGAGAGGGACAAGATCCATTTGTTACTGGGGCAGGATCAGAGCTGTGAAATGTGCCCTGGCTTTACTCAGCTGGCTGTGGAAGTTTGGGCTAGGGAGGAAGCTGGGAGGAGTTGCTCACCACACAAGCATGTCCTGCAGACCAGCTCACTGCACAGCTTTGCCTTTGCTGTGTCCAGTGCCTGCAGGGAAAGAGGATTCCTGTGGAAGCTGTTAGGCAGCTTGTGGAAAAGAATCAGAAACAGTCATTTCCTGTAGGGGAATAATCTGGGATCAAGAGCTCGGGAGTGCAGTTAGGCTATTGAGAAGAACATGGACAATTTGAGAACACAAGATAGTCAAAAGCCATTGTGGAACATTTTTTTCACTCTGCAGAGCAACTCTCACTAAATGTGCTGTCACAACATGGCTGTGGCTGTTCTGTTTCAACATGAATTGTCCTCTATGTTTGCTGTTTTTGAGCAAGGTGTTCATCCTTCCTTTTCACTTTCACCAAATGTGAGTCTGTTTTCTTACAAAGCAGAACTTGGCAATTTAAAGGTATCAAAATGTGTTGATTTGAGTAACACAATTATATTTACCTATCAAAACTAACATTTCAGCCCATCAGGCTTCCTAGGAAAGGAATATGGGCTGAGTCACACCTGGTGGTAGTTGCCTTCTAGCATATCTCCTGCTGTTACTTATGCTGGCTGTGGTGCAATTGCTTTCTCTCTACTGGCAAGTGAGATTCCACCACACCTTAAATAGTTTGCAAAGAAAAAATGGCACTTATAAAACAAACCTTTCATACACTGTACAGAAGACTAAAGCAAGACTTAGTACTTCTAGGAATGTAGCTGCAGTTCTTCCATTTCTATTCCAGTTTGTGTCTCACAGCTGTTCCCCACAACAGGATTCTTAGCCAGTTCTTGATGTGGTACAATAGCTGTTCCTTGGAGTAGCTATTACTAGAGTTCTAGAAACAGAGGTAAAATGTTTCTCTCTATGTTACTGAACTGTCTGTCATGTGACCAGTTTCTTTAGTAACTCTTATTTAACTGTTTTCTCTGTCTAATCTGTCTTCATTCTGCCTCTTTTTTCCCTTCTAACCTGCTTGCCTGTGCAGACCAACTCTACCAGCAACTTGAGCAAAACAGTCGCCTAACTAATGAACTAAAGCTGGCATTGAATGAGGATTAAACTTTAGTGTGACTATATTGTTAACTTGTTTGAAAACACCTTCTGCCAAATTTCTTTTAAGGATGAATCAGTAATTGTAGAAATAAGCAAGAAACTTAGAAATTGATTTTTTTTTAACTGTTGATTCTGTGGTAAATTAATGAAAGAATTTCTCTTGGGAAAATATGGAAATGCTTCTTCTGGATGAGGCTTTTCATTATGTGTCTGCACACCTATTTTGGAGGAGCACTAAGCTCTTCTGCTGTGCAGTAGCTTCTTTCCACTTAAGTAAAGAGCTGCAGCATTTCACTAATAGTATTCAAAAAGTAACAGCCTTTGTTGCAGAAAGGCACTCAGTTTATCCAACAACATTAATTGGCCCTAAGATTTTTACCACAGTGAGAGAAAAATATTCACTAGAATCTATATTTCTGTATTTCAAAACCAACTTAAAAGATAGGTACAACTGTTTTGTCTGGAGACTTTGATGTGATAATTTTGCCTTACTATGAATTTGGCTTGTATTTGACATTAAAAAAAAAAGAATGGGAGCTCCATGTGACAGTACCCAATCAGTTTAAAGGTATGCTTGCATAGTATGAAGTTACTATTACTAGATCCTGGTGGGATGCACCACCAGAACATTATGTTCATTTATTGTATCAACTATGTGTGTTAATTGATTGTCCTATAAAAGTGTGCATGCAACATAAGGCTACTAACTTTGAGTTTATTTGTTTCCTAGAAGAAATAAATTTCTTAAAGGTCACTTCTCTGAAAACTAGAATAGTTTTAATTTTTGTTCTTTGTGTTTTTGAATTCTATGAAACTTTTAATTTTGTATCTGCAAAGAACTTTATTGCCTACTTAAAAAAAAAAAGAAAAAAAAGCTGCTTATTATCTCATACCTATAAGCAAAGAGCTTCCAGAATATTGTGTCTCTGTTGGCAGTGCATTTTCTTAACAAATGCAGCTGTGAACAGTTCTAAACTTGCATTACTTGCTGTTTGTTTTATTAATTTTGAATTCTCTCTAGTTGTGTTATCTGGAAACATTGGTATTTATAAGCATGCACATTTCTTACCTTTCTAAACCCTCTGAGAGAAATGATGATTGCATGCCTTCATGTTCTGAGAATCAGTGCCTCCAAAGAACTGCTATTCATGTTTTAATTTTCTAATCCCACAACAGAGAAAGTGGCGCATGCCAAAGAAGAAAACCTTAATATGCATCAGATGCTGGATCAAACTTTACTGGAGTTAAACAACATGTGAAAACCTTCTTAGCAGCAACCACACTATTTGTTTTATTATTTTTACACCTGCTTGCCGTGAAGCCCCATAAACATGTCTTTATTTTAGTTTCACCACAGTCACAAGAACATCTGCTAAATTATCAAGCAGGGGTCAGGGAAACACCAAAATGGGCAAGCCATATGCGGGTTAAGCGACATTACATTATGGTTTTAATGTGCCATTTCCCAACAAAAATGTTACCTACACTTTGTAGAGAGTTCAGCAATTCAGTATGCTTAGTCTTTTTGAAGAATCCTGGCTGTGGCAGAAAGTGTCCCACCTCAAGTGCCAACTACAGTTTTTACACAAGAAGAACAATAGATGTTCAAGAGAGATCAGGTGGAAATGGTGCTATTTTGAACAAAAGGTTCTACTTGAAGTCTTTTGTTTGATATCAGACAAGTCAGGAGTTGTCCAGCACAGTAATTTATTTTTATCAGGACTTGACTGATCTGTGAGAATTTGGACTTTCTGTGCCTTCTAATTCAGTAAAACGAAGATATATAAGCAATGGAGACAAGTGAAGGCTTCTGAAGGTTTTAAATTGTATTCTTGCAACTCAACACAGAAGTGTAGGTCAGCATTTCACCTTGAGTTTTCATTCGATTGTATTTTTCATGTTGAAATGAAAGATTCAATAAATTCAGGACAAAACATTAATTTGGAAGAGATTGTGTTAAAATGTATTTTATTTGTGGGTATTTGGGGTAGGGGAGGAATTTTTAAACTGATATTTGCCTCACTTTTTTCACAGTTTCTTTGAGCAGTCTTAAAAGTATACCTGTATGTAAACATTGTATAATGATATGAAATAAAATGCACATTTTAGGACATTTTTTAAATTTTGTTCTCCTGTGGTTTGTTTTTCATCACATCAGTTTCCTGTGCATCCCTGTGAAAACTCTGCATGTGTGCAGTGTCTCTCGTTGTGTGAAACACTGTTAACACACTGGCTCTGAGTCTTTTCTGTGTTGTTAGGCCAAGGTACAGAAATGTGGTGGTTTGGACAGATGTGGGTCTGTGGCTGCTCAGAGGGGCCCTTTGAGGGCCAAATTGCAGGAGCCTGTCCCTGTCTTGACCAAAATGGTTTTGGTAAGACCATTGCAGAACTCCCATAGACCTCTTTGGGAAAGGAGTCCTGAAGGCCATGCTCTTGGAAACTACACTACCATCTGTTTGTATATCCTACCTGATAATATGTACTCATTGAAAATCATGTGTCATGTTCATAAGAGATACTTCCACTCAACTTTTCACTACTGATTGGTAATTTCTACATATGTAGGTGTCTTTATTTGTAATTGTGAGGTCTGTCAATGGGCAGCCTCAGGACTTGGAAAATAATTTTTTATTTCTTCTTTTTCTGTAGTATATTGCTGAAAGCTGATGCTGTCCATCCCTCTAGCAGCAAGGAGCTTGGTAGGAGACAGGTACAGATAACAGATCACTAAAGAATTTCCATTAGTGGGCTCTTAGCAAGCAACTGAAAACAGATGTCTTTATCAGCCACTGGTGTAAGCTGGTAAAGGGGTAATTATACTGTGTAAAAATACACAGTAATTTCAGGTTAAATGGGAGTCAGAGAGGGAGGATGTACTGGTACGAGCCTGGCTTTTTTTAAATTGTGTTTTAAAGGGAGGAACTTGGTAACATTACAAGCTTTTGTGTGATTTATTGGCTGCTGCCAAGTCATCCTAAATGGAAAGGATGAAATCCCTGGCTTCATGTTTCTCTTGTGTTTTCTGGGGAGCAAAATACATGTTACAAGGTTCCTGCAAGGCCTTAGCTTGTACTGGAGACTGACAGATAAAATTCCAACCACATAGTGCTGAGGTAAGTTACTCTAATCTCTTGCTCCTTCCTTGCTGAGCACAAGGATGAAGTGTCGGGTAGTTGAGCTCTAAGAGTTCAACTCTCCATGTGTGTATGGCTTCCACTGCTGCTGCTGGAGTCAGGATAACAAAGTACTGTGCTGGGAATTGTTTGTAGAGTAGGGCCCAGGGCCACCCAGAGAGTCAGAGGCTGTGCAGGAGGAGAACAGAGGAGCTCTTGGCACAGGCCTACGAATCTTACACAGCAGAGTGTGCTGCCAGCTCCACTGGATTGCTGTTATGGTCCCTTTAGTCCTAAACAATGTCTGAGTGAGGTCAGACCCTTTGTTTGCTGCTTAAAATTGTTTTTCAGGAGACCACAAACTGCTTTGTGGTCTGGGGAATCTGAGTTCAACTCTCACTGTGTGTCAGGGTAGGAGAAGGCTGTGGTTTTTATATCTCTTAATGGTATCATGTCACCATTAATAGGGCAAGCATGTGCAAGCAAGGAGATAAGAATTAATCTGAAAAAAATCTATTTGCAGAATAGACTTCCCCAAAGTGACTGTTGGAGATAAATCCATAAAGCTTCGTAATAGGTAAATAAAAGCTTTCCAGTTTCAAGGAGAGCTGAATGCAGCAGTGAACGTGATGATGATGAATCTCACCAAGTGGCTTTTTTTGCTGACTAGCAACAGACACATAAATACACATAAGAGTATATTTGTTGGAGCAGGAAAATTGTTTTTACCATATCTCATAAGCTACTACCCCTCATGGGTTCTTGAGATGCAGTGTCTAATCAGACAAAACTCAGTGGAGCTACAAAGCACTGGCTTGTAAAAACAAGTAAGCTGAGCTCTGATTTAACCCTGTTCTAACAAATTTGCAGCTGCTTTGCTGTTTTAACTAAAAATTTTTTAAATCACAGAACCTTGCATCATTCAGCATTCCTCAAGATGTATGTCCTGGTTTGGAGAGTTACTCACCCTTTCTTTTAATGCAAAAACACATTTTGCAGTTTGAAATACATCCTAATTGTGCAGCCATGCTCTGTAATTGTCTGGTTTGGTTTTTGAGCTGACCTCTCAATGAAGTGAGTAGTTCTGAGAGCACCAGAACTGGCAAAACCTGCCTTCTTGCAGATTCCTATCTCATGGTTGGCTGTAAACTTGGAATTAATTATTTTCCAGATATGGAGATATTTGTGTTGTCTCCTGCTCCCTCTTGGGATTTCTCTGATATTGAATAATGTACAAGGCCTGCTGCAGGGTGTGCTTTCCTTCCATCACGACCCTCAGAGGTATGTTCTATCTTAATGGTTCCTTATGTTCACAAATCTTGCAGAAATGTATTTTATCTTTTAGAGTTCTGTGTGGTCAATCAGTTCCATCAAGAGTTATTGAATGGGTGAGAGATAAGAACAGGAACTTAGATTAGTAAACAAGGCTAAAGCAGTAGGCTGCACCTACAGAGCACTGCCTCTCAGCTCTGGATCTCTAAGGTATTATATGTATTAAATTCTACTCAAAATCTGGGCTATTACAGGAATATCTGTGCCAATACACTGGGCTGTCTACGACTGCTGTAATGTTCATTAGTGACAGAAAAAGAAGAAAGTGATTAGCCAACTAAATTTTAAAATTGGGGAAGGAAACACTCTACATGACTCAGCACGTAGGAAAATAGAATACTTTTTCCTTTAGGTATTCCTCTGGGTGGGCTTCTTTTAATAATAAAAAAGGACCATCGGTGAAAGATTAAGTGGGGATTGCAGCAGAAAGGTCAAAGCAGTGGAAACAAGGATAATGCTTGGAGGATTTTTTGAAAATGCACACAGGAATAGCTCTTTTAATAGAGGGAAGCTGTATAACTTACTGTCTTCAGTGTGTGTTGTGCTCTTTTCAAGGTACAGAGAATCTGTGCAAGATTGCATAATCATCTTGGCTTCAGTTGCAAACCCATCTAGTTTTCTGTAAGTCAGAGCCTTGCCAATTCATAAGCTGCAGCTGAGAATTGCATAAATCCAGGATGCCCATCAATGCCAGCAGCTTAGTGAGCAATCTAGATAGTCCAGATGGAAACAATGGGAAACAGAAGCAGATAGAAGTCTTGCAGACACATAAAACCCCGTCACTCCTTTCCACTTGTTATTTCCTGCCTCATAATGCACCAAAATAAAAGGACATTCCATAGTATTTTGGATTTGAGTATTGTGGACCTTAAGGACATCACAGCACTGGCTTCTTCCTGTCTCTTTGCTGGTTTGAGGAATAGCTGGATAAAGATTAAACAGCATATTTTTCATTTAAGAAATAGAGCAAAGACACACAAAACCCCCAAGTCCTGCAGACCCAGCTACAACTGCCAATACCACATTTCATAACACACTGACGTGTAGGGTTGTGAGAGCATCTTTCTATGCTTCACAGCAAGACTATATGGATCATGGGTATAAAGGGTTGATACATGTTTGAGGCCATGATCCAGCAAAGTATTTTCAATGCCTTCTACTCCAGGGCCTGACTATGATCTGCTTCTTGGGATTGTTCCTTTCTTTGATGTAGTTTTCATTCATTGCCCTGAGACACAAAGAGAAATGTCGAGGAAGAATCCATGTGGTCTGTCACAGCCAAAGCTCATGCAAACAGTGTTTCCTTGGCTGAAACCTGCAAAGTGCTACACCTAGTGATAGTTGGCTCTACCACTGGGGAAAATGATGCTGGTCTGGTGTTTCTACAGTACATTTTGTGAAAGCATAATCAGGGTGGTGCAACTGCAAAGTTCTGGTCAGTTGTTTTAACTTGGGACACATTGGTATTGATATTAACATGGAGATCTGTGTGGGTTTCCAGTTTAAAAATAGAGCATTTCTTTGCAGGCCCAACCAATAGTTTATTATGTTTTTCTTGACAAGAATATTACTTGGAGAAATAGCCTGGGAAAATGCTTCAGAATCTTTCCTGGATTATGTTTTTTTGCAGCCAGCAAGGATGAGCCTGCCAGACTTCTTTCTACTTAATCTGGATTGCTGTGCTACTTCCTTATTTTTTATTGTACACATGTAGACTATGAAATAGGATAAAAGGGTGATATAATTCCTGCAGGCTGTCCAGAAAAAAAAAAATCTGGAACATGAATTAGGTAAGAAAATAGCAAGGGAAACAGGAAGATAGAATTGCACATGGAGGCTAAAGGCCAGTCAGGAGGGTACAGAGAACATGAAGGGGATCTACAGAGGCATGAATTCTCCCCCCTCTAAATGTTGCTGGGTTATGCTTTGTCCTGCTCCTACAGCCTCCACATGTCTTTGCAGCCACCACATTCCTTTCCCACAGGGGAAGATGTTTGGCAAGGCTGAGGTAACCGGAATTCTTTGTCGACCTCGGCTGGGTTTAAAGTATGCAGGAACTTTTTCTGTAAAAATCATTTCAGTGGTTCTTGCCACACTGGCAGAATCTGGGTTAAATGTCTCTATGCTAGGACTTCATTATCAATTATCTTAACCAGGAAATTACAACACTTGGAAAAAAAAAAAATGCAAACCCACCATTTTTTTGCTGCTTGTCAGCAGGTAGCAAACATGTAGCACATGTGTGTGTGCTTTTATTACATTCACATGCTGCTATATCTGAGTGCAAGGCATTTCCAGGAAATTAACAACTGCTGGGAAGGATTGTGGATACAAGAGACAGCCCAACTAACGACCCAGACTGGCTGTTAGTCCATGGGAGGTGCTCAGTGCTGAGACTTACTGTCATAAATTGGAATGAAAAGCACATGAGCTTATGTGTCTGTGTGCAGAAGATACAGACATTATTACCATTTTGAGCAATTAAGTTATTGACTCCTCCCTCTGTGTCTCCTTCAGTTCATGTGCTGCCAGCAGTAGGAACACTACAGCTGGCAAAAGGACTGATAGGAAGGTTTACTCTAGATCCATTATATTTGTGAATCACAAACTGTTAACAGTTTGGATTTAATTAAAGAAAAATGATAAAATCCAAGTTTAAATTGAGTGCAGATTGTGTAGGGATTTGTGCCATTTCAGCTAAGATGTTTTAAAGATCATTTTACCAAACCACCCAGGTGCATACACAGCTTTGGCCATACACACATATGGAGTACATACAGCTAAGGCCTGCCTGTTTGACTAAGCCTTAGTCAAACAAACAGTTCCATTAGAGCAAAGTCTCAGTGTTGCAGAATTGAGCTTTAATAGCCATTGCACAATGGAAAGTTCTCTCTTGTGTCAAAGCTGCTGGATCTGTAGCTGCTGTGACTTTTGGTATGCAGGTTTAAAAACCAAACAGCTGCCCACAGTGAGCAGTGCAGTGTTATATTTTAATTTCTGAAGAATAAGCTGCTGTTCAGAGGTGCTGAGCAGTTCTTTTTCATCTGAGTAAGACACCTGCATACTGTATTAAAGGTGTGATATGGCAGAAATCCCTTTTCAAACTACTTTAAACCCAGAAAGCCCTAATATGTTTTCCCAGTTCCTCTTTTGCCCAAGTCTGTTTTGCCTGTGAATCAATAATGAAGCCATTACTCTCTAACGTCAGGCATATCTCTTACCAGTTATACATGTATTTCTCAGACAACATGGGGATTTAGCTTTGCTTCTTTTTTATTTTCCTGCTTGAGGATTTACAGGAACACAACAGCCCACATAAGAAATGCTTTTCCCTCACACCTGTTGGTTAAATTTACCAGGCACTAAGTCAAGTAGGAACTTGTTAGCTTTCATTACAGCACTTGGAAAAAATGTCATCATCCACTAAGTAGAGCACAGCCTCCCCTCCAGCACCAGCACGCCTTGAGCTTGATTCTCCTCTGATGGATGTGTCCTTATCTTGCTTGCCTTGACATTGCAGATTGCTTCTATTGGTGATGAAAGGATGACAAGAGCCCAAGCTGAGTGGCAGACACTGAGATGAGTGTGCAGGTAGTAAAATTGTTCTTCTGAGTAATGTTAACCACACTAAGGCATAACTATAAGTTAAGTGTGTTATGTACATTGCTACACACCAGAAAGTACACGTAGCATCTAAAACAAGGAAGTGATCCTGGTTTTGTTCAAGGTAAAAGAGATAAATGACAGTATTTCCAAGTCAAGCAGTTGATGAGTTATTCCAAGTCACAAGAGAGATGAACTGTCTTACACTTAGGGCATATTAGAGAATCACTCATCTCAAGCAGTTGTCTTCCATCAGTAGCAAAGTTTTTAAAATTTTCTTAATTTTTTCCCACAGCCCTGCTTGCAAAGATACAAAATAAATACCTACTTTAGTTTTTGCAAATATCCTGTTGCAGTATAAACCTGTGAAAATGTCATTAACTTGATTTATCCTGTATGGAAAGGGAATAAAGTAAAATCCCTGCTTACTAATTTGTGTAGCATATAGTAATTAGACATCTTTAGAGGGGCTCTTTTGAAATATATCTGAGTTTGGGAAGAAAAATGTGAAGCAAAGGAATGGAGATTTTAGTATGCATGGACTCATTCCCATAAGAATATGCAAGCCCAGTGCCAAATGCCTCCACCCAAATACCCGAGACGTTACTAATTTGATAAGAGTCCTTTTCCTGTTTTTTACTAGCCTGTGCAGTTTCTCAAGCTATCTGTACTCTGTTCCCACGAAGAGCAATTTTAGTGGCACAGAACATGTCTGCAAAGCAAAATGAAGGTGTAGTTGCAGCACAGGTAGGTGAAAGCCCACGAGAATGGATGGTCAGAGCAATAAATGTGTGGAAAACGGGCTGGCAACCAGCCTGCACATATAGTTGGGTGAGTATTTGGCATAAACTGCAGAGAACCTTTTGCTTATGGCAGTAGATATCAGTCAAAATACATGCTGGGGCTTCAAATAATGTTGAATGGCTTGGAAAAACTGCTAGGCTAGGTACTGAGCAGGATCCAGAGTCTTCGCTCCAGAAGAACAGGTAAGTACAGTAAATGCAAATCAGGACTGTATTCTTCAGACAGGGTATGCCTGAAGATTCACACAGAAAATCTGGAGCCATGTTTTTCCTCCTGCTACTGTATCTGTCCAAGCAAATGTGCCTGTTGTCTTTCTTCCTGACTTGTAGACACCTGCTGTGGAGGTGACACTTGGTGCTGGCACTTCCGGATGGCTGGATGGAGTTGCCTGGCCCACTGCTCTCACCAGTAAGTGTCAGGCTGTCAGAGTCCCCACAGCCACATCTTTGGCTCACAGACTCCAGGACATGTTCATGTTCATATTTTGGGGAGAAAGGGTGGAAAGAGAGGTAGTTATCACCCAACTATGAGGTGATCTTTCTAGAGCAAGCCAGAAAGCTTTCCCAAGTGCCAGCACGTGTAATTCTATCTTTAGGCATATGAGCCTCACAATACCTTGTTAATGTGTTTAGTTTTTCAGGTGTTTTACTCCTTCTATGGCCCTTACTTCTTTTGAAACAACATGCTTGAGTCTGAAAGAATACAACTGGAAAAGTCAAACTCTCTGATGCTGTGTGGTGCCTCTGGCACTCTGAGCAGTGGTGATGCACATCATCATTTTCCATGGTGTCTTGTACCTCTGCCCAGTAAGTGGGAGAAAAGCTGGGGAGGGTAAAAAGGTTACACACAGCAACTGAATTCTAATGATAAATGGGAATACATCCTCAGGCACAAAATTGTTCAGTCCTCTCTGTGGTGTTTTCTACCAGAAGAGATTGTTACCTGGAGAATAACTTCAGGAAAAACAGAAAAAATCTGCATGTTTTCTTTTGTGTGTGTGGTGGTTTTTTCTTTTTTACACTGATGTATTTCACAAATGTTCCTTCACTACATACTTTTAGCTGGTGAAAATTATTTTTCCTCTGAGTCCAAAAAAGTTTCAAGTAGACCCTGAATTAAAACTATAAGGAAGTCACCACTGCAAAACTGGAATTTTAAAACTAATGTTTTTGCAAAGAAGAAAAATAAGTGTGTGTGCCCTTTGGCTGATCTGTAACCACAGCATGGTCTTTTCAGCATTCCTTTTCTTAACATGCAAAATACTTTCCAAACTCCCATCCTGTTTTTTTAGGAACTGTGTCAGACTGCATGCAGCTTCTGAAACTAAGGCAGTAACAGTGTGGCACTATAAAACTTGCATATTCTATTTCATTGGAAGTATATAATGCCCAGATGATACACCCTGAGTACACAGGAAAATGAAGTAAATGAAGCAGAGCTGATGATAAACATGTTGATCTCACTGTCTGAAGACCCACTGCTTTTAATCCTGCTCTTTCTCTTGGTTCTCTTGTAACATATCTTACATGCCCAAAGATCTGCTCCTAATGTTTCTCAGCTGTCCTGTAACCTTATGGAAAGACCCAAACCAACCCAAACAACTTGGGGAAGATTTAAATCTTAAACTCGAGCTGTGAGTAAGCTCTTATTTCTGTACCTTTAGGGGGCTCGTGCCTGGGTTTATGGCTGGCTCTGACTGTCCTAGCATAGAATGTTATAGGTGCAGACTGGTGGGGCAGCTCTGTTACTGCAGTGGTGCACACCCTGAGATCACACAGCTCTTACCTTACCTGGTAAACAATAATACTCTGAGAACTGCTGTACTCACCAAGACCAAACAAAAACTGTATGTGGGTGAGGAGACTGTAATAACTGAGTTCAGAAACTGTGACAGCCAAGGAAGCTCCCACGGCAGTGGAACTACTCCTTTTGCTAGCAGCTGGTTAAATGGGTGAAGGGTTTTACTGCCATCTACTGTACAAATGCTTCAAGCCAGAGGAAAATTAAAATTCTGTCTCTTGGTTCTCAAATAAGTGAAATTGCTTCTGAAAAGAGAGAGAAAGCAGAGCTTGGTTTCTCTCTACATCTAATATTCTCCTTATTTATCTTCTTTTCTAATTCAGAAAGAATTTGGGTCTTTTATTTCCTTCCTGTGCTGAGAGTAGAAACATCAGGTTTGATCAAGGTAATCGTTATCCGTTCTCTCTTTGCATTTTCCATCAATTTACATTTTCAACATATCTATGTATACATAGATAATATTTTTTAATTGCTGTTTTCCTACGTTCTTCATTTTATCTAGTACGAATATAAATTACAATCCTTTTTGACAACTTTAGCTCTTGTCTGTTAATTATATTCCATTAGATTCAACACTTTTAGATCCAGAAATCTTTACAGAAGTTAGTCTTTAATCATTGGAATCCAGTTGGAATAATGGGAATCCATTGGATTAATGGATCATTTAATCGTTTCACAATAAATCCAAAAAAGAAAACAAAGGAGCTTCCTTACACTACTACTTTCTTCATTTTTAACAGCCCTTTCCTACATATTCATCCTACAAGCTTGAGTCTGGGTCTGTGGCAGTTACAAATGTTATTTAATAATATGAAAGAGCAGAGATGGGCTCATGATTTCAGGTCTGACCTGAAATCAAGGAAATCACTAACATTAATCACTTGTTTATCAGGGGAATACTAACTTTAATCAGGGGAATACTTTTATCAGGGGAATACTAACATTAATCGCTTGTTTTCTATCTTTCAGACTTTACATGTTGTTTGTTAAAAACATTACCCATTTTTTCAATGGAAGGTTACATTTAGGGACATGTCGCTGCAGAGTTTGTCAGTGAACTAGAAAAGCAAATGAGATCATCGTAGCAAAAAATAATGTGATCAAAGTCCAGACCTACAAGCAGGAACAGCCATAATGACATCTGTTATTACTGCTGAGACATCAGAATCCACAAAAGCATTTGCAGAAATGGAGGAGAACTGACAGAAGTGATGAAGTTGTTTTCAAAATTCCTTATTTTTTTTTTAACCCCAAGAGTTATGAACAAAAAAGTGTTGATGAAGCCTCACAATTTGCAAATGCCTGATGTTTCCACAAACTGGTGACCATCAGCAGCAGAGTGAGCATATTGCACCTTTTGCTGGTGAGCTGCAGCACTGCAGAACAGCACAAAAGCTGCTGCCCAACTTCCTGTGGTTCCCCAGCTCACATCATCACAGTAACAAAAAAGCCAGTGAATGCTGCAGCTTACAACTGAAGAGCAAGATAACTGGGAAGATACACCAGCACTTTGTTTGAAGGTCTTGTATTATTGAGCATTTGGTGTTTGACTTAGAGGCTCTAAAACCTTAAGGGATTCTTGATGGTGAGACTCCAGAGCTGGACCCAAGTGGAGGTGAGTGAGCACAGCCCTGCCTTGCTGAGACCCATTGTCTCACACCATTCTTTATCATCTGAATAAGGCATATCTCAATACAAGTCCAGCAAGTATAGCCTGGTAAGGAGGCAGAGCAGGGGAAAAGTTAGCTGGTTTAGTACTAAACCAACCATGTGGAGATTTTTCCACCATGCCAGAGGGGTCTCCAGATTGACTTTTCTGGTTATGTTACATAAAGAAGATGGACTACAGCTGAGACTCTATGCCTATACTTCTGAGTCACTGATGGACAAGAATGGAAAAAAAACATTGTCTTTTTTGTTAAATTAGAATTGGATCAGCCTAGTGCTTGCTGTCCTCATTTTCTATTGCTATCAGTAGAAAAAGAGTAGAAAATACTCAAAACATTGTAAGCCTGCTACCTCAATTCAAAGTTAGCAAACCCAGCAGTTTAGAGGTAGATAAAACTGATAACAATAGGCCAAGTTGTGCTACTGAACTTTAGCAAAAAGCTCCTCATTAAGGCAATCAGAGAAAAATTACACGCTCTGCTTCTGGCCCATTCAAAAGTGTGATGTGAAAGAGTGTTCATGCTGAGCAGGTTAATGTAAGAATGCAGAGAATCCTGCTGCAAAATGCTTCCAGAGACAGTTTAACACCATGAAAATGAGTTACAAGAAAGTAAATACATCATCTTGTACCACTTGGGTATGAAGTTGTACTATGATAAGCGATGGAGTTTTATTGAGAAAATACTAATGAGCAATAAATGCCTGCAGTGAAAAGGGTAGCATCTGGTCTGCATTTGACTTCACACATGAAAGCTATTTGGTCTGACTTTCTGCCAAATCCTGCCATTTTTGAGGTTGTCGGACATGAAGAAGATTGAAATCCATGGGTTAACACCTCAAAGAAGTGAGCCATACTTGTAAGCAGAAGTGGGGAATCTGTCCTTTTAGAACTCTGCATATGCCAGCTGTGCCATCCACACCCTTCTAGGCTGAAACCTGACACTACAACCAGTGCTGGAAGATTCAGCTATTGTAAGTAATTCCTGACAAACCTACTTCAAATATGATCATCTTGCAGTTAAGAGGTTTAATCTGGGTGTTAGCCTAGCTTGCTGTACTTCTGCCTGGCATACATTTAGCATCAGGCTTTTTTCATTTGATTATGCAAACATTTGCTGGGGAGTGCAGAGTTAAGAAATTATTTTGTGGCTTGAAGTATTCTTCACCTTCTCTATCTTTTTTTTATGCATCAGAGCAATGGAAGTGTTAGTTAATACCAGGTTATTTTGTCAGAGCCACATTGGTGCTGGTAGGAATTACAACCTCACCTCTATCAGGAGGAAGAGTGAGTGGTGCTGAGCCTGCTGGGGGTTCTGGGCATTTCAGATAACCAGCAGAGAGGACTTGTGCTTCAAAAACCTTTCTTTTCAAAGAGTAAGTCTTTGGGGAGGATGCACCTGTAACTGCACGTGGACCACAGCTTTTGGTTAACTAAAGGAACCAGCTCTAAGTCCCCTGTACTTGGTGCTGGTGAGGCCCCCTCTCAAGTGCTGTGTCCAGTTCTGTGCCCTTCAGGCAAGAAGACACTGAGGTGCTGCAATGGGCCCAAAGAAGGACAATGGAGATGGGGAAAGGTCTGGAGCACAAGTCTGATGAGATGAGGGAGCTGGGGGTGTTTAGCCTGGAGAAAAGGAGGTTTTGGAGAGACCTTATTGCCCTCTGGAACTCCCTACACCAGGGACAACAAGTGACAGGATGAGTCTTAAGCTACGTCAGGGGAGGTTTGGGATGGGCACTAGGAAGAATTTCTTCACTGAAAGAGTGACATTGGAATGGGCTGAGTGGGAAGGTGCTGGGAGTCACCGATCCCGGAGGTGTTCAAGGACAGACTGGACGTTGCACTTGGTGCCGTGGTCCATTGATAGGGCGGTGTTCAGGCTGCTCACAGGCTGGACTCGCTGATCTCAGAGGTCTTTTCCAACCTAATTGTTCTATGATTTATCGCCCTGGCCGGCCAGTCGTGCCGAGCCCCGGGGAAGCGGCCCGAGTGCCGCGTGTCCCGCCCGGCNGCGGCCCTGGGGCTGGGGGCTGGCGCTGGGGCTGGCTCTGGGGGTTCGAGCGGCGCCGGCGGGCGACGAGTCTGAGAGCGGGCGGGAGGAGAAGCCGCCGCCCCCGCGGGGCTTCGGCGCGGCCGTGGAGAGGAGCAGGGACCTGGTGCGGAGGATCAAGGTGCTGAGCGGGGGGATCGCTGGAGGCTGGCGGTGCTGGCGCGGCTTAGGCCAGCTCCATATAGGGGTGTGTGGAAGTGTGGCACAGTATGGGGTATCTGAGAACAAGGGGAGCCTTAAAGGCTGTAGGGAGGAGAGCAAGAGCCATTCGAGGAGTGGCCGAGGGCACTTGCTTCAGCCTGGAGGAGAGGAGACGGAGGGGAGACCTCAGTGCGGGCTGCAGCCTCCTCGTGAGGGGAAGCGGAGGGGCAGGCGCTGATCTCTGCGCTCTGTGAATAGGGAATATGGAAATTATGTCAGGAGAAGTTTAGGGGGATATTAGGAAAAGTTTTTTGCTTAGAGCGTGGTCGAGCAATGGGGTCCCCAGGGAAGTGGTCACGGCTCGCAAGCCTGACAGAGCTCGAGGAGCGTTTGAGCAGCGCTCTGAGGCACAGCGGGGGATTCTTGGAGTTCTGTGCAGGGCCAGGAGCTGGCCTCAGATCCTTGTGGGTCACTTCCAGCTCTGGGTATTCTGTGATTCGGTTTTAAAAGCGCATTGTAGCTCGAAAATCCAGCTGAAGCTTTTTTGAAATCTTGCCTGCCAGTAGGTGATGCAGTTTGCCGGTTATNGAGAGAGGCGCTTGGCAGCCCGGGGTGAAGGCGGGCGAGCCGCGCTGCCCTGAGCCAGCCCGCTGCAGGCCCTGCCGGAGCCCGTCCCGCCGCCGCGGCCGCGCTGCTCCGTGAGGCGGCGGCGGCGCTCGATGCGCTCGGGGCTCGGCCCGGCGAGGCGGTGCCTGTGGCCCGGCGGTGCCATGTCCGCCCCGGCCATGGCGGGCCTGGCGCGGGCCGTGCGGCGGGCGGCGGCTCCCGGGCGGCTCCCCGCTTCCCGCAGAGGGGGCGGCGGGGCCGGGGCGCGGCCCTGGGGCTGGGGGCTGGCGCTGGGGCTGGCTCTGGGGGTTCGAGCGGCGCCGGCGGGCGACGAGTCTGAGAGCGGGCGGGAGGAGAAGCCGCCGCCCCCGCGGGGCTTCGGCGCGGCCGTGGAGAGGAGCAGGGACCTGGTGCGGAGGATCAAGGTGCTGAGCGGGGGGATCGCTGGAGGCTGGCGGTGCTGGCGCGGCTTAGGCCAGCTCCATATAGGGGTGTGTGGAAGTGTGGCACAGTATGGGGTATCTGAGAACAAGGGGAGCCTTAAAGGCTGTAGGGAGGAGAGCAAGAGCCATTCGAGGAGTGGCCGAGGGCACTTGCTTCAGCCTGGAGGAGAGGAGACGGAGGGGAGACCTCAGTGCGGGCTGCAGCCTCCTCGTGAGGGGAAGCGGAGGGGCAGGCGCTGATCTCTGCGCTCTGTGAATAGGGAATATGGAAATTATGTCAGGAGAAGTTTAGGGGGATATTAGGAAAAGTTTTTTGCTTAGAGCGTGGTCGAGCAATGGGGTCCCCAGGGAAGTGGTCACGGCTCGCAAGCCTGACAGAGCTCGAGGAGCGTTTGAGCAGCGCTCTGAGGCACAGCGGGGGATTCTTGGAGTTCTGTGCAGGGCCAGGAGCTGGCCTCAGATCCTTGTGGGTCACTTCCAGCTCTGGGTATTCTGTGATTCGGTTTTAAAAGCGCATTGTAGCTCGAAAATCCAGCTGAAGCTTTTTTGAAATCTTGCCTGCCAGTAGGTGATGCAGTTTGCCGGTTATATATTAACTGTAATATTTTGTTTCTTTTGCATGTTCCATTCAGTAATTTAATTGAATTATTAAAGCAAAAATATTGCCTTGCTATTCTTGTTAGGTCTGTTTTTTTCCAATAGCTGAGTTAAAATGTCAGCTTTGCAAAGCAGTTTGTACCAGTTCAACCAAGCTGGTACATAACAAAATTTCAACTCTAATTTGACAACAATATACAGATTTATTTGTATGGGTTTTGTAGCTTTTTAAGTTCAAGAGCTTGGGAGGAGGTGTTTTTTAATTGTGAAAATCCTTCTAAATGCCTTCTGTCGTTTTTTGTTTGTTTTGTTTTGTTGGTTTGTTTGTTTGGTTTTTTTCAGGATGAAGCAGGAATCCCAGGTATATTAGTTGGAGTTTCTGTAGATGGAAAGGAAGTCTGGTCAGAAGGTTAGTATGTGGGAGTACTAGTTGTGTGTATTGTCAAGAACTGATGAACATTTTTAAAATGAAGAATTCAGACAAGCTAATCCGACTGGGATTTTGTCTGTTTGATGTCCCATCTCCAGACAGTAGCCAGAAATGGGTGCTTAGGGAGTATCAAATGACACCTTCCTTGGTAAACTTCAGTAATTTCCAAGAATGTATGTCTCAACAGTTAGATTGGAGAACTTTTCTTCCATTATTTTTTCAGATTAACCTTAGAATGTACTCTGGCCATAGAGCTCTACAGTGTAGCACTGTATGTAGGAGGTAAAGAACTGTTCTCCCCATATGAACTTCCTTAGTAGTCAAAGGAATAAGGGCTCACATTTTGTGACCTGTCTCCTGTTTATGGGCTGGGGTGTAGTTTTACTGGGCTTTCCTTTCAGAAATTGCAATTGATTTTTCTGGCTACACAGTTTAGTTTTAAGTAGTCTGTCAGTTCTTCTTATATCATGTAGACATTTGATGTTTAAAAAAGCCTCATCAAAATGTGTATCTGTTCTCAGAAACATTTCCATGAGTTTCAAAACACCCAGTTCTGGGTTGTTTGGGTCTTCTCCTCCTTTCTGTATAGGGGGCAAAGTAGGAACAACAGGTGCAAGTTGCAGGTATTCTGTGACCACAGTACTGAACCTGTTTTCTTGCTGATGGGAACAGTGTGAGGTTTGGAAGGTGTTTTCACTGGGGGAGCAGCATCTGCATTGACAAGCACCAGGCACTTGAGTAGTATCTATATAAGAGAAAGGGTCTGGGGCAAATGGCACATCATCTGTTTTCTTTCTTGTACTTTGTCAAGGTTTGGGGGTTTCCCTGAGCAGTTCGTTGTTAGACTATAGTTTTATGTAGACAGAGGTGCATTGCTTGCAGGCCTTTCTTGTACTGAAAACTGCAAATATGTCATTGCTACATTTTCTTGCTTTTATGCTGCGACATCAAGTGCACTTTCTTCAAACCTGGCTCAAACTGAAGACTAGTTGGGCAGCTTGATAGTGCCTTATTAATTCCAGTTCTTGCTACCAGCCTTGTGGGTTGGTTACATAGGAAAACACTGTTACAGAGACTGTTAAGCTGTATTTTAATTGAAGTCATGCTGAGTGATGTTGAAACATAGTAACACCTCAGTTTTGTGAAACCTCACAGCTTTGGTAATTGGAATGAATTTGTGAGTGGTTTCCTCTCTCAGTTTCTGTATTGATAAAATAAGTCCCTTTACTGCTTCAGCCATTAATTCAGAACAATAAAAGGAGTGTTTATGACTGTTGGTCAGTTATTTTATGGTCTAGGTTTTGGTCTCTTTGGGTTTTCTACACTGAATATTTGACCTTAGGAGTGTAAATTTTGGCTTAATCTTTAATCTCATTTATCATTATGTTTGTTGTACTCTTAATCAGCAACTTGAGGTGCCATTGTCTAATCCAATGGGCTCTGATTCACTGCTACTACTACAGTAAAATGTTATTAACTGAATTGAAGCAGGGGCTGGGATAGTCCAATGCTTCGTATCCCAGTTTAGCTGGAGGAAAAATATTTTAAAGGGCCAGTAAATCTAACTCATTGCATATAATTAATTCAGCATGTCTCTGTGCAAAGGACTTATCAGAGTGTTTTTGTTTCCTCCAAGGTTTGGGCTATGCTGACGTAGAGAACCGTGTGGTGTGCAAGCCAGAGACCATCATGCGCATCGCCAGCATCAGCAAGTGTCTTACAATGATGGCTGTTGCTAAACTCTGGGAAGAGGGGAAACTGGATTTAGATGCTCCAGTGCAGAAATATGTCCCTGAATTTCCAGAAAAGGTCTACGAGGGTGAAAAGGTATGTACATGTCTATTGGTAAGAGTTTTTTTAAAATTTTTGTTCCTGTCACTACATAGCTATCTGTGTACAGGTGCCTGATCTGGACCTATTCCTACAAAACACTCAGAATAATTTAGGCAAGTACTGATGTTTCTTGCTCAAAAAAGCATATTTGGATCTTCACTTTTATATCAAGTGTGTAGTGTCCACATATATACTTTTTTTTTAATACTGTGTTTAACACAATATTTAAAAGGTCTTGCACCTTTGTCTCTTCTTTGTCATGGTGAATTTTACTTTTTTGGTGATTTATTGCTTGTCTTTTAATGAGGAGAGCTCACATTATCCTGTCTGCCTAGGTCACTATTACCACAAGACTGTTAGTTTCACACTTGAGTGGGATTCGTCACTATGAAAAAGATATTACGAAAGTAAAAGAAGAAAAGGAAAAGGCAAACAGAGCACTGAAGCTAACCAAATCCCATCAGGATAAAGAACAAAAAGCAAAAGAAGGTAAAGGGCTTGAGAAGACTGATTGTGTCAAACAGAAGAAAGAACATGATAGTGAGACAAAAAGCCGACATTCAAAGCCTGGCAGGAATGACAAGGAGTTTGAACAGGAAGAGTATTATCTGAAGGAAAAATTTGAAAGTGTGATTGAATCACTGAAGATATTTAAAAACGATCCTTTATTCTTTAAACCAGGTGAGTTTCCATTAATGTAGACCAATCTAGCTCTTCTGGTGAGAGTTTTGTCTCAAATAGTTTTACATGCAATGATGATAGTAGAGTCCAGTGAAGAAGAGTGTTTGTGTGGGGGTTTTGGTTTGTTCTGCTTCCCTCCCTTTTTGTTTTCTTCATGTGCCCCATTAAAAGCTCAACAGAGAATTGGTCTGTTCTGCACAAACCATCTGGTCATGTAATATTTATGTATAAGACTTTTCTCCCAGGAGCAGTAAGTAAAGCAGTAAATGCTCTGAAACTTACCAGTTAGCGAATTTATAAAAACTAAAGCAGAATATAATTCTGGTAACAAATTTGTACCTACAAATTATTTTGTAAGCAGATACCAACTTGCTGTAGTCAGGTTCTGGGCCTTCTAGATAGGAACCAAAAGCAAAAAATTTTACTGAGGCACTAAATCAGACCTAAAAAAAATCTACAGAAGAAAACATAGAATCACAGAACTACTGAAGTAATTTATTGTTGGGATAATTTAAATTACTAATTATTAATTAAATTAGGTCTAGAGAGGACTTTGAGGAACTTCGGATATAAGTTTTAAACTAATTAGGTTAAGGTAAATTATATGCATTGCTGATAAATAGTAAATAATGTGCATTTAAGGGGAGAGGGGTAGAAAGAGGGAGAAGTTAAACACTCACCATCTTGGAGAGCTCTAGGAACCACTTCAAGTAAGAGATCTGTCTCAACTGTAGGCACTTTAGCAGTCACTCCATATGTAAATGTTTCATAGAAGGCATTAGCTCAAGGATGAGATTTTTAAAAAATGAAACATTTTTTGTAAATAAATTCTATTGTCTTAAATAATATGCATGCTTGTGTTCATGTAATATTTTGGAATATTCTAGAACTAGAAACACTGTGCTAAAAGTGATGAATACCCTTGAAAAATGTGAGTATTGCTGTTGTTTTCCCTTCTCCAGGGTATGGACACACAAACAAGTCACAGCAGCTGAGCATCTTTTAAGCAGTAATTTTATGGCTTGTGTCAGCTTTCCAAATCCAGACATCCTTGTTAGACCTGATGTGGTAAATCTCCTGGAAAGGATGTTAAATGTCAGCGTTGACATCTTGGCATGAAACCTGGCTCTGCATAGAGATTCCTGGAAGATTTTAGGGCTGTTCTCTTAGCAGGATCTGTGTCTGCTGCAGTACAGAATTTCCTGGGCCTAGGACCAACAATGTTTGATTAGTAATTGCTATATATAGTTTTATTTGAACATATGATTCCATTTAAGTATCATGCAATTAACGTGAGGTTTTTTCCCTTTCTCACTGTGTTTCTTCAAGGTAGTCAGTTCTTGTACTCAACATATGGCTTTACTCTCTTGAGTGCTGTTGTGGAGAGAGCTTCAGGACAAAAATTTACAGATTATATGCTGAAAATGTTTCGTGATTTGGATATGCTATCAACTGTCCTAGATGACAATGAAGCAATGATATATAACAGAGCAAGGTAAACAGGGGTGGAGCTGTTAATTTTTCCACAACAACTGTTGCCCTTTCTATTTTAATTAAGACAGCTGAATTAAGAATGTGTGATTTTTCTTTTCCCAGACATCTGAATGAAGTGTTTTATGTTACCTCAACATTACTCATGTAGCTGGTTCCAATGCCATGGTATAGGTTTTGTAATTAGCATGTAAAATTACAGAATAAGAAAAAAGTATTTCTTGTTCTAAGTGTGAATATGGAAGGTGAGGGGAGTAATAGGGGTGACTTCAAAGTTTATATTTACTTTGGTTACAAGTGAGCATATAAATGCAAATAAAATAAGGAGCAGCTAGGAGATTATGTTGCAATATATAGTTACCTTAGTTTGCTTAATATACTGGCATTTAAAGAGTTCCATGGAATTGCAATAGTCTCACAGTAACACAAGGTTTTCATTAATCAAATTTCAGTATGAATGTTGACCAGTATTAAAATACTGTTTAACACCAATTGATTTTTTAAATTAATTTAACACAGGAAAAAAAACCCCAACAACACCCTCCACCCCCTCCCCCAACTCCTACAAAAACAAAACAGAAGACACCCACAAAACAACAAGCTGAGAGAAATTTATGTAACTGGATAACCCATTCCAATATAGTGGATCAGGCTTGGGTTTCATGTCTTATTTTATTGACTTTATGTCTGGGCTCAGAAATGGATTATTGACTCCCCTGTTAAATTTTGGTGTGGGACAAGAATTCTGTTGGATGACAAAGCAAGTTACAGTAACAGTCTCGTGAAGAAAAGACTCAGACTTTTTAAATGTTTGGCTTCTAAAATGGTCTCAAAGAATGATGCACATGTTGAAGCTGAGGTTTATACTACGTACAAGTGTATATTGAAAGTGTGTATGTGCACAGCTTTACTGCTCTATTCTAAGATGCTTTGTGCTGGTGTTTAGTTTGCTTGCAAAATTTCAGAGCCTCTCTGGCTGTAGGCTCAGAGGCTCATCTGGATGATAGTGATGTTCTCATAAATTATCAACCTCATACAGTCAAGGTTTTTTAGAACGTGTGTATGTTCATCCTTTTATAAACTGAAATATGGGAGGGATCAAAGAACTGGGACAGATGCTGTTCTGGGAGTCTTTTTATAGGTACTTACTGTTAAGCAAAACTGAGATGCTGATGGGTTTGCTTTCACAAATTGGAGCTTGAGGCCTCAAAATAGAATGTATTGACTTGTTGAGGTTTGTTTAATGGTTTGGTTATACTATGTTTATCTAATAGGAAAATGCTTAAAAATCCATGTGCTAGATATTTTAGAGGTTTAAGTCAATGTCTTTGTAACAAGGTTTTTTGGTGATCAAAAAACTAATTATGGGGACAAGATACTAAATCACCATTAGAGTTGATGGTAGTCTTGCATCCCAGACCATTCCTCATTCTTCCTTTGTTTCAACCTCTGCCTTCCAGTGTTATAAGTTATTCAGAAGTTTGCTAAAAAGCAAATACAAGTGCAATCTAGGTAGGGGTTTTCCCTTTCATAACTCTCCAAGTAGTACATGGACCTTAGTTGGTCTAAAGACCAAAGGCTGAAATTCCTTGGGTTATATATTATTCAACAAGTCCTTTTCATACCGTTTCTTTCAAAAGCATTCAATTCGTTCTGCACTTCTGTTGTATTGTTCCTGATAGCTCATTCTGCAGCTCTCATTGGCAGTTTCTAAATTTCTGTTATGCAAGACTTTAATGCTCCTTGCTTTGTTGTAGAGTACAGCAACCATAATGGGGCAGTGAAGGGAAATCAGCCATAAATGGAAACTACTGTCTGAGAGCAGTCACCTAAGCCTCAGTTGCAGAATTCCTTAAGTTCTTTAAAATACTTTATATCTAGTACAGGGATTTAAGAAAAAAATCTGCGTTGGCTGATCTATTTATCTCTGTCCCATCTCTTATTTGTATATTGTCTTTATTCTTAATATATCCTAAGATTAGGCAGAAGGATTAGCACTTTTATTGAACTTAAGCTTCTAGCCTAAGAAGTAATCTTAATTTTTGTTTTTCTGTCTGAATTACTTGTTGATTTTTCCACAACAAATATATTTTAAAAACCCTCTAAATGTTCATGAGAACAAGCTAATACATGCTCAGTTTGCTCTTTTAAGGTAGAGCAGCTTAAAATCATTGTGCACAGTATATGAGAATGACGCGTTGAATTTTCTTGAATTTTAGGTGTTACATTTACAACAAAAAGGGACGGCTGGTAAATGCACCATATGTGGACAACTCTTACAAGTGGGCTGGTGGTGGCTTCCTGTCATCAGTAGGTGACCTCCTGAAATTTGGAAATGCCTTGTTGTACAGTTATCAAGCTGGACAATTTAAAAACAGGAATGGCAAACTTCTTCCAGGGTACCTCAAGCCAGGCACAGTTGCAATGATGTGGACCCCAGTGCCAAAAACAGAAGTGTCATGGGACAGGGATGGTAAATACGCCATGGCTTGGGCTGTGGTAGAGAAAAAACAACAGTATGGCTGCTGCAGACAGCAGAGACACTACGCATCTCATACCGGAGGCGCCGTGGGGGCCAGCAGTGTCCTCCTCATTCTGCCTGAAGAGCTGGACCCTGAAGTTCTGGGTACTTGGCCAGTGGCACCCCCGAGAGGAGTAATTGTCACTATTATCTGTAATATGCAATCGGTTTCGCTCAACAGCACTGCCTTAAAGATCGCAAGGGAATTTGATAAAGAAAAGCGGGCACAATATATAGATTGAAAAATATGTATGTGACTGGACTCACTGTGCTGAAAAACAAAGGGAGGGGGGTGTAATTGGACTTCAAGTTCACTAAGATTATGGGAAGAAAAAGCATAAACAATTCACTTAATTAACCTCTGCTAGTGGTGCTAAACTTACATCTAACTGGAATTCATCTCTCAGGGAAGTTCCTAACTTACAGAAAATGAGAATGTAACAGTCAAAGGTGACTTTCTGTAGTACCTGTGTAAATTATCATTATATTAGCAGGTTATTTTTACCAACTAGTAAAACACGAAACACTTGACCATGATTAAAAAATAGCCTTTTTTTTTTTGCACTAAGAAGTACAAATTATCTATCTTGAATGTTAAACTTTCGAAAAATTTCACGTCTTGATTTGAGCACACAAATATGTTGCTTGTTATTCTCACAGTTCCAGTCTGCCAAAATGATTTAGTATTATTTTTTAAAGAAAAATTGTGTCACCATTGCTTTTTGTTTTCACATACCACTTCTCGTACTTGCTTTAAAAAAACAACAAAACCCAAACCTTGAAGCTACCTCCAGAATGCAGATTTATACCAGAAGCAGGCTTTTATCAGAGCTGTGGATTAAGAACTAGAAAAGAATGAATCTAGAGCAATGTAAGCAAAACTCTTTTTGTTATTTAGATAGTCTCTCATCCATTTTTATTGGACACAGAGGTTATGTGAAATTAGTGTGCTGTGCAATAAAGGTATTATTTCTAGAGTCAAATCCACCCAAATAGCACAATGTGGCAAACTGTCAAACTCTCCCATTGTTTTTGAGTGATATACATGCTAACTTGGTAGCCAGGAATTGCACTGTATTCTGTAGTGTAGATATTCCCTTGTAAGCAGGGATTATGAACTCAAATAACTCAATACAGCTCAAAGCCCATTTCTGAAGCCAGGAGTAGAAGTCTCACCAACTGAATACAGCCATGGCAGCTGGAGCACTGCTCTGAGTGCTGCATCCAGGGGTGGGGACTCCACCCCCTCCGTGGGCAGCCTCTTCCAATGCCTGATCACCCTTTCTGTGAAGAAATTCTTCCTGTTGTCCAACCTGAACCTCACCTGGTGCAGCTCAAGGCCATGTCCTCTTGTCCTTTCACTTTTTCCCTGTGAGAAGAGGCCAACTCCTGCTGGCTCCAGCCTCCTGTCAGGGATTTGTAGAGAGTGAAAAGGCCAGCCCTTTTCTCCAGGCTGAACACTCCCAGCTCCTTCAGCTTCTCCTGGTCAGACTTGTGCTCCAGACTCTTCCCCCAGAGAAAGGCAGAATGTCCACTGCCTTGCTCTAGACATGCTCCAGCTCCTCAACATCTTTCTTTTAGTAAGGGGCCCAGAGCTGGACGCGGGACTAGAGGTGTGAGATTTTCTAATCTTCAGTTTTATGATGGGAATAAAGTAGCATTTGAAGTGTCCATTTTATATATTTCACAATGACATCTCTGTCATCTCAAAGATTTACTCCCACCTCACTTCCTCTGCAGTTTCATTAGACACTGCTTCCAGGCTGAAACAAAACAGAAGTGTCTTTCAGGAAAGGTTCCAATACTTCCTTTCCTGCACTGCTTAGCAGCTCTGCTTCTCTGAATTTAAGGAGCAAGATGTCTTGGTTAGCAGCTAGCAGAAGATAGCCCTACCTGCCTCTTTCCCAAACTAATGCTTTTAATGTTATCTTCATAGTTGTTACCTGTTCTGTGATGATACAGCATGCTGCCATCTCTGTTCCCACTATGCCTATGGTAATATTTTTTATCCAAGGCAAAGAAACTGGGAAATTTAGCATTTTGAGGGGTCAGTGTTTGACCTGCATTTTTAATTGGAGCTATTGAAACTAGTTTAGTATACTCTTCATAATTATAATCATTCTTGTCCCTTAAAAATTGTTTGCTTGGGTTTGCTGGCCCAAAGTTTCACCAAAAATGTCACTTTTTTATTCATTAATTATGTATTGTCTTTATCTCAAGAGTATCCAATCAGTGAAAACAACAGAGAGAATCCTTCTGAATGAACTTTCATTGGTCAGGCTATAAATCATCTCCTCTGAAGTCTTTGGTTTTGTCTGAAAGTTCCAATATAGAAGTACTGGGGTTCTTCCCCAATCTTGAGCATCTACTAGCTGGGGAAACAGCAGAAGTCAGTGCTAGTTTTAGACAGGGGATGAGAATAAGAACTTCTGGTTTTGTGTTAACATCTGAATAGAAATAGACCAACACAATATTTTAAATACAGAAAGTCTGAAAAGTAACAGTTATTTTAGGATTTTTAACATATGATACACCTGTTCTGCAAATGGTATTTCATGTTTTTGAAAACCATTTTGCATAGTTGAGAGAAAACAAGTTTCACTTGCTGACTGTTGGGTGTGGATTTAGACAAATATTGAGAATGTAAAAGATGTAGGTTTACTGTTATGCTTATTTGCAGATGACCAAACATTAACAACTGTAAATATTTGAAGTATGTATGAAAATGAATAAGGATAAAAATGAAGGCCTTGCTATTACTGACAGTGTCTCACTCCCCACACAGAGTAAGTTTAGCCACCAATTTTTTATTTACACACCATGTTCTTTATACTTTATCTCCTGTGACTTAAGGCTTTTAAAAAGCCTCTGATGTTACATGTGTAGTACTGGACATGCTCTGATGTCTACATTTCATCTTCTAGTACCTGGAACAAAAAGGGTCCCTGACAGTCTCTGCTTTGCTATTGAATTAATCATGAGTTCTTATCTTTTAGGGTAGAGAAGGCAGAGATATGGGAGACAAGGAATCAATCTGGCCTTAGCATATGTGTTCAGGTCACTATTAATACAGCTACTTTCATCTTTGTTCTAAAACCAGTAATTTGATGGGCTGGCATAGTATAAACTAACTAGACTATGTCTGGTCAATTAAGAGCAACTTTCATGATAAACTTGTGAGTCCACCTTTGTTGTGAGTGGCACTGACATAAATCCCTACTCTTCTTAGAAAGCATGTGTAGTCCATTGGTACACCTGTTTCTGTATCAAACACCTCCTTCACATATGGTAATTACATGTTTGCTGTTGGAAATAACAGAAATAAAATTTACCTTGCAAATGCAACTAATTGTATCAGGGTTTTGGTTAATTTTATTGAATAGACATGTACGAGTTTTCAAAGTCATAAGAAGAATACTAGTTAATTAGAAAATCCCAACAATAATTAGCTTACCAAGACACCTGATACTTATAAGGAGATGTTGATACATAACTTGAGATATTTAATAAGATATATGTAAGATTTTAATATTTTCTGATGGTTAAAAACAAAATCCATTTTTACCAGCCATTCAGAAAGACATGGTTTTCAAAAACTAATTAAACCCTTTTCCTTATTGCAAGAAGGCAATTATTTATTGCCAGTATTTTAATACTAACCATATGCACAGGTTTGCTGTACTAGTGCCTAGATACCATTCACACCTCTTAGTGTAGTTCCATGACTTACAACTGTTTATATGCCAGTTGCCTTCTCTATACTGCAAGTTTTCAGTGCTTTGCAAAGGACTTTTTTTTTTTTGATAGACATCTCAGTTTAGAATACCAAGTGCAGTGTTGAGATGAAATTAGCAGGAGGGAAAATTCATGCATTGCAGAGAAACAGCTGAACATAGGTGAGTAAATTTTCATTTTTATTTATCACCGTATTACCTAAGATGGGGAAGGGACTACAGCAACATTAAAAGCAAATAAGCCATTTTAAATCTTATCTAGCTTTTGCAACCCTTGCAGTTACAGTAGCTGCAGTAATAAAATACATAAAATGCATTCTTAAAGCAGTTTTTGTCACTATATGCATTACATTGCTGTAGTTTATGATTAGCAAGGGAAAGTATGCAGGAAGTCCAAGGTTTTTACTGTTTAAACATAAAATTATAAAAATAGAGCTCGGCTGTCTGCAAATTTACAGGAAAAACTTGCACTTCAGATCATTTATTGAAAAAGAGATTCCAGCAGATTAGTCAGCAGTAGCATGTAATTTGTACAAAATCAATCATAATTACATTGTTGTTGTAAGAGGCATTTTTAAACTGGTAAGGCTTTCAGGAACAAAGATCCAAAAATCACATGCTGAACTGTTCAGTGTTGCTTTCTTCTAAATGAACAGCCTGCAAAGAAATCACATGAGTAGAGATATGAATAGTCCTTAAATTGTTAGACTGCCTTGAAAAATTGACCATCCAATGTAAGTAGAAAAAATTATGGATTAAATTTAAATTTCATGTACAACAAGAGGTGAAGATTTAGCACTGTAAGTATTCCCTAGCTCAACCTGAACAACATGGCTGTCATGCAATTCATCTTAAAATAAGATTAAGGTGTACTATATCTTTTCTTCCAGATGCCTCTTAAAATTTCGGTCTACTGTTCCATCCCTTAGTGATACAAACCCCAAACTGAAACAGCTGCTATGTGTGTTGTTACCATTTCAACTGCCCAGCAGCCTTACTTCAGGTATTGTCCTCATGTTTACTACCCCTGTGTAGTAGCACATTATATAAGCACTGCTACGTGTAATTTCTATACATGTTTACCTTTTGCCCTTTAAACAAGAAATTAATAAAATCTGGATTAATTTTTACATTTTTTAAATCCTAAAGTGTTTCCAGTGCTTTTCACATACCCCAGGCATGAGGCTGCACTCAAAGATGTACCAGTTAACTCTATATACATTACTGGTGGTTTTTGTTCCCTTATAATTTATATGAAACATTTTCTTTGAGCCAGGGAACTGCTTTACAGTAGAGCTGTTTAAAAACAAATAGGCAAGCTATTAATGACTAGTAGTGGCAGAGAATTACTTTAGCCTGGCAGAAGTACCCTACTCCTTACACTTTAAATGTAAGTCAGAGTTAAACAGCAGCATTCATTACATAAGCTGAAGGGAATGACAAGTCACCTAAAATGAAGTGTGTTTGATGACAATGCAGCTGTTTAGCTGCCTGGCATATCTGTATAGCCACTTAAAAACAAAGAATCTGAAGAAAAATTCACAATTCTGGGCCTATTAACAATGTTTCTACTAGCCAACTCTAAGCAATTTGCAAAATCAGAGTTCCAGTATCAGTTTCCAAAATCCAAGCTAAAATATTTGCAGGCTATAAAATGCATTTATACAAGTGGCATATTTAGGTTGTGTAACATTGCCCTTACCTTCTGTGAGCCTGGCTTTGCCCCCAGTTGGCTGACACAGGACAGTTGAGCACCCTACACACAGAACTACTGTCTGAGCATGGCTGAAGACAGTGGTGATCTTGTAGCATCCTGAAAAACAGCATTCTGAAACATTCCACTGGGTATTTCTAGCATCATTTTTAATGGGTTAATTGAATCAGGTACTCTAAATACACTTGTCCAAAATGCATCTATATTTCATTACACAACTCACCAAGCCAAACAAAGCAAACCCCTGTTGTGTTCTGAAGTGCTTGCCTTTACTTACATGCATAGGAAAACAAGTTAGGTAACAGAAACTGGTATGATTCCCATATGAAAATCAACAGACCCTGCTGGCTGACAAGCCCTGATTTGCCTATCACGTCTCCTGTAAAGAAGTTCAGCAGTTCTAGATTAGCCTTCTCTGCTGAACAGAGGAACCCATGTAGCTGGAGAAATATTTAACTTGTAACAGTAGAACACTGCTGTTGACAAAGTCTGAAAGCTGGGAATATAAACACTGCTGTTCCAATCTGTGTTTGCTTTCTGTTTAATAATTGGTACATGTAAGGCTTGGTTGCATTCTATAAAACTAACATAATATTTAAATTGAAAGACTTGCACAGAATAACTTCACTAATTCCCTATGCAATGCTTTTGTCTACAACTTGTAAATTCTGACTTAAGAAAGGATGAAATCACTCATACATGGCTTAAAAGTGGGCTTTTCACTGCTTTTCAATTTTTTCCCCTGAAAAGTATTTTTAATTAGCCAAGAGGTATTTTTGGAGGGAGAAAACCTGTAAAGGATTTAATCTGGATGTGGATATACAAAATAAATAGGTAAAGGTGAGCAGAGATTGCATTTTCAGCACATGTGGATCAGAAAGCTAAGACAGAACGTATGCTGTGAGGAGGGTCCTCTGACAAAAGGTCTGCTTGGTAGGGAGAAGTACTATTAGACAGAATAACAGATCTCTGTTTAAATCACAAAGAGTAACTGTACAAATCTTTGTTTGTGAAAAGCTGCTAACAGCTAAAATTTAATCACAGCACATTTTGGTTTTCCCCTGTTGAAGCTGAACTTCCATGTTGATGAATTTTTAACATTGCTGGGTTTGGCTGGGAAATGAGCCCAACCCATTTGAGTATCTAGGTAGGAACTTCCAATTCCACAGACCTAGGGACACATAAGGCCATCTGCTATTTTCAATGCCTTGTGCATAGGATTCTATCATTATTGAAGCTCTCCTGCTTTGCTCTATACATCCCTCAAACACAAAAAACAATTAACCCAACAATAACGAAGACAACCAATTACCTGTGGGCCTATGTTGACACTAACTGTATCACAGTGTATGCATTCAGGTATGCTGGTTTAAAGAAAGTGTAAAAAAAACCAAAAAACCCCAGAAGCTTAGCCTTCAAGCCTGTATTTTTTTAACATCAACCACAGCTTACTTTCAAGCTGTTTAAATTAATTTATCTCACTTTCAGATGGAATACAATGTCTCAGAGCTTCTCAGAGAAAGAATAAGGTAAGAAAACCTGAGTACATCAACAATTCCCTGCTTCTAAGTCAGGAAGATCACTATTGTTAAGTGTTTTCTCACTGCTAGGAACTTCTTATGCTGCAGCACTTTCTAGGAAGTTACCACACTGGGCAATATGGATGTAAATGTGCTGAATAAAAACCTGCTCATTAGCAGGTCTCAGGTAGAGCACATTCGTGTAATGGTGCTACAAAATCCCATCGTTTAGTTTATGAAAGAGAAGTTGATTATGCAGATGTCTCTGAGCCAAAGTAATGAAGATCTGTGAAAAGTGGACATAGGCAACATCTTATAACCCTTGCATATGAGCTGGATGGCAGCTTAGTTCTGAACAGCAACATGCAAAACTGGCAGTTGTGTATGTTTTACTTTCTGTGTACATGTGCAGTATCCCTGCATATATCCTTGCCAAAAAGTTTTTCCAGTTGCTCTTCCAGAACTAACTTTAAAAAGGAGGAAAACAATGTTGGCTTCTGTTTTAAACTTGTGCTATAGATGCCTTAAATCATCCATTTAATCTCACTTTTTATCCATGCAAACCTGGGGGCTGGGTTTTTCCCTACTTGCAAGGGTTCTGTAAAGGAAAAAACCCAACTAAGGAAGCCCTTCATTCCAGAAAAGAAAAGCCTGATTGTTTACATTAACTTTTTCCAAAGATGGAAAACTCTTCCATTGTTAAAAAACCCAAAGCAATATACAGACGTTTTTCTCTACAGAATCGATAACCCAAACTCAGATAAAAAAAAGAAATAATAATCAACCGTTATATGAAGACGAACTGCATACAAAATTAGTTTTGTTCCTTCCATAAGGCATGAACATTTTAAATACTTACCTGGACATTTTACATCCATAAAGTAGGAGTTTGGGCTCTGCACAAGACGTTTCTTTTTGTGCTTTCTCTTCTCATCCTCTAAGGAGGGATGCACTAGGTCTTTGGCCAGCTGGGTGGGGCAAAAGGAAAAGCGCATTGCGCGTTACGGGGCCCCGCGGGAGCCGGGCTGGAGCCCGGGGCTGCCCCGAGCGCGGCCACAGCCGGGCCCCGCCAGGGCCTCTGCGGCCGCGGGGCCGGGAGCAGCGGGGAGAACAGCGGGGATGAACAGCGGGGAGGAACAGCGGGAAGGAAGAGCGGGGAGCCCGAGCCAGAGACCTCGGACGGTCGCGTCCGCTCCGCTCCGCCACCCCCCGCCCCGCAAGGTCCCCGCAGTGCCCGGGGACAGGCGGCACCGGGCAGGGGGGAGCGGGCCGTAACCAACTCACCGGCATGTCCCCCGCCGGGCCGCCCCTTCCGCGCGCTCCCGCCCGGCGCAGCCGGAGCCGCGCCCGTGCCGCGTGTCGGGGGCGGGAGCGGAGCCGTGTGCCTCCAGCACACAGTGATGGTACTGGCCTTTTCGGGCTAGAAACGCTGTTTAGAAGCGCATCGACTTCACGCTAGATGCTGACTAAATCATCACTCACATGGCACAGAATGGTAGAACTGTCAGGGTTGGAAGGCACCTCTAGAGATCATCCAGGCAGGGTCACCTAGAGCAGGTGGCACAGGAATGTGTCCAGGTGGGTTTGGAATGTCTCCAGAGAGGGAGACTTCACACCCTCCCTGGGCAGCTGTTCCAGTGCTCTGCCCCCCTACACGTAAGTGCTTTCTCATGCTGAGATGAAACTTTTTGTGGTTTAGTTTATGGCTATTGCTCCTTGTCCCATCTCTGGGCATCACTGAAAAAAGTCTGGCACAATCCTCTTGAGACTCGCCTTGAAGATATTTATAAGCATTCATTAGATCCCCTCTCAGTCTTCTCTAGTCTAAGCTGGCCCAGCTCCTGCTGTCTTTCCTCATAAGAGAGATGCTCCAGACCCCTTATCATCTTTGGGGGCCTCTGCAGGACCCTCTACCTGTCCTTCTAGTTCTGAGGAACCCAGAACTGAACATATGCATGTTGTTTCATAGTAAACGATACATTGCATGAAGTTGTACCTGTGAGCATATTCTTTTGCAGTTTCCCACCCCAGTCAAAAAGAAAAAGGGAGAAGAATCTCTGCTAGTTATCATTCACGTGCTTAAATCAATTTAAAGAACTTATGAGACATAAAGATATTGCAGAGTGGAAATTTAAAAAAGCCCTCTTTTTTTTTTTTAGTAAGAGGCTGAGTGTTTTTTTCTATAAACCAGTAATCACAAATGTAATCTGTAAAATCACATGTATTTATCCTGGAACATTTAAAAGTGTAGTTCAATAGAAATCCTCCTGGTGGCACAACAGACCTCACAAAAATCACTTGGTATGAGGTCTTCCCAAAAGTCCAACGGGAACATGTCAGGACACTGCCTTTCTGAGAGGGAACTGATGCATTTAGCAAGACTTATTTATAAAGTTTGCCATAAGCACAAGTGAGGATGTCATTTCACAGAGACATATCATTCTGACAACAATATTCTCAAGGCTGGGTTAGGTCTCTCCAGTGCTGACACTATAACAGGTTTCAAAATACTTTCTACCCCAAACTCTTCCATTATTCTGCCAGAATAGCCCCATGTGTTGTAGTGCTCCAAGCCATTATATTGGTTTTCCTCTTCTCACTGTCGCAGCCTTGTAACACTGTAATGCTGTGTTAGCATTTTTTCCTTATGCACTGGTGTGGTGATGACACACAGATGGAGGTATTTTGGAAGTATTTCTTGTTGTATCATGGGGAATTTAATAGGAAGGGCTCTGACTCATACTTTCCTCTGCATGCTGTCCTGTGAAGCTAAGAACATAAACCAGTTACCAGCATAGAGTCAGTTCTCATGTCTTAGCTGTTCCTACTACCTTCCTGTCCTTTTCAAATGCATGTTATTTATGTGCAAGCAGAATGGAAAGAGGATAATCACTTAAGGCTTTTGATTTTGCATCTGAAGGAGACTTGTGTTGTTCTGTGTTAAATAAAATACCTTCACCATGTATAAAGCACCACTTAGAATAAAATAGAACTTCTGAAGTGCCACCCTTCTTCAACTCTTCCTCCTAGCTTTCCCTTGGAGGTCTTTCCTGCAAAGAGCCTCTGGTGCCTGAGGAAGACTTTAGAGTCACATTAGAAATTGGCTTCCATGGAAGGAAGGGCACACAGGATGATCTGAAAACAGGATGTGTTTTGGACACATTCCTCTGGTTCTCTATTTTGGTTTTGCTTGCAGATTCATTTCCTTTTTGTAACAGCTTGTAGTTCAGTGACCTGCTATATGAGTCAATTCTAATGCATTGCCTTTAATCTTACAATTAAAGCTTTTAATGAAGTGTACTCTTTAGAAAACAGAAGCGCAGCACTGAGTTTAAGTGTCAGTTAGCAGAAATGCTGTCTGTACAACAGTGGTTTGGCCTACTGAGACACAGATAGATTCAGGTCTAAGAGAACAACTTCCTCTTTCCAGCCTTCTTCCAGCAAGCAAGGACTTTGATGTCATTTTAGAGAAAAAAAAAAAAAAACAACCAAGAAACTTTATCTGTTTGCTAGAACGACAACAGAAAAATTCCAAAAGCTGGTCTGGAAATGTTTTAAAACAACATAATGACAGTTGGGTTTTTTCCTGCGTTGTGAGTGTTTGAAAGCTGAATCTGTGTCTCTGAGGACATGCATTGTGGTGTGTTCCTGCTGGGCTGGGACAGCCTACAAGCCCTCACTGTGATGAGCACCTGCTGCCCCTGATCCTGCTTTTTTTCTGCTCCATTTGTGGTCTTCTGCACCTGAATTTGGGTAGCTCCTTAGAATTTGCTCTCTGACACTATCTGACGGCTTTTGGGAGGTTTTACTACAGAACCTTCTATAAAGTGCCTGTGGTTGCTGACAAAGTGTGTAGTGACTGATTTTAAAAACCCAAATTCACCCTACTAATGCTTATAGTGGTTGTCTAGAATACTAAAATTGGGATGGGTGTCTCTGTAGCACTATTTTTAAGATCATTTAGATTTCTTTTTGCTAACCACCTTTTAGCTGCACTCAAAATAAGTTCACTTCAAGTGGTATGTTTGATCCAGAATGTGGCTTGTGGTTTTGCCTATACTGCAGAATTAGTTTTAATTGATTGTAAATTAATGGTGTAAACTGTGTCATGTAATAATTTGGTTTAAATATGCTTGTGCTCAGATAGTTTAGATTAGCAATGGAAACTGAAGAAAGTCCACTTTTAGCACTACTCTAATAGCAAACTTTGAAATTAATGGATTTTGCAGATAAGATTCTTACAGTGTTTTTTCCTTCTGGAATTGAACTGCAGATACTTTGTGTATTTTTTTTCCTTAATAATGACTTCATTTAACCTCTTCTAGATAAAGTTCTATATGTGCAGTATATACACATACATATTTACTGGAAACAGGGAATAAGTGATTTTTTTTAAAGGAGTGTCACATGATGGTCATCTACAGTAATGAATTCCAGAGGCACCTGCCAAATTCAGAATTGTTAGAGATATGCATTGATAATATTATTATATTGGGTAGCAGAGTTCAAAAGCTAAGGAGCAAAGTTCACGTTAATGACTTGTGGTTCGGTGGCATTCAGGGCAGGACTTCCTTGTAAGATTATTGTTTGTAGGACTTGGACCTGTTGATTCCAGTTAGAGCCAAAATAGCAGGATCTTAGTTCTACCAATGTGTTTTAAACTCTATTGTTTTTTTAAACCTTGTACTTAAGCAATCAAGATGCAGAATCTTCTACAGTTGTGCGTGCATTGAGCAGAAGAGCTTCATTGAAAACAGATTTCACACAATTATCTTTTTACCTAACCAGTCTCAGCTTTGAATTAAAGGGGGGAAAAGGATCTTTGACAGCTAGAAGCAAGGTTGTCTACCATTTGAAAAATTAAAAATGAGAGTGGGTGTGAAGTAGCAATATAATCTATTTCTTTCTTTAAAATGTAGGTGTTGGTAAACAAGTGTTTTCTGGCTTTTTTAATGTGTATGTAAAGATTAGATTTTTGAGCTTAGTGTCATCATTACGTTTTGCTATTCCTATTAGTTCCTTTCTTAAACTGAGGGCTTTAACAGATGCACTTTACCTACACCCCAGTGACTAATGGAGTTCTGCCATACCTTGATTAGGACTCACCTGTTTATTGGATGAGCTTGGACTATGGTACTGATCTCCTTTTATGACCAATGACCTGCCTAGGGTGAGGGAAAGGCTGTGCAGTCTGCTTGGACTCCAGTGAAGCCTTTGGCACTGCCTCCCACAGCTTTCCCCTGGAGAAGCTGGCAGCCCACAGCTTGGACAGGTGCACTCTGCTGGGTTAAAAACTGAATGTCTGGGCCCAGAGCAGGGTGGTGAATGGTGCCACATCCATTAGGACCTGTTACTAGTGGTGTTTCCCAGGGATGAATACTGGGCTCAGTCCTTTTTGAGGCTGTTATTGATGATCTGCATGACAGGATTGAAGGCACCCTTAGGAAGTCCATGGATGACACAAAGTTGGATGGGAGCGTTGATCAGCTGGAGCACAAAAAGGCTCTGCAGAGGGGTCAGGACAGGCTGGGTCTAGGTGCCAAGGCCAGCTGTATGAGGTTCAACAAGGCCAAGTGCTGGGTCCTGTCCTCGGGTCACAACAACCCCTGCAGCACTACAGGCTGGGGCAGAAGGGCTGGACAGCTGCCCAGCAGAAAAGAACCTGGGAGTGCCTGTTGACAGTGGCTCAGCATGAGCCCAGGAGTGCCCAGGTGGCCAGTGGTCCCTGGGCTGTACCAGCAATGGTGTGTCCACCAGGACCAGGGCAGTGACCCTCTCCCTGTGTTGGAGGGCACATCCAGTGGGCTCCTCAATTCAGGAGAGACCTTGAAGTGCTGGAGTCCAAAGAAGGACAGCAGAGCTGGGAAGGGTCTGGAGCACAAGTCTGATGAGGAACAGGTGAGGGAGCTGGGGGTGTTCAGCCTGGAGAAAAGGAGGCTCAGGGCTGAACTTATCACTTTCTACAACTACTGAAAGGAGGGTGTAGTCGGGTGGGGATCAGGTTCTTCTCCCAGGGAACAAGTGACAGGATGAAAAGACATGGCCTCAAGCTGCTCCAGGGCAGGTTTAGGTTGGACATTGGGAAGAATTTCTTCACAGAAATAGTGATTAGACATTGGAATGGGCTGCCCAGGGAGGTGATGGAGTCATTATCCCTGGAAGTGTTCAGAAAAGGAGATGGCATTTTGTCCTCTGGCTTAGTTGACACGGTGGTATTTGGTCTCAATGATCTCAGAGCTCTTTTCAAACCTTAATGATTCTGTGATTCTATTCAGGCAAAATGGTAGGGTAGTAATTTAGCGATTGTAAAGAGTTTTAAAATTCTGCTTTTTTTTGAAATGTACAAAACAGAATCAAACTGTTACAGTCCCATCTGCTTTTACATAGTGACAAAAGGTAAACCATAGTTTCAAAGCTGTTGTATTTCCTACATGTTCAGTGTTCCCTTCAGTGGTTCTCCCATGCCAGAAAAGAAAATAATTGTTGATCTATTTCACTGTAATGCAATATAAACCAAATGTTAACTTTTCCAATTTGGTGCAATAATGAAGACTGGGGTCCAAAGTGTTTTCATGGAACAGGTATCATAGAGGTGTGGCTGTTGAACCTTAACTGCTTTGATAGTACTCCTCAAAGGTATACAGTTGAACAATTACAGGTTTTTTTCATATTTTAGAAGATAAAAAATTGCAACTTAATTTTTATATCTTGTTTTTAAAGTTCATGATTAAGTAAACATCTGTCCCTTGAATGTGGCAAACTGGCACTTTTCCAAATCAGGACAGAGCACACCATTGCAAAGCACCAATGTAATTGAAGAGGGAAGTAATTTGCATTATTTTTCTATAAAAATACTCTTGAGTAACAGATGGCGATCACAAACATATTGCTCCAGAGACATATGAAAGCCTACGTGTTCCATAAAACTCAAGAGTGAATATTAACCCCAAAATTCTCTCTTTAATGCTGAAATGTGTTTGTGTAGTCATCTTCAGCATGGCCATAATTACAGTGCACAGCAACTCATGTCTCTGAAACTACAGCTACAGGAAAATATTTCAGAGAGTAGGTTTTCATTTGCAGTTTCCTATAATCCAATTATTCATGTTAGACTGAAATAATTAACCAATTTGGTCTGACTGCTTCAGTGCCAGGTTGCCATTATAATTTATAAACTCAATTATTGTAATAAGTAGTGTGACAACTCATTTTAACATTTAAACAGCCCAGCTGTTAATTATACAGTACAAAAATGATCCAAACAGCCGTGTTTCCAAATTCTGGCCTGAACTAGGTAGAGGTCCTCAGGTGTGTTAAAAAAAACCAAAATAACAAAAAAAACCCAAAAAACCTGGCAATTCCCCCCATCCTTGTTTTGCAGATTTCATTCTCCTCTATCAGATGATATCCTGGTCTTCCAGAGGTCTCAATCAAACAATTATTATAAATAAGAATATTTTTTTACTTGAATTACAATGGAGCACATAAATGTATAGATATAAAATTAGATCTTGATAAAATTAACTGGAAATTAGATTAGCATTCATGACAAGCTCTCACTGAATTCACCTTGTACAGACTTTTACATCACATGTGTTATTGGATTTTTCATGATTTGCTACACAAACATATTGGCTAGGACTACCACCGAACTGAGACCCTTACTGGGGAAAATTTGGATAATTAATAACTAGGAGCAGAATACCTTTTGCTTTTTCAAGGACTATAATGGCTGAAGGTATTTGTTTAGAGTGATTCCTCAGTGCACAAATACAGCAGTAGCCAGGCATTAGACTAGCTTGATCTTATTTCACCCCATCAAATTGTTGTTTAATGTCATGAGGTGATTTTTTGTGTGCTTGCAGGAGGCTAACCATGTATGAGAGAGCTTTAATATTCAAAACTAATTTTGTTTGATTCTCTATAGAACTCAGCATAAATGATTGCCAAGTTAACACACATACAAAGAAACCCCAAACAAACAAACCAAACCCAAAAGCGAGAAAAGACCTTTTACAGTAGGCTGGGTTATAACTAATAGAAACTTTAATTAATGATTTGGGGAAATCTTTTTCCTCTTTTTGCTAATAGGGAACTGAGAACTGTTCTAGTGATCTATAGTGTTAGAGAGTTCTGTTTATAGCTTGTCTGAAGGCTACAATTTTTAAATTAAATTAAAGCAGTAAGTCCTTGTTGTCATTTTGAAGTGTTTCAGTAGTGCTAGTTATTTTTATAGTGCCATGTGACATCCTGTGGGGAACACACTATAATGAATACATAATGAGGCTGCCTCACACCAAGATATTATTAGTGGAAAAAAGATGGGGGAAAGCGTTTCAACTGTTCTAGAGTGGATACCTTGTTGTAGAATACGTGAGACAGCGTGCAAATAATTTTCTTGTTGTGCGCACTAGTTTCTTTCGAAGCTGACATGCCCAGGGCAACATGTAAACTCCTGAGGTCACACATTATGTTCACCTACTGGTGAGAGTGAGAGCACTACGCCATTATTTAACGTGCCGCCCGAACACATAACTACGTGCCTGTCCTTACAGCTCCTGCTGGGTTCGAGCGAGCACCTTGAGCCCTGTGGGATGTGGTTATGCCTCGGGGCAGCGGCAGCAGCGCCCCGAGCCCCGCAGGGTGAGCGCCGGCCCGCGGACCACAGCCCCCGTCGGGCCCGGCGGCTCTGGCGCCGTGACGCGGCCGCGGGCCCGCCTCCGCCCGCCCCTGCTTCCCTTCCCTTCCCTTCCCTTCCCTTCCCTTCCCTTCCCTTCCCTTCGCCTCGCCTCGCTTCGCTTCCCGGCCCTCCCGCCGGAGTCCCGCCCTCCTTCCGTCCCGCGTTCGCCCCCTCCTGCTGCGGCGGCGAGCCGAGCCCAGGCGAAGATGGCGAAGACTTACGACTATCTGTTCAAGCTGCTGCTGATCGGGGACTCGGGCGTGGGCAAGACCTGCGCCCTGTTCCGCTTCTCCGAGGACGCCTTCAACGCCACCTTCATCTCCACCATCGGTGAGGGGCCGCGCCCACGGCCGGGCGCCGCCATCCCGGCGGGAGAGGGGTCCTGCCCGGGGCCGAGCAGGGACGGAGGGAGGGAGGGAAGGGCGGGGGGCACCGCCCGTCTCGCCGCCGGGTGTCGGGGCCGCGCTCGGGCCATGCCGGGCCCCGTGCGGGACCAGGGGCCGGGGGTAGCCCAGCGCGGCAGCGCTCGGGAGGGATTGTCCGGCGGGGGAAGGTGCCGCGGCCCTGGCGGGGCCCGCAGGGTGCGATCCGCTCCTGCCGCGGCCCCGGCGTCTGCAGCAACAGTTGTGCCGGGCCGGGCCGGGCCGTGCCGCCGCCGCTGTTGTGCCGCGCGCCGAGCCCGCAGCCCCTTCCCGCAGCGATCGGAGCCCCGCACCGAGCCCGCACCGAGCCCGCAGCGATCGGAGCCCCGCACCGAGCCCGCAGCGATCGGAGCCCCGCACCCAGCCCGCAGCCCCTTCCCGCAGCGATCGGAGCCCCGCGCCGAGCCCGCAGCGCTGCCGGCCTGGGCTGAGCCGCGGCTCATTGGGCTCTCCCGTTGTGGGGCGTCTCGTGTTGAGGTGCAGATCCTCAGAAGGCGGTGGAGGGCAGGGGGTGCTGGAGCTGCCTGCGGCTCGTG
>VWZP01006932.1:112515-159984 GCA_013396995.1 Dicaeum eximium
CAGCTGCATGGTGGCCGTGACTGAACGCTCTGGGCAGGTGGTTCGACTCTCAGTTCTTCCCTCCACACTTCTAATGCAAATGTGTGCTCACGTTTTTGAGATTTGGAGTAGTTCCGTACGAGCTCCTCAGTCGACTATAGAAGCCCCTTAGCGACTAGGTGGAGGAGCCTCCTCGACAGAAGTTTTGTCCTAAATTTGGTTGTGAAAAGGGGTTTCTTTCTAAGCTTCATTAACCTTTTTAAATGGCGGTGAGGTGTGATATCTCAAAAGAGGTTGTTGTGTTATTTTTGTAAGATTTGTCAGTTTTAAAATACTCTGCTGAAATAAACATAAACAAAATTCTCAAGGCCTTCACTGAGAGTTGAACTGAAACTACAGTGTGGCAGGACTTGAGATTTATGTTCTGCTACTTGTAGCTGAGGTCACTTTTAAAGTGAAGTACCCCGTTTGGGGGATGAAGGGAAAAGTGCAGTGCAGGTTGCTAATATTTAGGAGGGCAAAACTAATGCAGACTTTTAAAAAATTCTCTTGAAAAGCAATTGCTTTAAAGATAAGGTGAAATAGTGTGTAACTTGTTTTATGTTACCATAATGCCCTATCCTTTTCAGACACTTTATTGTGCAGAACTTGGTGCACAAGGAAAAAATAATCTTTATTTAGGAACATGTGATTGACTAAATTAGGTGTGGTGTCATTTCTAATGCTTTAAGAACAGTTTTTCTGCAGTTTTCTGGCACATTTCACTCAGCAACCATTTTCAAAATGCTGTATCAGTAACACCAGCTGATTAAGGCCTGAGTAGCTTTTTACCTTACCAGGTATTATTCTGTACCTGTGGTAGAATAAGAGCCTTAATAAGCATTAATAAATGCTGTATCATAAAAAAAAAAAAAGCCTACTTTGGTACTGTGCTACTTCTTTATACTTCTAAAGAGATAACTAACGTAAATGGGTGTGTCTGTCTTCCAACCATTTTCTTGATGTTTATTGAACTGCCGAGCCCCTTGATAGATTTTTTTTCCCTCACTGATTCACTTTGAAGTCTTGAGGACTGTGAATATGCTGTTGTTTTTTCTTACCTTATTCAGTAAATATAGGATTTGCTCTCATTTCCTTCCTTTATATTTGCTTGTGCGAGGGCCTTATTTTCAAAACGAGTCAGCTTGAAGAAACTTATTAATAACTGAGGCATACTTTTAATTCCATAGGTAATAGTTGTGATTTCACAGTTACGTATTCCTTCTTATACTTCTAGTCCCCTTTTATTTTTTAGCAAAGAACCTCCGAACAGGGAAGTTGACAATGCAGGAAATAGTGAAACTGTTCATAAAAGTGCTGACCTATGCTTGAATTAAAAATCCTTGGAGCTTTTTCAGTCTTTCTCGTGTATTGCGTGTGTTACTTGTAGGTCTGTCATGTGGCTGTAATCTGTTCTTGAAGATGTGCTCGTGTGCCCTTTCTCTCTTGTCTTGTAGTGGCTTCTCAACACTAGTTGATTTTACTGGTCCATCTGATGAGCTTGGGGAAATTCCATTTTTAACAATTCTGCTTTTTTTTCCATGGCTGATAAGTCGTGGTTAACGGTGGTGTGGAGGGAGGCGCAGGGATGCAGCGCTTTTCCCAAACAGGCTCCCTGCCACTTCAAGTTTTAAGGTCCCCAGATTAACATTCCTCATGGAGTACACAGAGTTTTCCTGGAGTATGAGCTGCCAGGCTGTTGGGTTTGTATGTTCTCCGTGAAGTGGATCCTGCAGTAGGATGTCACTTATGATGTGTGTCCAATTAATAGTGGTTTGTGATATTATGTGCCCTCAGTTCTCCTCTGGTGTGTCTCTACTAACAAGATCAGACTTGGTTTTACTGTAGAAGTCTAAGAAGGTGTATGCTTGAGATGTGTTGACATCAAATTTTATTGTTTAATCTTACGTATTTATATGCTGTTTGTGAGTGAGGTGAGTCATTTAGATTTTTTTTTAAATTGTGGTGGGGTTAAATTTTTGACAGTTTCAACTTTTTTATTAGATTTTAGGTTCAGAAGTTAAAACTATCTCTGTTGCCATGATGAAAGGGCCCACATCATATGCAAGTACCAGATAACTTTATGATTTCCCACTCTTATTGTTCTTTAGTAGTTTAACCAGGATTAAACTACAGCACTCCGGTTACCAAAACAACGGAAGCACTTTCCAAAAGGAAAAAAATAAAGTAGGAGGGAGATATGGAAAAACTGTTTTATTATAGAATAATAGAAGGTTTTACTTCTCCTCAATGGTTATATAATAGAAATGAGTCAGTAATGAATTGTAGTTACTTTGTCATTGTGCATAGAATATTCGTGTTGTACTCTGCAGATTCCCTTCTGTTTTGCTGTTACACAAAACGTGCCTGTAAGGTACAACATCCATGTAGATTGCTGGGAGGTTAGGAAATGCTCCTTTGACTTTTCTCCTGGAGACTTTGGTCATGCTCGTAATCATAATCAACGTTGTGCTGGTTCAGGCAGCGGGGACTTCCAGCCTGGTGTCCTGTGGCCAACAGTTGCATAAGAAATATGATGAAAGTGCAATGCATATGTATTTATAATTCATCAGACTTCTTTTATTCTTTTTTTGAGTGACTGCTGATGCAAGAGCCTTCATGTCTTTGTCTTCAATACCTGGCATAACTAATATCTTCAGCAGACTTTGCTACCCATTATGAGAATTTAACCAGTGATCTTTGGGTTATTCAAAGCGACGTATTTTCACTCTGTAAAAGCACAGATTGGCCTTAAGAACTTTAGACACGACAGGTCCTTGTCCTTCAGCAGCTTTTAATTTTTTATACAGGGCTCTGTAGCTCTGTTAGAATTTCTGAAAGTGCTGGCAAGGCATAATAGTGCTGTGGTCCCTAGAGAGGATCAGCTTTTCGCTGTGAGCATGGGATAAAACTTTTTTTACAACAGGGGCGTGTTATGTAAGGTTGTGTTGTTTAGTTTGCTTTCTGAATGGAAACTTCTGCTTTTGCACACTTCTACATGGAAAGTAAAATGCAGTTGAGTCAGCTCATTTTCATACTTAACAACTCCTAAAGCAAAACTTATCTTGGAATATCTCATGTGCATTTTGCTAGTAGTTTCAGTTTGATACACATGAACCAGAAGCATTAATTTAGCAGTTTCTAAGTATCTTAACTTGCTGCTCAAGTAGTCCTGTCTGGTAAAACTGGATTCGGTTTGTCATTTGAAATAATATGGTTTATTTTTTGCATTCTTTTCAGTTTTTTTGTATCAACAGGTTTCTATGAGAGTAAAGTCTAATTTTTGTAGCTGATAGCATTTCTGATTTAGTACAAAGGCTTGCTGACAGAAACAAAATTTGTCATATTTATTTTTTTAATCCAGGATGATATCAGCATTTGGCAGGAAGTTGCTCACAAGATAGTACTGTATCTGAGAGTTGAAACCATTTGTTGATTTTACAGAAGTAACTTTTCCTTAGTCTACATCTTCCAAAATAGGACACTACTCTGTCAGGCAAGCACGTGTGTGCTGACCTTTGAACACTTCGATGAAAATCCTTTGTCAAGCAAAATTATCAGCTTCCCTTTTGCAGTGAAATTTCCATGTCTGTAATGTGTGATGGAAATTGTTTTAGTGTATTCAAGTCAAACCATGCCTCACTGAATATTTCTACTCTTCTTCTTCACGGTTACTTATTTGTATGATGGATGAAAAACTGATTGTTGCTTCCTTGGTGTTCGGATTTTTGTTATCCACCCTCCCATTAAGCTTCAGCATTTCCTGTCCTTATTCAATCAATTTCTGTTGGGCTTCTCCAGATGGTCGGAGCTGTAGAAGAAAACATATCAATGATAGATGAGCAGGGAAGCATCAGGAAAGCATTGTCAGGAGTACTTTATTAATGATTGTTACTACAAACAGATCGTCATCTGGACTTTGGCGTGGCTGAGATGAGTTCACTCACACTCAGGTGGCACCATTACATGTATCCACAGAGTGGAAGTGTGTGTTCAAGGCTTGTAGGATCTCTTGTAGGACTAGGCTATCTCTTTAGGACAGGATTTACATGGAATAGGGAAGACAGTTTTGTGGAGGTAAATACGAAAGTGGAAGAACAATTCTATTTTCAAGGTCAATGGTGGGTGGTCAGCAAGATGATACCCTGATGTTGAACAGGAAGTTGTAGCTGAAGGTATTGCAGGTTAAAAGCATTGAAATTGGTGTGTCTTGTAACTTTAAATTTGATACTAACACCTAGCTAGTAGCAAAGGACATCTTAACTTTGATTTTCATCTGCTGGTGTGGTTGCATTTTCTTGCTGTATTCTGCAACAAGCCAACAATGGAATTAAAATTGTTTGGCTTTTATTAAAAATGCTGCTGCAGCTTTTGTGTTGCGTGTTTTACTCTGAAACAGTGTGACAGATGTCTGAGTGTTGATGCCTATTCCTAATCGGCAGATGGAGGTCTGTCTTGGTTATGTGTTACTGGTTATTTGAGTGACAGGAGGGCAGTTTGGAGATGCTTTTGTGACTTGGTTTGAATGCAAAGATAAGAACACAGACTAACTTTGAATAAGGGTAGGAACAAATGTGTTGGTTGATGGATACAGGCTTTGAGAGAGGTATTGAAGATACAGCTTTTGTTCGGGAATTTTTTATGTACTTTTTGGGATGGATTTCCTAGTCCTTCTCTAGTAGGGCATCCTTTTAGTAGAAATACATCTTGACTGTCTTACTTCAGCATTTAACTAAAACTCATAATAATAATAATATGTGCAGTGTTTATAAGATGGTTTATTTCATGTTTTGTGGTAGAAGTTAGATGGTTTTAATTCCAAGGATATTATATTGCTTTTTATCTTTAATTTGATGTTTTGGTAGCTTAAGTGTCAAGTCATCGGGCTGACTAGGTATATAAAATAGCTCTGATGCTTTTCTAACGTGGATAAACTAGGGGTAATAGTAACATCAATGAAGTTGAACTGTGTCAGGCTTTTGTACAGAGTTAGAATCACAGACTCAGGATATCCTGAGTTGGAACGGACACACAAAGATCATCGAGTCCAACTCCAGGCTGAACAGACCAAGTGCCTCCAGCTGTTCCCCATAAGGCTTCCCCTCCAGACACTTCACCATCCTCATGGCCCTCTCTCAAGCTTTGTATCTTTCTTTTACTGTGGAACCCTAAACTTGATCCAGAGGCTTTTATTTAACCAGACTTGCAACTCCAAACTTAGGTTGGTAACTTCCTGTCCCAACAGAGGTTGTGATGAGTTGTAATTTTTAGTGCCCTTTAGAGAGTTTTTGACCAGTAATTGCATCTAATATCAGTTTAATCTTGTAGTTTATAGTAAAATTTTCCTGTTAAATGTAAGCTATGACGCTTTTGATTAGATTGTATGCAGTTAAAGTAGTGCATGTGTCAGAAGTTTTCTTTTCTAGGGAGAACAAACAGTTGACCAGGTTTAAGATGTGTTAATTTTGCTGCCATCGTGCAGACTCTTCTGCTTGGGGCACCAAAGGAAAAAATCCCTGATGCTGAATGTCAGTGGCATCCTCTTATATGTATGGCAACATCAAAAAACAAGTCAGGCAGGCTGGTCACTAATAGGAGTCTGGTTCCACATCTGGAGATTGGGAAAAACAGGCTGGGTATAAGAAATTGGGCAAAGCTGAAGTGTCTGTTAGCTGGAGAGCACATGCACTGCTTCCCCTTCCCCCACACCTTCCAACAAAATCCTGCTTTCTTCCACCTGCAGAGAACAATAGTTTTCCTTGACTGTATCAAAATATCTTGTCTTTGTGGTGTGACTTCTGCTGGGATTAAAGATGGAGTACCTGTGTCAACCCAAGCATGGAAAAGAGGAAGAAGATACAGTCAGAGTAACTGCCTGGGAGAACTTTCCTGGCGTAGCAGAAGTGATGTAGAGAGGAGTACTTAGAACATGCAAAGCAGGAAAAGCAGATGAAGAAATTAAAGAATTATTAAGATTAATTCATTAAAAGAACCTTGCGTGATATAAGAGAAGAAAACAGCTATGTGCCAGAAAGACAAGTATGGCCTTTCTTAATAAGTTTGGTGGCTGTGCCCATTAGCATAGGTAGTAAAAACCTTTCAAACAAGGGCCTATTTTGTCATTCATGTAAGAAGGTAAAGCAGCCCTTCTTCTCTCATGTCCTTAACTTCCCAAACAAACAAGCAAATGACAACCCAAACCACCCCCATGCTTACTATCCCCATGTTAAAACATGGATTTTAAAAAGCCTCTGATGAAAATGATGTTTTGGGGCTGCTGAGAGTGCTGTCTATAAAACTAACTTCAGTAACTTTAAACCTTCTGCTTTGACTTTTTGGCCTGATTTTGCTGCCTCACTAGGTACTTTCTACACTTGCTTCTAACACAAATATATTTCAGACTCTAACTTAAATTTCTAGGTTAGATTATTTATTTTAACGAAGATAATTCTTGCTGGATGAGACATTTTGCTCTTCTTGGATCCTGTTGGACAAAGCATCAGTTAAAGCCAAGAACTATCTTACTGATATTGTTGATGTGTGCTTTTTTTTTTTGTTGTATTTTTATGTTCCTGGTAATACCCATGTTCTCTGTACTTTTTCTTCCAGCATAAGCAGGTCTGTGCCCTCCAAAGTGAGTGGAGTGTTTGTGCATTCCTATAACACTTCCAAAAATTTCATCACTTCTGTCTTTACAGTGATCGTGTGTAATTTATACCTGCTCTAACATTATCCAATTTAACTAGCTTTTATTTCTGATGCTTTTGTAGCATCATTTTGAATCTATCAAGGCAGTGTTTGGTGGTCTGAGTTGTTGGGCTGTAGCAGTGATCACCTGTCCATACCAACCTTCCCATGGTGTTTTCCATACCTGTGTTAAATCTGCAGCTGATGGGGTTTGTATGTGGTGCCAGTAGCAGGCAGGGCTGGAATAGAAGGTACAAAGTGCATTATTTGAACTGTGTGAGGGCATTTTATCTGTAAGTAGTCATGGACTTCCCAGTTCTTGCTTTGCTTTGTGAATCCTGGGACACTTGGTGTGCTCACTTTTCATGTAGCACCTCTTCTGTTTTAAACAAACAATGCTCTGGGCCCCCAAATCTTTATTTCCTTGCTCTGAATAACCAGTTCATGTAGAGCCCTGAAACTTTTAAGAGGCTTTTTAAAGAAGTGGCATCTGCATTTCTCACTGGCCAGACGTTTAGATTTACCAGGACCAAAACTTAGGGAACAAGACCAGTCCTGATCTTTTTGGCCTGTTCCTACTGTCACAGCTGAAGCTGGGTTTATGAATAATAATAAAAAGTGAAATTCAAAATGTGGTGGCAAGGCAGTATTGATTGCATGAGACTTTTCTAATGAGCCATTTTTTCAGCCTTTTGGATTCTTAAGATGCTAACTTTGGACAAAGTAATTATTTTTGGTTTTTTCCTGACAGCAATATTCCATTAGAGTTATTTTGGTTAAAGACATAATTTTCTGTATTTTCTACACCTACAAACATAGATCATTTACAGGCAGGAGATTTGGGATCTTTTTTCCCTGTTCTTGGGGGTTCTACTTTGGGGTTGGGGTTTGTTTTTTTTTTCTTACCTATTAATTTATGCTTTTGATAAGGACCAATCACATATCATCTTGTATTAAGCACTGGACTTCTGGAAGAAGAAACCAATTTTTGTATTCATAAGCCACTTTCTAGATGGGGAAACCTGGTGTTCTTACCCACTAAAGCATGTGGCAGAGGTTTATTTCATGTTGTAGAAAGCTGTACACTGCACATCCTGGAGACCTGAGAGAAAGAAGAGCTTCAAAGCAGATGAGAGACATGCCCGGCTCCCACAGCTGCATTCCAGGCTGAGTGAGTGTGGGACTGTGCTTGGGGCTCTGCTGCTCACAGGAGGAGAGATCTGGCTGGGAGTACCTGTGCTCTCAGGCTGTGCTGTCTGTTGTTGTTACACATGGTGGTAAGCTCAGTTATGGAACTCACACAGGTGAGTGAGTTTGAAGGCAGAAAGGATTTGGTGGTGACTCCTGGTCCTGGCAGTGCCTCCCCCAGTTTCAGCTGTGAAGCTATAGCCTCAATTCAAGTCTTTTAGCCAGTTTTAATGTTTGCTGCTCTCCAGTTGCATGTTGGCTTGAAAGGAATATGTTCTCTAAGCAACTAAGTTAATGCATTCCTTTTAGAGACAGGCAGTCTATAAATAATCCTTAAAATAAACAAACTTTGCTGTTTGTATCAATACTACAATTTTAATCTATTTAAAAATTATTTTAGATGAAACTGAGTTACCATCAAGTGTAGCTTATCTTACATTCCAAATAGAATGAGAGGTAGACCATAAGTTAATTTCTGTGCACTTTCACAGTGTCTAGATTGTAAGGTCTAAAATGCATTCTGCAGAGACTCAGCCCCTTTAAAGTTGGGTTCTTGTGACAGTTGATAATTTCATTCATGTCAAGTAGTATTAAGTTCCTAGTGTTATGTTGTTTTGTAGTCTTAAATTTTATATTGAGTATTTTTGGTGTTTAAAATCATGCATTTCAAAGGTTGCTCAAAGCAATCTGCAGGTTGAATTCAAAACACTGAAAAGAGAGTTTCAGTGTTCAGGTGTTGCAGTGTCCACCCTGAAGCACTGCACTGCACAGTTGTGGTGGCAGAGCTCACAGGAGCACTGGTGTGAACAAGTGGCTGAAGATCACTAGATTCAGATCTTAGTGTGGTAACCAGATCACACTGCAGGCTACTGAGCTGGGAAAAACATGGATGTTCCAAACATTGGTCTAATTCTGCTGATTATAAATTGTATTCTGAATCCCTTGTTCTCTTTTAAGTAGAAAGTAGCTTATCTGAAGAAAGGAAGCTTAGGGTGGCAGTTGTGCCATAGCTGAGGGGACACGTGCTGCAGGAAGTGGCAGTTTGCTTGGCACCTTGAGGTTGAGCTGATCTTGGTGAGAAGTCTCAAGGCCTTAGGAGCAGGAAACTGCCTTATGTTACCCATGGCACCCCCATTCTTTATTGCCTTATCTACTTTAGCCATTTGTATTTTGGCCATATTTGTTTTGCCAGTGTCTAAACTTCCAGAGCCTTTCTGTGTTAATAACTTCCAAGGTGCAAGACACTGCTCTGTGCCTCATTGTGTGGAACACTGGTTTTGGGTTCTCTGTGTGGGTGAAGAGTAAGATGAAGAAAGGCCAGTTAACCTGAAGGAGCCTATTCAGCCCACTCGAGGTTACTAGTGCGTTGTGGATTCTTGTGGGCTGCCCAGAAAGAATGGAATACAGTTTGTCCCTTTAACTTGTGAAAGAGTAACTAGAAGTGGTTGGACGTGTGTTTAATTCTAAAATAATTAGTTTTACAACTTCTGAAAAAATGTTGACCTTTACCCTGGTGTGGTGTTTCATGTTAGTCTGCTGTATTTTTGAATGGGTGCAATAAAAGACTACTGCCTCTTTAATTTGCATACTGATACAAGACATTGCTGAGATCATCTGAAAATTCTTTGCAGATGTTACTAGGGACTAAGGCTAAACGTTCAAGTTCAAAATGGTTAGACTTTGTTCTTTTGTATGAGGCTGTATGACACACTGGTATGTTGCAAGGGTTCTCTACCCTGCCTTTTACAGTGATCTCAACTTCTGCTTTGTCATTTTTTATTTTTACTATAATTATTCTAGGAGGATTAATTTAAAAGCAAATTTCTGAAGCTTCATTTATCTACCTTTGTGGATTGAGACAGTATACTGATGTAGCACAAGAAAATGTTCTCTTGAAAACCACATTAAAAAATAGTTGTGCATTTAATCCAAACCCAGTAATACCTCCTGCTGAGAACAAAAAAAAAAAAAAAAAAAGGAGTAATGTCTGGGTAAGCTTGTGGGCAAAATCTGTGGGACCAAATTGGTGTCCCTTAGCTGTTGGATTTGTATGAAAAGAACAAGTTTCTGGAGTACTGATCTGCAGGTCTGTCCATGGAAGATGATGAAAACTTTGATCTCTGTTCCTGTGTGCCCTCACACAACTCGTGTGTGACCAGTGCCGGTATCTGTGTGTGCCACCTGTATCTCTGTGTGTGCCACCTGTATCTGTGTGTGTGTCACCTGTATCTGTGTGTGTGTCACCTGTATCTGTGTGTGTCACCTGTATCTGTGTGTGCCACCTGTATCTGTGTGTGTCACCTGTATCTCTGTGTGTGTCACCTGTATCTGTGTGTGTCACCTGTATCTGTGTGTGTGCCACCTGTATCTGTGTGTGTCACCTGTATCTGTGTGTGTCACCTGTATCTGTGTGTGTGCCACCTGTATCTGTGTGTGTCACCTGTATCTGTGTGTGTCACCTGTATCTGTGTGTGTGCCACCTGTATCTGTGTGTGTCACCTGTATCTGTGTGTATGTCACCTGTATCTGTGTGTGTCACCTGTATCTGTGTGTGTCACCTGTATCTGTGTGTATGTCACCTGTATCTGTGTGTGTCACCTGTATCTGTGTGTGTCACCTGTATCTGTGTGTATGTCACCTGTATCTGTGTGTGTCACCTGTATCTGTGTGTGTCACCTGTATCTGTGTGTATGTCACCTGTATCTGTGTGTGTCACCTGTATCTGTGTGTGTCACCTGTATCTGTGTGTATGTCACCTGTATCTGTGTGTGTCACCTGTATCTGTGTGTGTCACCTGTATCTGTGTGTATGTCACCTGTATCTGTGTGTGTCACCTGTATCTGTGTGTGTCACCTGTATCTGTGTGTATGTCACCTGTATCTGTGTGTGTCACCTGTATCTGTGTGTGTCACCTGTATCTGTGTGTATGTCACCTGTATCTGTGTGTGTCACCTGTATCTGTGTGTGTCACCTGTATCTGTGTGTATGTCACCTGTCTGTGTGTGTGTCACCTGTATCTGTGTGTGTCACCTGTATCTGTGTGTATGTCACCTGTATCTGTGTGTGTCACCTGTATCTGTGTGTGTCACCTGTATCTGTGTGTATGTCACCTGTATCTGTGTGTGTCACCTGTATCTGTGTGTGTCACCTGTATCTGTGTGTGTCACCTGCCGGTGGCAGGGCCCTCAGACTCACAGCCCCTCAGAGTGTGATGGAAATGCCCTGGCAGCAGATGATGCTGAGGCTGCTGTGTCTCAGGGCTTCACAAACTGAGGGTGAAGCATTTTGATTTTCAGTTATGTGCCTCTTCTCACTTCCTTTTTTTATTTTTTTGAAGGTAAGTTACAAATCCACTTGCTTCGTTCAAAGTTGCTTTTAATTCACCTAACCCAAGTGACTGCAGAAAAGTTTTCCTTTCTTTTTGTGTATCTTAAGACTCTTACATGTCCTGCAGCAAAGAATTTGTAAGATGTTCTCTTTTTCCAGCTCAGCCCATTGAAAAAAATCCAAACCCCACGACCTCATATATAAACCTGGAAACCTGGTAGGCTGGAAAGGACCAATGCTGTAAAGCTGGATTAAGCCTAGCTTGAAATTTGATACATAAATTCCAAATTTTCCCATGCTGATTTGCTCAGAAGGGTAGCAAGACTTTGTACCTTGAGTCTTTTCCCCATCCTTTTTATTGTGGTCTATGTGCAGTGGTGGTGAGTGCCACAAAGTTCTGTTTATTGTGGAATCCCATTAAAAAAATGTTTCATTTCCATTTCATTCTTCTGTCCTTACTTCAAAGGAGTAAGGTAAGATTTAGATAAATAGGAAGAGAGCTTCTTTAAGAGGGTGAGGCTTTTATTATATGCAGGTCATGCAAAACAGTTCCCTTTTTGTTTTAATAAACTGTGGTGCATCTTTTATATTCTTTGATAGATGGGACTAAAATAAGATTTTTCTAGCAAGCTAATCTGGTATTCATTTTTTCACAGTTTCTTTGCCAATTTTTTGTGTTCACTGACTTCTTAAAGTTTCTTTGGCTTATATATTAAATAAAACCAAAAAGTAAACAAAGTAAAATGCTAGTACATTGAATGCTTTAAAAAAGTATTGATTTGTCAGAGATGGAGCAATACTCTGCTGGGGTAGATATGCAGGCTAGTGTATGCTAATAGAGATTGATGTTTATTTACATCCTGAATGGTGCTGATTTCCTGTCTGATTTCTTGCTACAGCTGCACACATAAGGTCCTGCTGCTGCAAACTGGTGTTGAGCCACATGAAAAGTTTAATTAAAATACTGGTGAATTGGGTAATAAAGGTAAAGATGAAGAATTCTAGTATTTGCCTGCCAGTGGCAGGATTTTTTGTTTCAGTTTGGTTTTTTATACTAATTTGTATAAGTTTCTTTTGTGTCTGCATTTTACTGCTTGTAGAAAACATTCAAGAACATGACCCTTCCAGAAGCATTCTGCTGAGCAGACTGAAGTCCCAAGAAACCTTTACCTTCAGGAATAATTTTCTGGTACAGTTGGAGCAGCTTACTGGCTCCAACCAGAATACTTCGGTTTGGTTTCTTTGGTTTCTTTGTGCTGTAGCATTTTCTGCAACAGCAATTTTGTTGAAAAGAAGAAACAAGACAATCTGTCCAGGCAGTGGTACTATGTCTGGAAAAGTTGTAGTGGAGTCCTAGCTGGAACAGATACTGTAGCATGGAAAACTTGAGATAGTGGCTCTGATGGCTACAGGGTTAAAATCAGGGTAAGGAGAGAACAAAAGAGTAACAGTGATACCCTGAGAGTAAGCTACTGTTCTAAAAACTAAAGTAACAAAATGAACTTTTTCAGCCTCCCTGCTCAGTTTGTCCTTACATTCCTGTAAGAATTGCATCAGGCTGGTTTGTTAAAGTTCATGGTAGAAAACCACTGGTACTGGAGCTGGAAAAGGAACTGCTCCATATGTCCTGCTGGGCAGTTCTGCATGCTTGCTATTGTAGTATTGTGAGCTCTTCCTAATATTTCACAATGTCTCTCTAAAATTATTGCATTGCAGCTTAATTGTGGGTAAAATCTGCCCAGGTGGGTTGGATAAGAAGAAATGTAGCTGGAGGTGGAGTAGGGGAAGAGATGGTGGCAGAAGAGCTTTAGGATATGAGATGGGCATAACTACTTGGCTTATACCAAAAGAGGCCAGGTGAGGCCAGTCCCCCTGGCCCGTGGCATTTGGTTGTGTGTCCCTGACCAGGCATGCCCTGGATTTTATTAGCTTTGCAGAGCAATACAGCAACATTCAGCTCTCAGGGTTTTCTGTGAGAGCCTTCATGTGGTACTACTGATGCTGCCCAGTGTGCTCTTAGACAGAGTTTTGTTGGAAGCTATGGAAAAAAATACCCTCAGTAAAGTAAGGAGAGAGGATGCATCCCTGGCCTATAGTTTGCAAGGATCTGGAAAGGATTTGGAAAGGATTTGGAAGATCAATAGGCCCTCAGCTACTTTTACCCCATGCTGCAAGAGAAATGCAAGCAATTACAGCCCTAATTAATGTTCAGTTCAGATTGCACATTCTGGGTTCTATCCTTGCAGAATGCAGGTTTGTGATTCTTGCAACAAATACTTTTGTATAGCTCTGATCTAATATTAACTGTCATGCTAGGTGGGCACCAGTGTGTCAGACTTTCATATGACAACTGCACTTTAGCAGTTAAAGATAATTATCCTGTTAGCATTTGCATTCTTAAACATTTATCTGGGTCTGTGTTTTCTAAAAGTTTCTAAAACTTAACTTCAGATGGACATCCAAAGGTTTCTGGGCTTTTTCTCCCTACTGAAAGAACAGCATTTCATGTTGCATTTTAAAACTTCAAGCTGTGTGATCCTTTGCAATCAAATTTTAATTCACAAATTACTCCTCTTTATTTGGCCTAAGTAACTCTTCAAACTTTTGTATCCCAGTGTATGACTGTGCAAAAGAAGACTGGATTAACAACAGAAATCTTCTGGCAAGAGTTAGTGTTGAAATGCTGTAGCTGTTGGAGTGTTTTACATGGTGTCATTTCGATGTAGCTGTAAGCAGATCGTGGTTTGTGCTTAGCCATGCAAGAGCCCTAGGACGGAAATGGCAGCACATGTCACCAGGCTCGCTCTGAATGTGTGTAGCTCACCACTTCCTCATACTGGAGTGAAAGAGCAAAAGAAGCATCAGTTTCTAGTTCATTTTAACCTCCAAAAAGTTACAGTCGCAGAAGTACTTACAGCCTTTCCTTTTATATTCTTCTTTTAGCTTTGAAATGAATCTTTGAGAATTTGGGTGAAGTTCGTATTAGAAATCTTAAGTTCTGAGAAGATATTTTTTGTGCAGGTCCTGACTTTTAGAAGTCATCAAAGGAGTGGTTGTCTAAATCATTTCAGCGCTGCAAGGGAAATGAGTAACCACAAGAAACCAGTCTGTGCAAGACCTGGATTGGTGCGCATGGGAAGCTTGTGCTGCAGTCAGGGTCCTCCTCAGAGAGCCACCCCTGCAGGATCAGTCACTGATGTGCCTTAGCTTCAGCAGCTCACAGTGCAGGCAGAATTCTCTTTAAACCACAGCAGTCTCTCAATCTAGTTTTCCTGATAGTCATTCCTAAAGCTTCAGGCCTAGACGCAAATAAACTTTTAAAACTGATTTAATTTGCTGTCTTCATTTTTCACGATAAAATTCTCTTTCCAGAGAAATCCATATTTGTGCTTTATAACCTTTGAGGCCAAAACAAAATCTATTCAGAGCAAAGGTTAGTTGTTTTCAGACTTGAATACAATTATCTATGATTTCAGCAGCTGTGATTGCACCTAGTTAGGAGAAAATTCTTTACAACAAGGGAGGCAATATCCTCTCCAATGTAAAACTGAAACACTTGCCAAACTTACGTTACATAGAATAGGGATTTTTTGAAAGTGCATCTAATTCTCATGTCATTTTTAGAAGAATGTGAATAAATGAAAGTATCTTTTTTCCTGTAAATCTACCAGTGAATCTTGTGAAATTGCAATTGGACTAGTAATCATAGCATTTTAAATTAATGCAATTAATTTTGTGTGCTGTTTAAGTGCTGATGTGATGTTTTTGCTCATAATTTGTATTCTAACTAATGAGCTGAACTGTATATCCATGGCACATTAAGTGGCCGAAACTTGTTATTTTCAGTATATTAAAATAGTAATATTGCACGTGAGAAGAATGAAATTCAAATAACTAATGAACATCGATATTTCATACTCAGTTTCTACAGTGGTGTAGTAAAAACTCCCATAACTTTCTGTTTAGTGGATGGATGAATTCTTCAAGCTAGAAACAGCATTTTCCCACTTAAGATACTCTTGATAATTGTCAGTTAAATTACATCTTAAGAAAGTTTGTTTAATTTCTTCTAATTTACCCCATCTTTTACAAACTACAACTAAGTATGAAGTAACTATTTAAGATGCAGTGAAGAAAAAGCGGGCCGTTAATTTTCAAACCAATTAATTTGGGGGGTACTGTCACAGGAATGAAAAATCTGGCAGTCATGTAGTAGTGAGGCGTGAGCAGTCTCAATTTGACCTGTGTTGTAATACAGATTTAGAGATCCAGAAGTTAAAGTAGTTAGGATTAAGGGGCTAGTCTGTTTGGAAATCCATTTCACCCCTCTAAACCTTAAAAAGACATTATTAAGCCCTTCTGAATTCTTTTTTTCAATCTTTTTTTAAAACCTATGGCTTAAAATCTGAAATTTAGTTTCAAAATCAGCCTGAGAACTGATGGGTACCGTATGGAAGTATAAAGGGGAAAAGGAGAGAAGTGTTCTCTTGATACTTTTTGGAGCTTCCTAGGAAATCTTGTTCCCAAATGAGTATGCTTGTAAAGGGAGTCTTATATCTCCTGTGTTTTATTACCATTTACTGTGATGTCTGATTAGATTGCATCAAAGATCAGTTTTCAAAAGTAGATGCTGGCTTTGAGAAGGAACTGAGGGGTCACAGGATGACCCCTAACTCTGACCAGAGATACCAGGGAATTGTCTTAAACTGCAAGGACTAGTCAGATGTTCAGGAGAAATACACATTCATACTAGTGACCTTATTGGTGTAAAATGGAATGATTTGGAGAGCAAGTCTTCCTCTAATGATCTTGACTAACTAGTAGTGAGTCTGAGTTTGGCTTGCTTTCATTGTGCAGAATAATTTATCCTTGCCCTGTTGGATGCAGCTGAAAACTTTGTGCATTCTCAGCACTTCCAAGTGCGTGGAAGAAATGGCAGCTTCAGAATAGTTCTTTTAACTAAGTTTGCTCTTACCAGATTGCCAAAAGGAAACGGAACACTTCCTTTTCATTAACTGCAAAACTTATGAGTATCTCTTTCTCTGGCAGGAATCGACTTTAAAATCAGAACAATAGAATTGGATGGAAAGAAAATCAAGCTACAAATATGGTAAGTATTCCAAAGTAATTCAAGTTTTCAGTGACTTGAATTCACTTTGAGAAAGAATATTTCATAGCTTTTGAGCTTCAGTGTATCAGAAGTTTCATACCTTTTATTCATTGACTGTTCATAAGGTTTGTGCTTTCTGCTGGCTTGCCCCTGCAGTGGTTCTGCTTCAGTAGCACTGGAAATAGCCTGTTCACATGCAAGCATTACAGCAATTTCCTATTTTATCAGAAGCTGTCCTCTTAAATGTGCTTTTAGCTTTTCCGTGTGGAGGAGAAATATTAACTCAGTGGCTGTAAGCTAAAATATGCAAGCCAATAAAATGTAATCTCCTTGGTACTTTGATACCTGGTTGTACTCACAAGGCACAGGTGAGTGATAATGCTGCCATTCCTTGCATGGTGGCTTAGCAGAAACTGAGTGTCCTGAGCCAGAATCCTTGTGACTAAGGAGGTGCAGTGCCAGAAGTGGCTGATAAAAATGTTCTGTCTGTAATACAGATTAAAAAAGCTGGGTTTTGTCAGGCCTTTGGGGTTCAGCTCCCCCAAGGTGTGGCTGCTATCCAAACACTTGTGTCTGCTGGTTCACTCACAGGCTCTGCTTTCAGGTGACCCAGGACAAAACACCAGCACACTGAGGTGTAGTGGCTGACCTTAGCAGCAAACTGTATGTGACAGTGCACTATCCTGAAATATTTTATTGCTGTGTGTTTTAACTTCTGTTTAAGACAGGATTTGGGTGCATCAGAGCTTTTTATTTTTAATTGCTGGAGGGCAGGCTGTGTAGTGCTGAGTTTTATTGCTTGCATGAAAACTGGAGTGGTTTTGTGCCGTGTTTCTGGCGCTGCTCTAACTGCTGATGGAAGGAGGGTAGCTTGGGAGTGAGGAAACTGCTGAGGGCTGAAGAAACTTGTGCAAACAGCCAAAGGTGTGTTTTTCCTAATGCACAAGTATCAATGCATTGTTACTCTCTTTAATAAGAAACCTCTAAGTACAGATGAGTGTAAAACAAATCCTTTTTCTCACTGCATTGTAGGGATACAGCAGGCCAGGAGAGATTCCGCACAATCACAACAGCTTACTACAGAGGAGCCATGGTGAGTGCTCACACTTCAAAAAACCTAAACACAGCTCGTGGAACTGGTTTGCTGTTCCTAAGTTTAAGTCTTCCACTGGAGCACTGGATAATTGTGGTTTGAAATGTGGGGAATGAAGTTTGTGGTTTGGTTGGGGGTTTACTCTTTGTTTGTTTTTCCTTTTTCAAATGTGCTGGTGCTCGGTCTAGGCCTGTTTTTTGTGATGAAACTTCCAGCCCTATTGTCTTTTTTAATATCATTAAAATTCCTGCAGATTTTAATAAAATAAGTTACCAAGGTTTAATCAGAGAGGTTTGGGGCTTTTTTAAAATGCAGTCAACCCCTTTAAACACTTCAAGTGTTTAAAAATGGATAATTAATTATTTTAATATTAAAAGTGTCTTTCACTGAATTGCTTTTCCTTCAGCCAGTAGAGAATGCAAAGTCTGAGCTAGGAATACAATTACCTGCAACACCTACTGTTACATTTTCCTCCACTGGGAGTGACTTGAAGTCAAATAATTGACTTTGAGCCTGCACCCTTGTGTGGTACAACGCTTGTAATGGTTCTTAATGCTATAATTTAAAATATTTTATGTTGGGGCACCTTTAATTTCGACTTGGTGGTTACTCCCTGTGCTGCTTTTTTAGGTTCTTGCTGCTTTGTATGAACAGATCTGTGACATTCATAGGCTGTAGGTCCAAATAACTCCACTGTTATTTCTCAGGGAGAAATAATAATGCTTGTGGCTCTGTGTTAGAGCTCTCCAGTGCTTAAACAGGCTTTGGCAGTGACCTGGTCTTCTCCCCAGTCCATGGCCAAGGACTGCTATTTGTCCTATGAGGAATGATTGAAAAGGCCTTAGGAAGTGGAGGTGAACCTTGCAATCTGTCCTTAATGCAGTGGCTCTGTGGTTTCCTATGCTTTGCTAACTGTTGAGATCCCATGCCAGTGTATGTACAGAACTGTTGGAAAGAGATAAAGCTTCTGGGAGAGCCCCAGGGGTGCAAGTGTCTGCTGGCTGCAGCAGATTGGAGCTGACAGGTTTGATATCCTGGACTGCTTAAAGCTGCTGCATCTAAATGTGACTTTACCCATAGAGTCCTGGTTGCTGGAGCAGTAGAATTTCTAAACATGCCCTGACTATAGGCTAATAATTAAAGGCTAATAATTAAAATCTTTTTATAGGTTGTGTGTTTGACCTCTAACAGTGGCAAAAAATGTTAATTAGTAATATTTTAGGTAAATTCCAAGCCATGGCATAATGCCTTAGAAAAGACTTACCTAAAATCCTATGTTGACTTTTTTTGGAACTATAATTAAAACTGCAGCATACATCAGAAGTCAACCAATAGTACTAGCTCATCTAACAAGAATTCCTAACTTTTATTTAGGGAATTATGCTGGTGTATGACATCACAAATGAAAAGTCTTTTGACAACATAAAAAATTGGATAAGAAACATAGAGGAGGTAAGTGCTTTGTTCCATCTTATGATTTTCCTGGGAGAAATAAAAACCAAGTAATTACTCACTTCCATTGCAGTAGCCAACATATATGACCATGCACCACTTACCAGTAAAGTATCTGCTGTTACATTTCCAGAATAGCCAAATGCCTGTGTGCAAACTGCTACAGAGCTCATGGCACACATTTGATCTGTTACAGTACATGGACAAATGTAATCTAGGAGTATTTATTCCAGCCTATTTTAATATTTTAATTGCTTGTTTCAAGAGTCAGCCTCTCTCAGTAATGCCTTCACATTAGATAATTTCTCTAAAATAAAATAGTCCGTTGTGGAGGAGTTTGACAACACAAGTTTCTTTTCAACAATGATGCACTTTGTTCTTGAGAGATTACTTTTTCTTCTTCCAGCATGCCTCTTCAGATGTAGAAAGAATGATCTTGGGTAACAAATGTGATATGAATGAAAAAAGACAAGTCTCAAAAGAAAAAGGGGAGAAGGTAAGATTTGGTAACTCACCCTATTTGGAAGGCTACTTCTTGTAGGATTCTAGCTTCTGGATGTTTGATATGTTTTAGGCATGTGAGAGAGAATGGAGATCAAATCTCTTGTTTCAGAAACTTTTTTATGTATAGGATGCCAGGTTTGGATTTTTTTGTTTTTAAATAGCACTTTGGCATGAAGTATTCTAGATCTCAATATAAAGTTTTCTGTATAGTTCGACCACGTTGTACTCAATTCAAAGTGGTGGTTACTTATTCTTGTTATAAGTGCTGTTACTAAAGCTTAAGTAATTAATTAGTTGTTCTACAGAACAAACAAGTGAGGAAGAATACTACAAAATCTCTCATGTACAGCTGAAGTAGTCTAGCTGTTGGTAACACAGCTTATAGAATGATCGTATTGTAGTCCATAATCCATATCAGTTAAGATTTCTACCTTAATGCTCTTTTAAAGCCTAAATAAGTATTTTGGTGAAAAATTAATGTCTTTTTTTTTGTTTTCTTTTTACTTTATGAGAGGGTATGACGAGTTCTAATACTTTGTCTAATTGTCTTTAATGTTCTTGCAATAGAAAATAGAAGTGAAGCTTGCTTGGTTTGGCTTTTAAAGCTTGTAGTAGCATGCAGCATCTGTTCTATTGTAAATCTATTGTGAACCTATGTGTGAAACATTACTTTTACAAAGGAACTTCAAAACCACTGAAAAACTGTAACCTCTCTTCCAGTTAGCAATTGATTACGGAATCAAATTTTTGGAGACGAGTGCAAAATCCAGCATAAATGTGGAAGAGGTAAGAGATGGGTGCTACACTTAGATGTTCTTTGAATTACTTCAGTGGAGGTATGCTCCATGGTCTGCTGGGCTTTGTCACCTGACCTGGGACCTGAAGTCCCAACTGTACTCCTGGGTCTACTGCTACGATCCAACTGCTTCTGGTTTTCTGGCAGTGTCTGGAATTGTTTTAGAAGTGGGTGTCAACAGAGTGGTTTACTATTACTGTAGCAAACAGTTGCCTTAGATATCTGTGCCTTGCTACTTAAATTTCAAGTCCTTTTGAACAAGGAATAGGTTTAATTTTAGAACAGTGCCTTGTGCAGGAAATGGGATTCTTTACTTTCAGGATAACATGCTACTGTGTCACAGAGCCTTCAGGTTACTACTAAATACGTGCTGTGCAGATGAGGCTGAAAATTTGTGTATTAACCTGGAGCACCAGGTCATAAGCTCATGTTAGAGGAGGAAGAAGACTCACAGTGCTATTTATAGATTCATAATCTGTTTTCCTGCAAATAAATTTTGTGCTAAACCCACAAGATCTCCATGAGAGCTTAAGGAAATAGAGTCGGAAGGAAGCGTGGCCCAAGTCCAGTCTATCTTACTATAAATCACTCCTGTCATCTCAGGGAGGGTGAGGGGAGGATCTGAGCTGTGTGAGAAGTGTGGACAAAAAAATAACTGTATCAAAGCCAGTTAAATTAAGATTTATTCATCCAACAATGTAGACTTGTGTTGTCCTTATACTTAGTCATTTAAAAGTCTTTCTGTGGGATACCCATTAAAAGTCCTGCAAACACCTACTGAATTCAGCTTGTGTATCTGACAAGTTAACTAGAAACTGAAGACATTGGTACTTAAAAATAACAAGAGGGGTGTTGTGCCAGGCAGGCGTGTTTTATTTCTGATTGTGGGGTGATTGTTATACAGGGTAGAGTTAGAATTGACTGATCTGCATCACACTGCACCTGGACCAGCTTGACCTGATTTTCAGTGTCCTTGTGATTCTTAGAGCAGACACTGGAAGTGGGACCATGAGGAGTCAATACCAGAGTGGATACCTGAGTTCCTCTGGAGGGTTGACTTGCTCTGTCATGACATGGCAGTTTTATTTTAACCCCTCCATGTCGTGAAATGCACAACAGTACTTTGTGCTTACTCCAAAATGTTTGGCTCTCTGAATATTTTTTTAAATTGTCACATGAATGATGAAAAAAGCATTAAAAATGCAGCTGCTGCAGGCATTTTGCAATCACTAATGATTTGGTTCACTTTCCACCAAATACTTGACTTGCAGGGAATGACACAATTGTGATATTCTTGGGATCAGAAGTGAATTAATTTATTTGTTGTGATTTATTTACATTAAATGAGTGCCTGTCTTTGGCTATATTCCAAACACAGTGAGAGGGAAAGTGTTTATACTTCTTACATTCTGGAACTGTTCCTTGATTATTAGGGTCTCCAGATAGCCTAAAGTCTTGCTTTTTCCTCCTCCTGGAGAATTGCAGGATTTTCCTGCTACAGAAGTTTCTTTGCTCCTTCATACATTGAAATCTGGGATGCTGAGATTTGCCAGAGTAATTCTTAATGTTTTTGGTTTTTTTTAAATAGAGATATTGGAAGCTTAAATAGCCTTTTTTTGCCTTAATAGTCTTATTTTAGCCTTAATAGTCCAGGAGTAAAGCTTTTGGAGGACAGAAAGCAAGCTAACCTTAATGTGAGTTCCCAGGCTTGCCCTTCTCAAACCTCTCTGGGTTCCTAATTGTGATGCACAGCTCAGTTTGGGGGGGAAATAAAAACAGGATTAGTATATGCAGCCTTGTCTTCAGCTGATTTTTCTTTCTTCCCCCAGAGGTATGCAATGGGAAGGTCTGTCCATTTGCTTCAAAGATTAGCAAGATGAGGACTAAAAATAAGTAGTTTTTTCTTCTAAAGCAGGTTTACTAAAGTTTTAAAGGTACAGATATTGTACATGGCATGTCTTGCTCAAAGTGCTTCTAGTGGCCTACAGAACACTCTATTGTTAATGTGTCTGGCTGTTCCAAGTTTATATCCTTAATGTGTCTTGTGACTAACTCTAGTTTGTTTTTTCTTTATTTCCACTCCTCACCAGGCGTTTTTCACACTTGCACGAGACATTATGACAAAGCTCAACAGAAAAATGGTTTGTATTTCCAATTAGCCTACAAACTAGATACAGTGAGAGGACAGCTATCTTAATACTGAGTAGTAACCCTACCAAAAAACTCCTGGGGATTACATTAGTTACTAGATAAAATTTGAGCAAGCAGTGATTTATCATACTTTATTACACATCAGTACATAACTGTTCATTATTTTGCATGAATGTTAACATTGGGGAGCCTCAAACTGATGTGTTGTTACAAAATGCAATAGTGTGATCCGTGTTTTATTATGTAATCTCTTCTCCAGCTAATCCTTGAGATCTAGATTGTTATGTAAATGTTTATTTTTTTAACCAAGTGATTAATGAAGTCTGGATAACTGAGGAGCTCAAGTTGCATCAGATCTGTGCTCTGGTTATTGCTTTGCAAGCAGAGGAAGCGGGGAGGGAGACTAGGAAAGCTAGAGATACCATTTTCTGCATTTTGTGATGTTGACACTCTTCTCTTTCAGAATGACAACAGTTCATCGGGGGCAGGTGGGCCAGTAAAAATTACAGAAAATCGATCTAAGAAGAGCAGCTTCTTTCGATGCACGCTACTTTGATGAACTTTTAATGATAAGACTGCAGCACACTTAGAACCTTTTCTGCTTCTTTGAAAGCACAGGGTCACAAAGCCTCAGAAATAATACCACCAAGCTGCTGCTGAGAGCTCCATTGAACGTAGACTGCGATACACAAACACCAAGTGGATTTTGCTCACTAAGCCTATTGACCTGTCAGGCTCTTCTTTCTCAGATATGGAAGCTATGAAGTGGAGACACAAATGCAAGATTTAACTTGTTTTCCTTTTTTACTTTCTGTTTTATTGCCTGTTGCAAAAGCTGCTATGTTTCTTTTAACTTTGCACATCCATATTGGCCTCTTACTGCCTGTTACAGCACAATCTTACATTTGTATTTGCACAGTTTGACTTGTAAGAAAGATTCTTAACAGATTTGTGCACAGTTTTCTTTCTCTTTTTAAATTTATTTTCAAGCAGAAGAGCCAAGGGAAAAATTAAGTCTCATTTCCATTATTTTCTATGCTGTATAGTCATGGCCATGCAGTATGGATGTTGTTGCTCTAGTGATGAGAATTACTGTAACAATTGGCATTTAACAATTTGTACAGATTTAGTCTCTTAGATGCACAAATCTGTTTATGCAGAAGCTATGGCTTCTATTTTGAATGTAGTATGCTTTTCTTTCTTTACCAGACTTAGCAAAGTTGTGTTCTGAATTGCCAGTCACTTGTCTGATTCACAGATGCACCTTTCAGTTATTTGAATAAACACAGTGTCTTTCCTCACTTAACTTCCCTTTGTTAGCTCAGACTGTCTGCTCCTTTTTTTGTTTCTAATGAGGAAGTACACTCTGGATTTGAAATCATCACCACAAATTGGCCTCATCACTGTCACTTAAGTGGCTTGTGAAAGCTGAATGCATGAGTTTTGAGTAACCTCTTTGTGGATTCACTTGTTCAGAAACGACTGCTTCTCAAGGTGACTTCCATTTCTACTCTTAATTCTAAGGATAGTTCGTTAACGTCTGTAAGCATTGGCACTAAGGAAGCCTTGCATTAGGGCTATAATGTACTCCTAGTTATGCAGTTAATGCTGAATGTCTGTCCTCGGTCTGCTCGAGCAGTTGTTTTTTCATCAGAAACTGGTACAGTGACCTAGACTGTTAGAAGCAGAGGTGAAACATAGTTGCCTTTTTTTACTCAACTGAGCATTGTATAACCTAGTCTTTGTTCTACTACTTTTTTATTGTCTTCTGAAAAATTTCCTCAATGAGCAATTAAAACAGGTGCTTTAGTTCTGTTGGTGTGCCAAACGTGGACCATTGTAAGCTTTAACTACAAGTTTGTGTCCAGCATGTTTGCTGTTCGGGGATGGGTGTGTTCTGTCATTGTCAAAGGAAATGTCTGACATGCTTTTGCTTCACTTCGTTGTCTGGAGTTGTAAACAGTGAGTTAGTTGTTACCACAGATAACCATTTTGTTGTGTCAGGTACTGAATTTGTCATCTCAAAATAGTTTGGGTCTGTTGGAAATAGTTTGAAAGTGAACGGGCCAATAGCGTTAGATCAAAATCAAAGCTTTTGATTTTAAAAGGTTTAACCTTAGTTGCTGGTTCCATAAAGTTTTAGGTGGTTATCACCCTGTCCCCACATGTAGTTTAATAGAAGTAGTTCTTGTAACTAGATGGTGGATCTCATAAACTGCTGTTGCTGCACTAGAACAGAGAAACCTTCATGGCAACAAGGTTTAGTGAATAAACAAAGCAACCCTAACTGCTCTGTTGTCTACCCTTGATGTTTTTCTTGGACAGGCTAAAGCAGTTAAGTTTTCTGTATGGTTAAAAAAAGTGCTTCTATACAGAAAGTGTTGTGACACCAATTATGAATGTTGTTTATTTTCATTAATTTACCTCTGACTTACTTGGTGTCGTAATACTTTGATTTTTATCTCAGGGGTTGTCTGCAAACCAAAACTGACATGTTCTGTGTTTGGCACTGTTTACAGAATGCTTTGTATTGTTTTTCCTGTCTTCACTGTGTGGTTAAATGTTCATTCAATATTAGTCTCCATGAACTTCCCTTTGAAAGAGCCTGTAAGTAGTAGAGTCTATGAAGTGCTTCTTGAAGCAGCAGCGAATTGGGGTATCTGCTCTGTATGGGGGAGGGGGGGAGGGAGAAAAGAACTTGCTATTTTCTTACATTTAGCTGTGCTAAACTGTACATAAATGTGAGGTAAGACCATAGGAAATTCACTTTATGCATGAGAAAGTACTGCAGTAAATATTTCCCTTTGCTTATTGTTCGTGTACAGTTCATCTTTTTCTATTTGTAGAAGAATTTAATGCAATTTTGTTGTCATCTGCTGAAACTGAAGAATTCTAATTTCATGTGATCTTATGGATAAGGTAAAATGCAGATTTCTTTCTTTATGTCTTTGCCCCCACCCCACTTCTCCAGCAGTATTAAATGGCTGAGTGGCTGCACTTTATCAGTGTGCTAACTTGTGGTCAGTAGAGACCTTTCTGTGTACAGTCTGCCCTGTCAGACGTGGAAAAATGTGCTGTATCTTAGCATGCAAAACAGCTGTATGTTTTACTGGGATATTTTAGCTATGGTTTCCTCTAGACAAGCGGGTGATGATAATGGTGTGTTCTGCCTATCCATCAGATGCTGGGTATTACAGGCTTTTCTAATATCACTATGATTGTTTTGTGCAGTCTCTCTTGTTACTTTGCTCAAGACTATAGAATCTTAAGTTTTGAAGGACTCTTAACTATACCTCAGTCAACTAGTTAGTACTCTAATGCCCATTAGAATGAAAGTCATATACTTACTATTCACTTAGCAGCAAATGTATTTCTGTTTTCTTCCAGAAATTGCCATTAACCTTTCAGGAAACAGACTTTTTTTGGTGGATTTCAATAAAACAAAAATGCTGCTTATGCTTTGGAGTTTTAGGAGAACTTTCCCTCAGTCCCATGCCTGTGCACTATATCTTGACCTATATTTTTCTAAATGGTTTTAAAAAAAGGCCAAATGAAAAACAAACTGGTCTCAGTGCTTTGCAATTTTAGCTTTCAGTCTGTGCTCAGCAAAACATGCACAAGAATTTTTTTGTTGAGTGTATATAGAATGTTATTGACTTACCTGGGAGTTCTAATATTGCTAAAGTTTAAACCACTCATGAAACTTAATGCAGCTCACTTTTCTCTTTGGGGGACAGTGTCAAAAATGCTGATTGACTTTTCAGACCTGTAGTTCCTTTTAAAGAAAATATGTCCCATTGTGACTTTCTCATACTAGTCTGCTGAAGTTAAGAGAATTACCTGGATCATTTTCACAAGTGAATAAAGAAGTCTTGAATGTACATATCACATTAAAATATTGTGAGAGCATAATGATTTGAAAGTCCATCAATAGTATGTAAAATGCATAAATGTGTTATTTGTGAAAATGCATCTGTTGTTTGGTTACCTGTTAATGTAACAGAACTTTTGCAATGTTAAACTTGCTAAGGATTGGTCTGTAGGTAATAATAGGTCTTTTTTTCTCCTCTGTTCATTGAACTGCTTATACCGTTCTCACTCTTATAAATAAAACTTGTATTTCTTTCTTCCAGAAAAAGCAGGATTTACATTGATTTTTCTTGTTTCTCGTGAATTTAACTATTTCAGTGCATTCCTATGGCCTTACGAACATTTTTGCAAATAAAACTTCAATTACCATTATTTTAATGCTATATAGCTACTAAATTCAGAATAAAAAGTATAGTCCTTGAGAAAATGCTTAATTTTGAAATAGAAGTGTTCTGCTGTGTGTGTTTAAGCACATTTTACCTCTGGTATAAAGGTGTAATGCGAAAAGCTCCTGCAGATAAAAGTGAACTTGTCATGTGGTTAACTTGTAAACCTAATCATTAAATGTGTATTGATGTATATAGATAAAGAAACAAACCCAGCTCCTAAAAAAACCTTCATAGTCCAATAGTTTTATTATTTCATGTGAACTTTTTTACAATGTGTGTCTCAAATAAAAGTTACGTAATGAAAAGCATTTTGGAGTATTTTGTGTGAAAGATACGACTCTGAAATAACCTGGAGCACAAATACTGCATCAATATAGCAAATACTGTTTGTCCAGTGTCCTTCAACGGAGGAACAAACCCCAAATTGAGGGATTTGGCAAATAATTGTTGTCTGTTATATTTGCTGTAGTTTCTGCTTTCCAAATTGTTGTGATTTGGCAGTAGCTTGCAACTGGCAAACCTAAGGAAAGAAGGGTTTTATCTACCCAAGACAAAAGCAAGTTAATAGTTGAGCCATCCTAAGAAATAAGTGGGAGATGACAGCTTGTAAAGTGTGTTTTCTGTGTTCCCTTCATCAGCTGTATTTAGCTGAAAGGATGTATTGTCTCTGCCCTTAGCAACACAAAGCCAGAGTTCCATCCTTGTTACACCTTTCTTGATTCTGGTTTGCTTTCTTGTGCTTCTTTTCAGACTTCTGGCAGACAAATTTGCTGCTTTAGGAGCAGCTGTTTAAGCATTATCTTACATATCCCCTAGATCTGAATTGGGTTTAGATGCTCAGCAGTCCTTAAGTCCTCACAGTGGGTAGCAACATTTTAAGTACATTTGCATTCTGCATTTGTGAAAAGGAAATAGCAGACATACCTACACTACATAAAAATGGTGATTTATTACAGCTTCTGTTGGGATCTATTTTGATTGCAGACTAGCATTTATGATACAAATACTGCCCACTTGTAGATCAGAGGCAAGTTGTTGGTACGCTTGTAGAATGTATCCAGTTTTTATAATCTGCTAAATTGCTTTTTTCATAAATTATTCTTTTTCCAACTTGGTTGACCAGTGGCTCTTAAAAATTCTTGAACTGTACCAAAGGCATTAATATGAAAAGATTTCATAATAATTTTTCTTTGAAAAGATTCTGGTCTTCAAGAGATGAGATATGTGAATGAAACTTTTATGTTGCATAATGTTCTCACCATGTGTTGGTTTAAAGAAAGGGCATGGCATAGAATGCAAAACATACTGAAAAGTTGTGCTCTTGTACGTGTTGTAGTTGCTTCAAAAATCTTTTAGTCTTCAGCAGAGCACGTCAGCAAGAAGCTGCTGGTGTGAATAAATGCTGCATGAGTTTGAGCACACAGTTGGTACTTATTGTTAGTTCAATTTATGAAATAAAGTTGTAAGTTATGAGCAGGATATGAGCATTTTCCCCATCTGAGGAATTAAATTAACAGGTTTAATGAATTGTGGAAAGTGTGTGTAACTTAAACTGTACTATCACACTGTACTGCCTCCAGAGTGACCAAGAACTCTGTGAACACCCACTGTCTTGAGAATTTCACCCTAGTTAATCTTAAATAACTTCCTTGAGTAGGTGGCTTACTGCAAGTGTGACCTTTTCTGCCTGTGCCACCCCTCCGGAGGCGTGCCCATGACAGCTCTGACCGGTGTCCCAAGGCCTCCTGCTGGTACTGGGCTCTCAGATCCCTGGACTTGCTTCCAAACAGGTTTTGATTTCTCAGGGAAGTGCTACCATTGTGCTCACTGACCTTTCTGACTTGGTTTAGCACCTCTGTAGAACAGCATAAAGGGATGATGCTCCTGTGACACTTCCTCTGGGACAGGAGCTGGCAGGGCCCCGCGTTGACGCCCTTGTCTGCTGTGTCCTCTCTTTCAGTGCTGCCTCACCCACAGACATATTTTTGTATGCAGTGGAAAAGTGCAGACTTCACTTACCCAATTCACTACAAGTGGAAATTATATAACTTTTTTTTTTTTTTAAGAAAAGGCGAATGTTTATTTTCGTGTTGTTCACAAATCTATGCTGCTACCTTGACTTACTTTTTCTCTCTTTTTTTTTTTTTTTCCTCCCTTCCAGGCAACATAGGAACTAACTAGCTCTGGTCTGTATTCTAGATGAAGGACAGAATTTCTTCAACAAGGCTGAACTACTTCTATCCCTGTCTTAATGCTGCCAAATGCTGCTTCTGAGCTTCCTCACCCAAACTGCAATGACTTTGTAACCTTCACACTTGTGCTTTGAGCCAATAAAACACAGGAAAAAGGCAACCACATGTGTCTTACATACTGTTTATATGTAATTTTCCAGAATAGCACTGATAGATGTACATGAAATTAGGAAATGGCTGAGGAGCTCCTTGTGCCAAGAGTGGGGAGGGACCGGCCTTTAAAACCAGGTCTTGATTAATTAATTGGGTTCATTTGCTGTTTAGGCAGACAGGGCTGCGTTACTCTGCCACTGCTTCGGCTGCTTGAAGGGAGGGCAGGGACAAACCCAGTGCTGCACGAGGCAGGGCGGGAACCCTTCCCCTTCCTTGTCCGCCGCGTAGGAGCAGCGAAGCCCCCCTGAGGGGATCGGTGGGACCCCCAGCCCGCCTCGCTGAGGGGATCGGTGGGACCCCCAGCCCGCCTCGCTGAGGGGATCGGTGGGACCCCCAGCCCGCCCCCCTGAGGGGATCGGTGGGACCCCCAGCCCGCCTCGCTGAGGAGGAGATGGGCGGCGAGACCCCTCCCGAGCGGATGGGATGCGAGACGCCTCTGCCCGCCCCGTCCCGCTGAGGAGATCAGCGATGAGGCCTGGCTGCCTGTCCCGGTGAGGAGATCAGCAGCGGGACCCCTCTGCCGTGTCCCCGTGAGGAGATGGGCGGTGACGCCCCTTGCCCGCCCCACTGAGGGGACCAGAGCCAGCTCGAGGGTCCCGGGCCGCCCGCGCCCTCCCTGCAGCGCGAGGCGGGCGCGGCTGCGGTCGGGGCCCGCGGCACGCCCGGGGCAGGCCCTGCGGTCGGGCCGCGGCCCCGCGTTCGGGGGCAGAGGGCGCGGGGCCCGCACCGAACGGAGCTGTCCGCGCACGGTCGCTGAGGGGAGGCCGGGGCTGGGGATGGGGACGGCTCCGAGATGCGCTTTTCTGCGATGGCGAAGGCACCTCCCGCCTGCCCCGGGCTCTCCTCAGACGCTCCTGTGGGTGAGTACCCCACGCTGACACCCCGGGGTGCCGGCGGGCAGTGCGTACTCATTCCAAGTCCCTGTTGCTCATTTCTGGTGCCCGGCAGGTATTCCCAAGAACCGTAGCTATGGCAGAAAAGATACTATTACCAGAAGTGGTTTTGGAAACTTCTACTTTTCTCTGTTTTCCTACACAGTGCAGTTAAGCTAGTAGTCCTTTCTCTTTCATCATTAATGTAGTTTGCTTTAACTAGTTTTCAACCACCCTGTTCACGTCAGAGATTAAATTGCTAGTTTAAATTTCTCTTAAAATTATAAAATAATTTCTTGTAATGGGAAATGCATGCTTTAGCATGTACTTCTTTTGTGGTATTTACTCTACAGCTCTCTAACCAATTTATTTGCCTTGTGGTGATCCTCAGTAGAAATTTCAAATGCTAGTGGAAAATCCAATATGTATGTCTGGAAAATCCACAAACGCTGGAGGTTTATGTCCATAAAGGAGACAGATGAGTCCTTCAACTTTATTCAAATAAAGGGAGAGAGTGCACCTGGCTGCACAACCGCAGGGTTTTCTCTCTCTCTCAGTTTTGGAGGGCGCAGCCTCCTCTTATCCTAAACTCCTGGCTGCATGTTGCCCTCTTCCTTTCTTTCTCAGTGAGAAATTATATAAAACTGTAGCTGCCATATTGTGGTAGAAAGTGTTTTACAATTGGACAAGGTGCAATGAATAGGTTCGCTAAGGAACAACTTTATCAGTTTGAGAATGTTAGGAAAATTAATCCACAAACACCAGAGGTTTATGTCCAAAAAAAAAAGACAGAGGAAAGAGAAGTCAACTTTATTTGAATAAAGGGAGAGGTCATGGGGCATTCCTCATGGAGTCTCACAATTTTTAGGGGATGCAGCCTCCTTTTTGTCCTAATTTCCTGGTTGCATTTTCCCTCTGTGTTTCCCCATTGGCTGAGGTACTTGAGAGATACAGACTCCCCGAAATGCCTAATACCCCCTTCTAATGTATACCCTCCCCCTTTTTTATTTTTCCCTGTGTCTATGTTCTTTTTCTCTAAATCCAGAGATTGAGCACAGTCTTGAGTGAGTAACAGTCTGTGTCAATTAGTGGAATTCCTATGGAATTTATGGTTCCCCTCATTGCTTCTTTCACCTCTCTGTATCTGGTCTTATCTATCATCAGACCCACAGTTTGTTTGTAAAGTCACCTCCTTCTTATTCCTTCAATCTCTCCTCTTATTTTCTCAATAATTGTCTTTACAAACCTTACTTATCATTGATTTAACTTCCTGTTCTTGGGTCCTTTTTGGTTTTGCAATTATTTGCAATGACATAATTTTCTGTCCCTCTGTAGCCATTTCTGGTTCTCTAGGCGTGGCTACCACCTGCATCCCTTTGATCATATGTTGAATAAGTTGCACTAAGCAAGGGATCACACATGGTAAAAAGATGAGAATTGCTACAGCACATAAAAGGGGAAAAAAACATTCTTTTAACCCACCATGAAAGCATGTCCTGGCAGAAAGTTTGGCGTGGAAACACTGCCTCAATCTGTACAGTGATGGAGTCGGTATCCATCTTTGGAAGGTGGTCTCCTGATAGATTCAATTTGGCATGTGGTTTCCACTTCTCAGAGGTGACCTTCTTGACATTCTGGCAGCACATGTCTTTCCAACAAGGTAAGCAGCTAGGCTGAGTCTTGGTGTGGAGCTGATCTAGTGCCCTGGGCAAGAAATGCCCAGTAACACTTTGTATGGGGGGTCAGTCCCCAGATGTTTTGTATTTTGGAGAAGTGGATGCCATTTCTTTTGAGATGGGCTTGTAGTTCATCTCCTTGGCAAAGAAAGCAAGTTCAGATGCTCTCATGGGATGCTCTTAGTGAATTTAAAGGCTTTTCCTAATCGGCAGTTCTCTGGGTTAGAGCTGTTGAGCTGTCAGTGGGAATGCAAACGCCAAACTGCTGAGCTTTTTGTCCTGGCAGCTTTAGTGTGTGAGCAGTCCCTGCTCATGGGACTGGTACATGGAGCAGGTACTGTTCCATTTGGATCCTGGCTGTGTGAGACTGAAGGCTCAGATGTTACCTAGAGCTGAGAAGGAAAGTGTTGATTGTAGGGTTTGTGCCGGTAGTTTGATGGGTGCAGCTGAAGTTGCAGGCAGCAAGAGCTTTCTCAGCTGACACTTTGTGAGCTCTGTTCTTGGCAGATGTTTTCAAGCTTGTGGCCGGACTCTGTGAGAGTGAAAAGTTTAGTTAGGACAAAGGAGTTCGTGTTGTCATTTAATTGTGGTGCAGGGAAGGGTTTGCACTTGGAAATGGAAGATCAGCGAGACCTTTTTGTCCTGATGTGGATGATGAGACCCAGAGTCGTTTGCCACTTGGCTCTGTGCTCGGGGTGGTTTCGAGCTGGGCTCGGAGCATTTCCTTCTTTTGTGAGTCGACACCACCATCGTGTGGTTGTTGTCATGAGTGCTGACAGTGTCCAGGACAAAGCCAAGTGCTTTTCTGGCCCGGTCTCGTTTGCTCGTGGGAGCAGTTCATGGAAGAGCTCCGCTGTGGGTCCTGGCTCTTGGCGACCGACAGAATGTGATCCTGCCCGTACCAGCGAACAAAGAGGAATTGTTTCGTTGTTAGCTGTGCACAGCTTAGGTTGCAAAAGACAAGGCAATTCCAGCACAGCACCTTTCTTTTAGAATGTTCTCTAGTGTGATCAGCTGCTGAACGTGTAACTCACACCCACTGAACTGCATCCAGCTCTGTGGGGACGTGTGCTTTCCCTCAAGCTCTATGTACCATCTTACCCCCTCAGTCTTGCACATCACAAACTCCTTCCAAATGTCCAGCAGGTACTCCCAAAGGAAACGTCTGACAACAAAAAGCCAGTGGTGGCCTTCATCTTCCCTTGGCAGTCTCTAAGTTAAACAAAACCCACCAGTGATTTGCACTTCCCTTCTCAACTATAAGTATAGCATCATCACATTCTCCCAAGGTGGCAGGGTCCATCGCTAAAGTGAAGCATTTCTAGCTGCAGTTCAGACTGAGAAATGTGCCAGGAGACAAAGCATTTGCTGGCCTTCCCTCTTCCCTGAGAAACCTGATTTTCACAAAGCAATCATTTTCAAACACCTTCATTGTTGCCTAATCAAAGCATCTGTATCTGCCAGAGAAGGAAGTGTCAGGACAAAAAGCTTTATTAAATTGCCCTCTTTTCCTAGCAGCCTCTAAAGTGCACACAGCATGCTGGGGCTATGCACCTTCCTTCTCACATGTACAAATCAGATATTTCTGGGTCACTTCTAGTCTGATCTAGACCCTGATCTGTCCAGGGTCCTGCTCCAAGCATGGACACTCCCTGGTACTGATCTTCTCCTGTCGGTGTCTAGCCCAGCCTGAGTTTTCCAGCTGATACCTTGCACACAGAAACACCCATACTCTGTGGCAGCCTGTAGCAGTGCACCTAGAAATGGAAGGAGCCGCCTTCCACTTTTAGGAACGTGAAGTGCAGGAGGAGGCAGGAGTACAGCGCACAGACGCGTTGGTGGTATAGTGGTGAGCATAGCTGCCTTCCAAGCAGTTGACCCGGGTTCGATTCCCGGCCAACGCAGGTGAAGTTTTGTCTCACCTGGTCCTGAATAGGAGCACAGAGACCAGGAGCTGTGTTTGTGCCTCTATAAAAACCCCGGATGACAAGCAACAGCTCCTAGTCAGGTCCCCTATTCCTGGCCATGTTTTGATGCACAGGTTTCTTCTCATGCCTGGTTCTCCCCAGTACTCTTCCCAGAGATTCACACGAGGGTGATGAAAAATGTTCATAGGGCGTCAGCTGTTGTTGCCCTGCAGGGCACTCTGCTTTCACCAGTGTATTTTTGCAGCTGAGGTAGCTGTGGGATGGGCACCTCACCACTGGTACAGGAGCCAGATGAGATTTTCAGGGCTGCTGCTGCAGCTGGTTGCACCTGGCAAGAGAAGCATGCTGCTGTGGCATGCTAATGATGAAGGCTGACAATGCCCAGGTGGGGACCAAGGCATGAACTGCACTTCATGAGGCCAGTTATGCAATTTGGGGGTACAGTGGGAGGAGGCCTGTTCTTTATAAACTGTCTCAGTGTAACATTGGAGTTAAATTGCTCTCCATCCTCCACCTTTTCCATCTCTGCAGTGCCAGCTGGTCAAATGCTTTGTCATTCCCCTTCAGGGGGGATGCTGGTATGTACAATAACACACAGTCATTTCATATGGAGGACTCTTTCTTGAAAACAAACTGTGGTACATGTGGGAACTTCATGTGGAATGACCTGGTTAACCATTATGACTGCTTGTGTCAGACACCCTGCATCACCAATCCATATACAGGGCTGCTGACCTGTTCTGTCCAGGCTCCAGCCCCACAGTGATATGCTAAAGTCTACTGGAATTCAGTGTACTAATATTTTTGGTAACTAAGGGGCAAAAAAGCCTAATTTCTCTTCAGCTTATGGTTAAGAGAAACAGGCAGAAGTTACTAAACTATTATCTATAAAATTCGAAACATTGTGCCAATGTGTGAAATTCACAGTGACTAGAAAAGGGGAAATATAACCACCATTTCTAAAAAGAAAAAAAAAAAGGAAGTCCTGACGACATAGGTTTTTTACATTATTTGTTTTTCTTGATTTTGTTTTACTGAGTTTTTTGTTTGCTTCCCCCCCCCCTTTTTTTTCCTGATTAGAATATCTCCACTCAATTTTTTTTTTTTCATTTTTGCATTTTTACCCTTCCAATTCTCTCCCCCATCCCATGAGAAAGGATCAATTTACTGAAGGCAGAGTTTCATAAGAGGGTACATGAAAATCTAGTACTGCATGGCAGTGTGGTGTTTTGTGTTAGGATACCTGGCTAACAGTTACTGAGACAATGATGAAAGGAACAATGACGAGGTGGGGAGTACAACCAACTTCATTCATCTGACTCAGCTGCCCAAAAAAACATCAATGGTCTTCAGCATGTGAAAGATCTTCCAAGTGCTATACAAGCAGGAGGACTGTGGCATAAAAGTTATTATGGATGTGTGCATGTGTGGAGAAATTTGGAGAACTAACAGGAAATTACTTCATACAAGATAATTCTTATTGGGGCTGCTTGTAACTTAGATACTCCCTCACCTTCCTAGGGACCGAGGTGAGTCTGACCAGCCTGTAGTTCACTGCAGCCTCTTACCCTTTTCAGAGACAGGAGTGTCTTCCTTTGTTTTAGTCCCCAGGCATCTCTGCCAGTTACCATGATCACTCAAAATATTGTAAATGGCCTGACAGTGACATCAGCCAGTGCTGTCAGCACTCATGGGTTCATGGGCAGGTTGATGGACAGGGGATTGGAACTAGGTAATCTTTAAGGTCCCTTCCAACCCAAACCATTCCATGCTTCTATTTACTTATGTCTGTTTTTCCCTGACCTGATCTTCTTTCACCAAGGATGCGCCATCCTTACCCCAGAGTCCCTCTGACCTCTAGGGATTCCTGAATCCTGGTTTGCTAATGAAGACCAAGGCAAAGGAGTCATTCAGTGTATCAATCTTTTCCATGTCCTGCATCATCGAGTTCTCCAGCTCATTCACCAACGAGCTGTGTGTGCCTTTTGTCATGTGGGTACTTACAGAAACCCTCCTTGTTATCTTTGACATCCCTGACCAGATGCAATTCCATTTCAGCTTTGACTTTCATAACTGCATTTCTGCGTGCTCAGACAGAGCATGAAGATTTGAAAAATAATGATCCTTAATTAGCTTATCCACTTTTGTCCTGTAAACTGCCAGTCAGATGCTTTAGGGAATATGTCTGTATGGCCAATCAAAACACTTCCACCCACACCCAGGCATGCACATACATGCACCACACACTGCAAGAATTCTCTGAAGAGACAAGCAGAGGCCAGGAGCCCTGGAGGCTCAGAGGAGGATGATGGAGCAATGGTTCACAGCTATTGCCAAAAAAAAAACCAAAACCCTGAATCATCTTGATATGAAAAGAAACTGCAGGTGCTCATTGTTTCATTATAACAAAAAAGCAAAAACTAGAACAACCAGTTGTACTTAGAGAAATGCAGAACTAGAGCAAGGCAGAACTAATTTTAGTGTTCTGCTCACATAGCTTGTGTATTTATGAGGGTGGAAGCTTGCCAGGCCCAGCAGCATGACAGGCTGTATAGGTTGAGCACATGCATGTGACCACAGCCCCTGACCTGTCAGGTACAGTTCTGTCTGCCTGAATCCTGTAAGTGGACCATTCTCCAAAAGAATTGAAGGCCTGGAGACAGCCCATACTGGAGCAGGTGTATCTTGAAGGACTGCTGCCCCAAGAGGACATACACTGGAGCAAGGGAAAAATGGGAGGAGGAATAAACAGCAGAGGCAAAGTGTTATGAACTGACCACAACCCCCCACTGGGCATTAAAGGGAGGAGATAAAAGTTTCAGGAATGAATCATAGAATCCTTTAGATTCCAAAGAACCTTTAAGACCTTCAAGTCCAACCATTAATCCAGCACTGACAAGGTCACCAGTAAGCCATGCCCTCAAGTACCCGGGCTGGGTTTTGGCTCTGCTCAGTGAGTGCCGGAGCTGCTGCTGCTCTTTGTTTGTTTGTTTGCCTGGTTATACACACACGTGAGAGCAGAGAGCTGTTAGTGCTTTCCCCATACCTCTGCCTGAAAGCCCCTTGATTTCAAAGTTATAATAACTGGGCGGGAAGGGAGTAATATTTTCCATGTCAAGGAAGGCTCCTGCCTTCCTCGGCAGATACCTGTTATTCAAACCAAGACAATGAAGGTGGCTTCTCCACCTTCATTAGCATCTGCAGTGGCCCAGTTCTTAGACCCCAAAGTGTCTCAGAGGTGAGAGGTCCCTTTCTTTGAGCATGACCGTGGTACACACCCCAGTACCCCAGGGGGCAACATACTGATGGTACGAGGCAGGAACATCGCAATAGGGTCGACAACTTCTGAGGACCCCAGGACCGAGAAAAGGAAAAGGTTTAACTAAAAAAATCTGTGTAACACCAATGTGGCAAAATACCAACCCCCCAGGGTCCACCCCACTTCCTTGTGCCTGTTAGAAAGAGGCTGTGGGACTGAAGGGGGGCAAAGTCACAGCCAGCAACCCCTCAGGGCAAAACATGCTCCGTGCTGGGAAAGCACATGGGTGACATCGACAGCTTCTCCTCAAAATGAGGAGTCACATCATAGAGCTGGCAGCACATCTTCTTTTTGTGCCTGAGTCCTGCTGCCACGAACACAGTGGTTCTGTCCAAGGCAGACACAAGGTGTGTGATGTGCTCATTAGCCCCAGTCCCAGGCTTTATGTCCTCAGCTAGGCTTTTTCCCAAAATATTTGTATCTCCCACTGACAGCAGTTTGGGAAACCATGCTCCCGAATTTGTGAGAAACCCACTTGTGTAAAAATCCACCCACCTGGCTCTTTATATGTTCCTCATAAGACGCTTGCCTGTTTTCCTAAAATCTGATGGACACGTGGTTGTATATGCCAAGTGAATGGTGGCTCCTACCAGGCAAGCCAAAAAGCAGAAGATCCCAGATGGGCTGTCTCTGCTCCGCTTTCAGCAGCACAGCGGGGACTTAGCCTGTGGTTGCCGGGAGGAGGTCAAAGCTATAACAGCAATGGGGCACGGCAGCGCGTTCCTTGGCTGTCCCCGTTTTGGGGCTCACGGGTGTTCCCGCAGCCCCGCACGGGCTGGTGCTGCCGCCGCGGCTGCGGGGCGGAGTTGCAGATGTCAGTATGCATTGGAGAGCCAGGTAGCGCTGTAGCAGCAGAGTGGCGCAGCGGAAGCGTGCTGGGCCCATAACCCAGAGGTCGATGGATCGAAACCATCCTCTGCTAGCGCTGTTTTCGTTCCCTTTTTCGGCCGGCGGAGCTCTCCCCGGGCCACCAGGTGGCAGCGGGAGACCAACAGCAGCGAGGCCGGTTAGCTCAGTCGGTTAGAGCGTGGTGCTAATAACGCCAAGGTCGCGGGTTCGATCCCCGTACGGGCCAGCCTGCATTTTCCTGCAGTTCAAGTTTTTTTTCCCCGTCTGGCCCTCCGTTTTTTTGGCAATGATGGTGCAGGGAAATAGTCTGTAGGAAAACAGAGATCCTGCCTGTGCTGCTCAGCTCTGGCGGATGGTCCACTGGGAGAGTTTCTAGGCTCTCCCCCTATTTTTGCTACTCCTCCTTTTGCAGGTGTTAATTCCAGTTTAAGGATAAATTTCACCGGGTGCTCGTGGCAGATGCACCGGCTCCGGCAGCCCTCCAGCCCTGGGACTGACCTCAGCTGTGCCATGGCTGGATTCAGGTGTGCAGCACTAACCATTGCACCTGCTGGTGCTGTGGAGGGGCTGCAGGTCAGACCGGGGCCAGCAAGGTTTATTGTGACCCTCTGACGACAGATAAGAATCAGCTGAGGCACAGAAGGAGCTTTGGTGGGCAGGCAGGGCAGTGGAGTCAGTTGTCCTGAGACGAGGACTGTTGGGGCCTCCCCCCTTGAGTCAGGATGCTGCCCAAGGTCACTCTGTGAGACTGAGAGCCCTCAATTTATTGGGTGAGTGTTTGCATGTTCTGTGTAACCCTTCTACAATCTTGAGAATTCTGAAGCCACTCAGGTAGTATGAATTCCACTTGACATCACACATTTCTGTGCAAATATTGACAGAGCTTTAATTAGTTTGATTTGCTTATCTGCTTTAACTGCTTTATAAGACAAATCTCATAAAACTATCTGTGAATTTTATAAGCCTCCCTGGCAATGCTACAGTCAACATTGCCCATTTAAACAGTGAATAATTGTCAGAAACCAGGTTTGCACAGAAAGTGCAAGAGGCAGTGTCCTGCCCATGCACCTGATTAAGCACCCTAAGAGTGACAAATGTCCATGTCCTGAGGCTCAGTGTGTAACCCCAGGAGGCACAGACTGTGTCTGTAATCCCACACTGGTAGATAGGTATTAGATGCCACACAGGCCATTGTATCCTTATCCCTCTGTTTTCCCACATTTACTGCTCCCCAAAACCACCTTGGCCCCTCCTTTTCCCCACTTCTCGCTCCTCCCCTGAACATGCCATAGGTCACAATCTGAAAATGCTCTTTCCTTGTATCCCATACCGTGCCCTTTGCCCCTAGCAAGGGACCAGATGTGACCTGCAGGGTGGCCCTATTCACCTTCTGGCTGGGGGCCACCTCTGAGCCCAGCAAGAGCCCTGGGGGCAGCCAGGACAGGAAATCCCTAGCACAGTGGAGGTTCCCAGGGCTACTCCACCTCTCCTTGCTTCATTCCAGGATATGAGCTTTTCATCACATAACCTAATGCTGTCTCATGGTGTAGGAGGGGTCTCTGCAGCCCTGGCTGACCCTAACACTCCTCAAAAACACCCCACATCCTCCCTGTCCCTTCCAGTGTCCCTGGCAACCTCAGGGGACCTACAGCCCCCTGGGCATTGAGCTGAAGTGGCACAGAGGACAGCCCCTGCCCCAAGGTGCTGCACCCCAGCTAAGCCCCAACTCACTGCAGCTCCCTGCAGCATCTCCAGCTCTGCAGAGCCTGGAGGGAACAAGGCTGAGCTTATGAGAGGGGTTCAACATGGGGTGGGGGGTGACAGGGGCCAGGGAAGTGGCTCCAAGAAGGGATGTAGTTGTAGTTGGAGCTCAGGCATAGGATGGAGCTCCAGGTTCTTAGGTGGGACCACTCTTGAGCATTGATATTCTAGAATATCAGCCTTCTTCCTTGGATGCCACTTCCCTCCAGGCCCTGATCCCATGGGACTGTACCAAGCAGATCCCCACAGAGGCCAAAGTCTGCTCTCCTGACATCCAGCACTGTGACCATAACTTGTGCCTGGGTAGCTCCCTTCAGGCCTCTGAACTGCACCTCAGTTTTACTGAGGGGAGCAGCTGCACTTTGTTACTTGATCAGAGTAGGAAAAACCCAGACCTTGCAAATCTCATTTCAGCACCTGTTGAAGCAGGCCTGTGAGAGGTAGATCTTCAGTTTAGAAATCACCATCTAACTCCCATAGAATGGAGGCACTTTCTCCTAATTAGGGACATGGAATTCATCAACAGCCCCAGAGCTCCCAGAGCCATCAAGAGTTACCCTGCCTGGAGACCCTCTGGAACTATGCATGGTTACACTTGAGCTCCAAGAAACCCACTTACCTGTTCCAGGTACTTGTATGTGTCTTGCTCTAAGTGATGGACCTGTTCCCTCCCTTATCTGGCACAACCTCCCCAGCTGACCTGGCTCCTGAGGCAGAGGGGGCTGTAGTGCTTTGTAAATGAATAATCACATCAGCACCATTGGGAGGACTGAACATGGGATTATGTCTTGGGAGTGATCTGGTTTCAGATATAGGTGCTAGAATCCTGTAAACAGGGCAAGCCAAATGCAGGAATGTTTCATAGCAGTCTGCATGGCCACAGAAGTTTTGGAAATAAGAACCAACAGCTCCATTCCCTGTATTACAAACCATGTTTTTAGGTTAATACAACACAAGCAGCTTTAACAAGCACAATTTATATACACTGTCAAGCATCAGAATCCATCTGTTCTAAGGCCTTATTCAGGCACTGTTGCCTCCCCCGCTGTTTTTCCCAGAGGTTCCTGCCTTCTGCACGCGGCTCGCGCTCGGCTGTCGGGGCATCCTCTGGGCAGATCCTTCCCGGCTGCTTCTTTCGGCCAGAATCTGTGACCCACTGACAGCAGAGCTGGTTTTATTTCTCCCTGAGTAAACAAATACATCCATTAATTTTTACATCCCAACCCAAGCATCAGCACACAGCAGCTAGCCACAAGCGTTCCCTCAGGAACCATGCAGGAGGCAAAATTCCATTAGATCTCACAAACATCTTCAGCATCCAGTGCAGAAAGCAAATTGGTGAATTCAGCCCAACAGGTATCAGTACCAGGAAACCCAAAGAAGTTACAGTAGAAGCATTTTTAGTTTTTGTGATGTTTAATCTACAACGTAACCAGCCACTTTGTTCCAGTCACTGCACACAGGAACAGCAGCATAGCAAACAGCACTGCTGGAACACCAAGAGCTTCCAACACCTCGAGCTGGGATAAGCAAAAGGATGTGCCAGTGTCCACCAGTGTCTGAGACTGTTGCCACATCATCAGATCACACACACTTCTCTCCGTATCACTTCTGTCACTCAGTGAGCAGATTTGGATTTCCTATCATTTTCTGGGGTTTTCAGGAACTCAGACTTCTACACTGGACTTCCAGATGTCCTTACTGAGTTCAGGAGGTGAGTGTTCCCCTCCTGGAGGCACAACTGATGGGCTCCATGAGGCAGAGTGGGAGCAGGGAGCAGCAGTGGGTACAAAGGTAGAAGCTGAGGGAGGCAAGGGGCAACGGGATCCTGTCAGAGGAGAGAGTGACAGACTTGCTGTTGCTGACACAAATGTCAGGAGGGGATGAAGGACACTGACTTTTGCTGCCACTCCCTTAGGTGACAAGTAGGACACTTTAGGAAAGACAATAAAAGGAAACATAATGTACAGCTTTTACTAAAGACAGCAACCTCCACGAAGTATCACAAAAACCTCCACGAAGCATCAGAAAAATTAATAATAGCAATGAGAAAACAAAACAGGAATACAGTGGGCTGTATTTAATTGCATGCATGCAATTAAAATGAAAAGTGACATTTTGGCAACCATTAACAGCACACCTTGCACAATACCAACAGCTGCTCTACACTCTAGAGTCTCCATGGACATGGCTTGGAAACCATTATCTTGGATCATCTGTGCTATGGACAGTCACTTACCAGACCATCCTGTTTCCTTGGTGCAGCTGTCTGGGAACAGGACTCACACCAATACTACCAGTTAACACCTAGATGCACCAGAGACAATCTAAGAACTTCCAAGTAGAAGCAGGTGGCCATTATTAATCTGTAAAATTTGGGTGGCACAAAAATCCGTTCACTTATCCCAGCCAAGTCTGGTGCTCTTGAAAACTCTCCAGTTGTCAAGTGTGGCAGTGATGTGCCAGCAGTCACCACCCCATGTCAGCCAACCAGCCTTGCCAGCTGTGTGGTAGCTCAGGCACTTTGAGCAGCTTCACTAAAGCAAGTGTTGTTCATGAAAACAAACACACTGCACAAGGTAATGTGTGATCTCACAGTATTTCAGAGAAAAAGTGGCAGGAAGAAAAGCATTATTCACCATGATGCTTTTAGCAATCCTGGACATGTCCCCAGGTGAATGTCCTCCCCCTTCTCACATGCATCTGTCTGCTGAGAGGGCAGGTCCTCAATCCACTCACAGCTCCAGCTTTGTGCACACACACACTGGTAGCCTTAAGCACTACTGGAGTCAGGCCCTCGGTGTTCTGACCCGGCCAAAACAACTTGCAGAGAAAGAGTTATGTGATTGAAGAGAAGCTGCACTGGAAGCACATGCCCTCTATCCCCCTAGCCTTGAAATCACAGTAAAACAAACCAGTTAAACTGCATGAATACCCAGAATATTTTTGGAAGCAGCCTGTGCAGACCCATGTACCAGACGAGGACAACTTCTGAACTGTGCAGGGACAGACATGGTTTGTGCTTCCCTCAGTTACACTATCAGAGATAACAGATTCAATTACCACAAAGCACAAAAGCAGCTCAGCGACCACAAACTCTCTGTAATTCAAGTACTACAGAGGAACAAAAGGATTTCACTGATATTTTCCTTGGTGACTGTCATGGTTTGACACTGGCCAAATGCTAGGCACCCATGAAAGCCATTCACTCACCCTCCCATGTTACAGCCAGGCAGAGGAGAGAAAATTTAACAAAGGGTTCGTGGCTTGAGATAAGGATTGGGAGAAAACACTCCAAGGGCAAAACTGGCTCATCTTAGAGACACAAAGTGAGTTTATTACTAACAAAATCAGAGAAGTAAAATAAGGCCTTAAGAACACCTTTTCTTCCCTCAACCCCTCCCTCCTTCCCACCGACAGCACAGGGAGATAGGGGGTGGGGGTTTTGGTCACTTCATCACCCCAGGTTTTCTTCTGCTTGGCCCAGGGAGATAAGTTGTTCCCCTTTGAGTCCTTACCTTGAACATGCCTGGCTGCCACAGAACAACTGCAGCCCAAATAGCTACAGAAGCAAGAGGCAAGGCAAGAGAGACACTAATCAAATACCTGCCTCCTCTAAGATGGCCCCAGAAGCAGGAGCTGTTTATCTCCTCCAGAGCCAGGCAGAATTTGGGAAGAATGGTATGTGCACACAAGCAGTCTTAAGTACCAGAGGGAGAAAGAAGCACTGCCTTGTATCAAGCAGGAGGCAAGAGAAGATCGCCTTTAGGAAAGAAAAGAACCCCAACCCCAAATATGCGTTCAGAAGTAGAAATCTAAAGCTCTTCTCTTTCAGTTTCCTCTCTACTCAACTTACTGCTTTCCTCAAGGGATCCTTTCCTGCATCTGAGCAGTAACAAGGACTACAGATTCTTCTCTCATTGGTAAATAAATAAATAAATACAGAAAGGTCTGTTGGTACATTCACTTGTAGCACAGTCAGGGATACCAGGGCTGCAAAACTCTCAAGATACTGCCTGCAGTGTATATTGACATCAACCCCACAAACCCTTCTGCAACACAATTATCAGGTCTGCAAAGCTGCTGCCACGTCTTCACCAGTTAATACATAACCTGGGCTCTTTCCAGAGCCAAAACATCACTCAAGAGCCCAAATCATTCACCTCTCCTGCTCTTTTGATAAATGGCTCCCTTCAAGACTGCTCAGCAGAGCCACAAGAGCTTCCTTCCCATCACAGATCAACATGAAACACACCAGCCTTTTCCCTACAAATTCTCACATGTCCCTGGTTGCTTCTCATTTTGCCAGCTTTCACCACCACACTTGGGATATCTCATTTTCTCTCTTTGCCTTGCACATAAGATTACAGAAACAGAAGATGGGGAAGAAGTCCCTCATTCTTCTCTGAGAGCTCTATTGAGACTGATTTTTTGAGTGTTTCTTTGGAAGGGTGGGAGGAAAGAATGAATTGTCACTGAGAGTTATAATTCAAACTCATATCTCATTACTGTGCAACAAAACCACATGGTAAGTCTGGCATTTGCAGTATTCCTCTAAAACCCTTTCCTTGCTGTCAGGTCTTGCCTTGCAGAGCATGAAAGGTTTTGAAAAGCAAGGTCATGTTAACAACACATTCAGAAGATAAATTAGCTGGGGCAAAGCTTTGGGAAGTAATTTCATAGGAAGACACTCTTTCTGGGGAAGTGGGGAATGTGAAAATAGAGGTTGGAGTGCCAAGAGTGAGAGAAGCATCAAAGACTATTCATCAGCCTAAAAAAAGAGCAGGGCATTGACATATGCATGTGTATAGAGAGGTAGAACCAGCAGGGACTTGAGGGTTGGCTGATGGAAGCAGAAAGCACAGAAATAGTATGTGAGAAAATGGGATACTTAATTACACAGATGTCTGGTTTAGTTTAGACCAAACTCAACACCACTGTCCTTAACAGAACCCTCACATACACAGAAAGGACACCTGGGAAATTGTTTCTCTTTCAAAACCAGCACTTTCCCTCCCAAATGAAATGCTGAGGGACCATTTTGAACATAGCTCAAATTAAGCTGCATCCAGATGAATATGGCAGATGGATGCTCCAATACCCACACACAGCAATTTGCAGGCAGCTGTCATGGATTCAGTTACCAGCCAACACAGAATGCCATGGCTGTGTTCTGTGGGAAAATACAGAGCTATTCATTTCAAACTCCCTGATGCTTCATCAGCACAAAAGCTGAAATAACTACAGGGCATCCCCCACCACCCAGAGTGCTGATCAGAACTGCTGCATCAGCCTTATTTTAGCTGTTTTTAAAAGCCTCCCTGCACCATGATGTGCTGGGGAGTCTACACCAGGATCTCATTACTGATCCAACTGGAGCAGAGCAGGCTTGGGTGATCTTTGGTGAGACCAGGATTCCTTCAGCCACTTGCCTGCCTTCTGACAGGGGAGGGAGTGCAGGGCTGAGCTGAAAGGCACACAGCAGCTCGAGAAGCTTGCGCAGGACAATCGCTGTTCTTGTTACAAGCACAGAGCTTGGGCTGTGACCACAAAAACAAGTCCCAGCAATGCAGAAGAGGCATCTCCCCTAGCCCAATGCCTGGTCCTGCATGGAAGCTGCACCATCCTCTTCTTAAATAGACGCAGCATCTTCCAACAAGAGATTGCAGAGCCAACAGCAGGCAGTGCTTAGGTTCCCTTTCTTCACAGCGGCTCCTAAAGGGAAAGGAGGCAAGGCAAGGCAAACCAAACAGTCCTGCAGAACAGATCCAGCCCAGAGGCCACCCCCAGACACCCTATTAACACTTACCCAACTCCTGAAGGATGGACTCGACTGTGCCCAGAATGAGAAAGCTCAGTGAAAGAGAAGTGATTATTTTTCAAGTTGAAGGATAGTACGTTTAGATCAGGTTTTGGGAAGAAATTCTTCCCTGTGAGGGTTGTGAGGCCCTTGAACTGCCCAGAGAAGCTGTGGCTGCCCCATCCTTGAAGTGTCCAAAGCCAGGTTGGATGGGGCTTGGAGCAACCTGGGATAGTGGAAGGTGTCCCTGACTATGGCAGGAAGTGGAATGAGATGAGCTTTAAGGTCCCTTCCAAGCCAAACCTTTCTCTCATTCTGTGATCCTTACAAAGAGGACTGGACAAAATACATCCTTCATATTAACAGGATCTTAGCAGCACTTCTTATACTCACAGAAATGAAAACACAGGACTAAAGTTGTGATAAGCCCCTGTTGAGCTTAAATTCTGCCTAAAGCATTTTCTGAGCATTAGCTTTTCAATGATAATTTTATTCACAAATAAAATTATTTTAGCTGATGTCACTGGGTGCTGTGTGACAGCAAAGTCACCTCAGCTGGCAGAAACTAAAAAGAGAAGCTTTAATTCAAAGCAAATTAGGGCTCTGATTTAACACAAGCTTACAGAAAACAAAAAACCTGACACAGCTGGGAAGACCAAGCCTTCTGACAAGGTACAGAAGTGCTGTTCATCGGAATTTGGTCAGGGATGAATGTGAGAAGAAAGAGGAGGCCCAAGTGCCTGTTCACCATTACTAAACAACAGCTTGCAAAGAGGACAAATCCAAGCTTAGCATTCAATGTTTGACCACATCTGCAGCAAAACCGTGGCTTGATGGGCACATCTTCCTCTTTCAGCAATTCCAGTGCATTAACTTGCATCAAGAACATATTTTAACCTTGGGAAATAAGGCAACAATCGGTCAAACTGGCCACTGAAAGCCAAACTAATACTGGAAATATTTACCACAAGCCACAACATCTTTCCCTGAACTTCACTACACTTCACCTCTGGTTCCAAGGGCTTGTCCCAGGGCACTCCAGGATATCAACATGTCAATTTTAAAGGGACACTACAAAGAGAAAAGCCTGCCTGGACCACTAGGACTGAAATCTGACTCAGACCAGGAGATGCTCTACTAAAGATGCAGAATGAGCACCAAATTAAGCTCTCAAGACAACTACTAACTCCTGCAATCTCAGCCTTTCTAATGTGCCTGCAGCAGGGTGTAGAAAACAACAATTAAGGGCACACCAACTGTACCTTGGGGCTTCTGGCTTTCCCTTTTGAGAAATTTAATGCTGATTAAAAAACAAGTGGCCATTGGCCTGTTTCAAACTTGAGTGAGCTCACTACTAGCTAAAATTAGCTTATAGCAGTGCTAGAAAGAAAAGCCTCACTAGTCCAGAAAGTACCACTTAAAGAGCATACATGAGGGAACAAAAGCTGCTCCACATTACAGAGAGACAGGAACAAAAACCTCAGCAACATTCCTTCACAATCTGAGCAGCCTTTAACAGCTGAAGCACCAACAGAGAGAGCAACGTTTAACAGCATCTTTTGTTCAAAATCTCTGCTCTTTTGGGATGTTTTCTCTTCATGTAGTACCAGAATAGCTCACTGTTTCACACTTGAAAAAAACCCAAGTGCTGCACCTCTCCTATTTTGTTCAGGAAAAAGTAGTCAGACAGGTGTCTTTCCTTGCCCCTGTGCATATTCAGAGTCACTTCTCAGTCACAAGTGAGGCTGTTCTCTTTACCACAAGCACCTTCTCTACAAGGAATCCTTAACCAAGAGCATCTCCTGAGAAAGGGAAACCTGCTCATGGTGAGTCCAAGGAATCCTGGACACTTTACCCACACACTCCATCTGGGTTTCAGCAAACTTCCTGAGCTCCCCTCAGCTGCTCGAAGAGGGGATTCTCCTCGAGCTCTGCTATTATGAAGGCACCAGATTGTGGCATAACTCCTTTATCCCAAAACTGACTGCTTTTCAAAGTAATCCCCCTCTCAACTTCACTTTTGACAGGACTTGCAAGCACAGCCAAGAGAATAAACATGCCCAACCACCACCACCGCCCCTTTCTGACACACTTTTGAGCACAAGAAAAATGAACTTTTCCACTGTAAATCCAGGCTTAGTGACAGCAGACTTATTTTAGTTACTCATTTTTAAACCTTTTGGAAGTAATCCAAAGAGTTGGTGAGCCAAAAGTCACTTCAGGGAGCAAATAAAAATTTTATTAGAACAGGTCAGGAATAAAATAAAATTATAT
>VWZP01006932.1:160884-183718 GCA_013396995.1 Dicaeum eximium
GGCTGCGCGGCCACGCCCACGCCGCGCCCCCTCACACCGGGCCCCGCCCCCGCCGGGCCGGCCCTGCTGTTCCCGGCGCGGCCGGCAGCTGGCAGCCGCGTCCCGGCCGCGGACCCTGCCTGGCGCCGCCGCAGCGCCCGCGTAGTGACCGTGAGCGGTGTCTGATGTGCGGTGTCTGATGTACGGTGTGCGCTGTGCGGTGTCTGATATGCAGTGTCTGATGTGCGGTGTGCGCTGTGCGGTGTCTGATGTGCGGTGTCTGATGTGCGGTGTCTGATGTGCGGTGTCTGATGTGCGGTGTGCGCTGTGCGGTGTCTGATATGCGGTGTGCTGTATGCAATGTGCAGTGCCCGCTGTGCAGTGTCCCGTATCCGCCCCGCCGCCCTCCCCGCGGGCGCCTCTGCTCCAGAGCAGGCAGGACCCAGCGGGGGCCGCTGAGCACGCGGCAGTTTCGGGTGCGGAGATGCCGCGGGGACCCGCGACACAGAACCCGTTTCTCGCCCCTCGAACGCGCTGCAGTCCCCAAGCCCAGAGAGCACCTGGCGTTGCACGGGGAAGAAAACTGGAAATTTGGGTCTTGAGTCGCACCGTGGCGAAGAGCTGGCAAACTGAGATTGAAATTCCTCTATCTAAATGGAAATGAGCTGTTGCCATCAGGGAGGGATGGTCTGTCGTCGCTGCCCCTGCCCAGCACACACAGGCCCCGGAGCTGTGCTGTTAATGGAGAGCAGAGCAGAGGGGTCACTGTGTCCCCCCGGCATTGCCGTGAGAGACCCCATCCCATCCCTACACCAAGCCACAGGAGACAGATGCTCCTATTCCACATCCCAAGCATCCTCTGAGGCTGTCAAAAGGTGACCCGACCTTGTGCCCCGACGGCCCTGCTGTCAGACAGACCTTCACTGCAGATGCCAAGACAGGAATGACATGGATGATGATAAAAGAAGGATCTTGCTCTTTATGGCCCGAAGCAGGACCAGCCCAGCAAGAACAATTCGGCTGTGTTTTGAGTGGGAGCAGCTGCTGCCAGCACAAATTACTGTGCTGTCTGCGGGGCTGCCAATGCCGAACCACAGAGCCTAAGGTTGTTCCAAAAGCTGGACTTTCAGAGGCACCCTCAGCTGGGCAGGGAGTGCAGGGTCTGTGATGCAGGGGGACTGAAAAACACCCCTGTGCTTGCTCCCTTGCCTGTTCTGGTACATGATGTGTCACTTCCTTTGGGACTGGCTGGAAGTGCAAATGCAAGAGCCCTCGTTGTATGGGTGATGCAGTCTCCAGACTTAGTCCCACATGGACTACCTCCCCCAGCCTGTGGCATGTGAGAGCTCAGCTACAACTCACAGCAGAAGAGAGCAAGATGTTTATAGTTCAGCCCTTCTCTGGGAAAAAAAAAAAATTGAAGAAAACCAGGAATCGCCTTCTGTACAACAAACAGAAGAAGCAACAACAGGAGAAGCCTCAGCTTGTACCTCCCTCCTTCCCAGCCCGTCTGTTCAGCTGGCAGCTTTCCCTGCGTGCTGTGGTCACCAGCATCACAAACAGGGCTGGAGACCTTCCCAGGGCAAAGGACAGGAGACCCTGTCCCTCCCATGCTTCCTTCATAGGTCATGGCTGTGTTACACCTTCCAATTTCTTGCTGTAAACCTGAATAGGCCTAATCTGCAACTTGGAGTGACAACCCTCTCCTCTAGACTTCAAGGTTTGCTCTGAAGCATTTCTGGGGGCTCTGTTATATCAGTTTCTCCCTTTTGCTCTCCAAATCCAGCAGATCAGTAGAGGAAGTCCTGGGGAACCCATGAGCTTCCTCCTGGAGCTGCAGTCTGGGTAGCACCTGGGACTCTGGCTTAAATGACACTGAGTTGTGGGACCCTGGGTCTTGTGGCCAGCCAGACACTCTCCCTTACCTCTGGCAGGACTTTAAAACCCAGTCACCACTCAGTCCATGGTTTTCAGAGAAGGACCAGCCAGGACAGCCCAGGATGTTGATGCCAGGCTGCATCTCAGCCCTTGCAGGACATGTTTATGAGAGGGGCTGAGCAGATAGGGGCAGAGGAGGCTCCCATAGCCTGCATGTGCGGAAGGAAAGGAGAGTTAGGTGCAGCAGAGAGCCTGCAACCCTCGCAGTGAGTTACCAGATGGAGCTGTGGGTTGCTCAGACATTGCCCTGCATGGAGGCAAAGCGGTGCATGGGCCCTCCCTGTCAGCCAGGACATTCTGTGCGACATCAGAGCGAGCACAGCAGAGCCAGGCGTGCCGGGAACGTGCAGAGGTAACTGCAGGCAGAAGTCACAGTGCACTATGGATGCAGAGCAGGGCACACCACGGGGAGAGGGGACATGCAGCAAGCCTGCCAGTCCCACACAGGCAATCAGGGCTTGCCATTTCATGGAGAAAAATACAGCACACACACGTTCATGGAGGAAATGAAGAGAAAGACTGGCAGCTGTGCAGGTCATCAAGCTGAGCGAGATAGGAAGGACAGAGAATGCCTGAGGAACAACCACTGGCTGAGGACACCCTGAATGCATGAGATGAGGGGCTGCATGACATTTGGGAGGGAAGGAGCAAGGTCACCTCCCTATGAAAGAATGCCCAGGTTTAAGAAAACCTGGATATGGCTCAAATCTCAAACAAATGCAGCAAATGTGCCTACCACATCCAGAAAATGGAAAAGAGGGATTCAAACGTATCTGGACTTTCATATCTTTCTGAGGCTTTTTTGAAGGAAATCCAGCTCCCAGATAGAAAAGCAAATGTAAACAGAATTTATCACAGATACATTGTCTTAGATAAGGTAATGATTTCTCTTTGATAATTAACTTTGACAAGGGGATGCAGAGCACTGTAGTAGGTGTTCCTGCCCATGACAGAGGGCTGGAACAAGATGAGCTTTAAGGTGTCTCCTAACCCAAACTAACTAAAGGGCTTCATTTCTAGCAGGTGGGAGACATTAGAGACAGAATTCAGTGAACACACACCAGCTTCTCAGATGGGCAAACTCCAATTCTGCTCTCTATCATTCTTTTATCCCTTTTGGTTGCCTCCACCGTGCAAAACTACGTATTTTCATAGAATCATAGAATGGTTTGGGTTGGAAGGGATCTTAAAGCTCATCTTGTTCCAATCCCCTGCCATGGGCAGGGACACCTTCCACTGTCCCAGGTTGCTCCAAGCCCCACATATCCTGGCCTGGAACACTTTCAGCGATGGGGCAGCCACAGCTTCTCTGGGCAACCTGTGCCAGGGCCTCACCACCCTCTCAGCCAAGAATTTATTCACATCTCATCTAAACCTGCCCTCTTTCCATTTAAAACCATTCCCCCTTGTCCAAAGTCCCCCTCCAGCTCTCTTGGAGACCCTGAGGGCACTGGAAGGGGCTTTAAGGTCTCTCTGGAGTCTTGTCCTCTCCAGGCTTAACAACCTGAACTCTTTCAGCCTGTCTTCATGGGAGACAACCCTGTGAACATCATTTTGGTCAGTGAAGTCCTGTGTAGGGATAACACAGCCCCAAGCTGACCCACAACCACGCAGAGTGGCATGAGGCCAGGGCTGCACCAGCTCAGCCCTGACACCGTGCACAAGCTGTTCCCAGCAGCGCTAATCCAATTACAAAACAAACTTCCTTCCTCCATTATCAGGACCTGCAATGTGCTAAACCAGCCCAGCGATTATGGAGGGCTTTGTGAGGGACTTGTGATCAGGCGATGAATGGCAGAGCTGTTTCACGTACCAGGAGGAGGGATACAGAACACAGCTGGGAGGACATGGGGATTGCTGGGACAAGTGGATTAGGAATTACTACAAACAAAGGTCTTTGGTCTAAGTTTATGCTCCCAACAGGGCTAACCTTAGAGCCACATAAGGTTGTTCACACTCTTGTCCCTCCTGGGGATTAGCATCCTCATGAATGGGGATCCCTGTCACCTCTCCAGCCCTACTGGATGCCTGCCCTCACCCACCCCATTCCCAAACAATGCTCACTTCAGTCACAGGATGGCAAAGACAGCACTAAAGAGAAATTCAGTTGAAATTTTCTGGGGTGCTGCTGTTCACCTCCCACCACCAAGGATGCTAGAACTGGAGTCATGTATTTTTGGTGGTCAGAACAAAGGAAGGGGTTATTTCCCTTTATTTGGCATTGGTGAGACCACACCTAGATGTTTCCAAGTACATGAAGAGATGAAGAGAGTCAGGGAGTCCTGCTGAGAATGGTCGGGGGCAGAACAAGGGAGTTTCACTTCTTTAGCCTGGAGAAGGAAGGGTTTAGGAAGGATGTAATTCCCACAGCAACCATCAAGAGCCATTTTGCTGAAGCACTTGGACACACAGCCCAGCTGCAGGGCAGTCCTACTGGTCCATAAGTGGTTCTGGGGAGCTGGTGCAATGCACACAGGTCTCTTTTCTCTCATCCCTGTGCTCAGCAGGGATACTCCTGAGATGGAGCCAGGCTGCTTGAGCAGGAATTCACCATAAGGCTGCACAGCCAGCACTGGCTTCCAGGCAGTTTGCTCTCTGCCACAGCTCCTCAAGAGAACAGCCCCACACTATGTGGGGAGCTGCATGGACACAAGAAGCCTCTTTCCTCCTCACAGCTTCCAAGAAGGCAGAGGATCCCCCATGATGAGCTCTTCACTGCAGCCATCAGGGCACAGCAGGGCTGCTAAGTGGCACCTGAAACCTTCTAAATGCAGAAAGGGCACCCAGCAGCATCACTGCAGATTTCTGCACCTCCAGCCCTTCCTGCAGGCTCTGGGAGAAAAGCCCTCCCACTCACTGGACAAAATGCCTCCCTGGGATGGAGAGAGGCAGGCAGAGCTGCCAGCAGTGGGCTGTAAGGGGACACCGGCCAGCTCAGTGCGCTGCCTTTTAAGGAGCGGCAGAGGCTGAGGCATCCTGGAACAGCCCAGCACACTTCTGCAGGCTCCCAGCCTCGAGAGCACTCACAGACCACACTGGCCATGCCCCGTGGCCCCCACAGCAGCTCAAAACTGCGCAGGGCAGCCAGGACAGCCATCTCTCAACTAACATCGAGTCTGAAAAACCCCAAAGCCCCGGATGGCAGAGCAGGGTTCCTGCAGAGCCTGCAGCACTCACCCACACAAAACCCCCACAGTCCCATCAATCACCTCAGTCCCCCGCCAGCAACCAGCAGGGACAGCTTCTTCCTGACAGCAGGCAGAGGGGAGGATGATGCTTTTTCACAAAGCCTTCATCAGGCCACTGCTAACTCATCCTACCAATGCCCGAGGGCTTTGCTCCGCTAACAGAAAAGGTTTGGCTGTCCCAGCAGCAAATTTGCTGCTGTCATACCCACCTAGAGAGCAGAGGGGAAAGGGAATGTGCTGCTGAGGAGTAACAGCAGGATAGAACTTAGGCTGAAGCATGGATAGAGGAAACGTATGTGCATGGGTACAGGAGCAACACCAAGAACAAGGTTAAAAGGCAAGGTATGAAACAGTACAGAGCACCAGAGAGAGGTTCAGCCAAACAAAAGAGGAGCAAGCTGGCCCAAAGACAAGGTATCAGGAAGACAAACAACAGGACTGGAGCCAGTAAATTCTCAGAGGAGATTAGGAACTCTGTGAAATTCAGGGACTTTGCCTAAGATTTATGAGAGGTGAAGGAAAACAAGAAGGCAAAAGATCCCAAAGAGCACTCTCTTCTACAGGGAGTAACAGGCAAGTCCAAAATCAGGACATCACTGCCCACAAAGAGTCTCAAAGACATGGCAAGGACATGACCACCAGCATTCTTTGTCCTCTGTGTCTCAGAGGAACGCACTGGCTGGACAGGCACACCAAACTCAGTGTACGCAATGGCGCAGGGGAAATCAATTCCCTTCAAGCTGTTGTGTAACAAGATTTCCCTATCCACTGTTTTGCTACAATGATCCCCCACTCAGGGTGGGATGTGGGCGCACAGTCCCATGAAGCAGGAGACAACCATGCACCGCTTTATTAGGCAGTGGTGCTGCACACATGGCCAAGGCCGGTCACTATGTATGTTTGGCAAAGATGGCAGTGAGTACTGAGCACCGGTGCAGGTAAGAGCAGCCTGCCTCGCACTCTGCGTGCCTTGCTGGCCCCAGGCAGGTCCTGCTCACCCTGCCAGCCTCCCCACCTGCGGGCACAGCTGTTTTGTCTCCATGGGCAGAGCTAGGCACCCTCATGGAGGTACCTCAGGCCTGCTACCAGATGATTTATCCCTGTACTCGCACACACTGCCCCCCTCCCTGGACTCTCCAAGGTCCCAGCTCCAGTCCTGGCATCCCAAGCTCTGTCAAGGAGGCAGGTGTGGAGGTGTGGACAGCCAGCGAGCCCCACTCAGCTCCTCGCACAGGGGGTCCTTCCAGTGCCATGCCAGCACAAAGCCAGGGCACGGGAGCCCCTGGGAGAGCAGGACGAGGGGCCCGGCTGCAGCAATCCCCAACAGCACTGGCTGTGCCCAGCGAGCTGCTCATGGGCTGACGGTCTGGAGCCCATCCTTGGCACGGCGGCGCTCAGCCCTGTGCACGGGCCAGTTTTGGGTGCAGCCAGCCTTGAGCCTGGCTCGTGGGGTGATTACTATAGGGTACGGATGGCCACCGGGTAAAGCAAGGACATGTGCTCCGCCCCCTTGATGGGCAGCTTGCGGCTGGCGTAGTGATGGATGATCTCCGGCACGCTGTCGAAGGGCGGGCTGTGCTGACCCAGCACGTACTTGTTCTCCTGTGTCCGGGACAGCTTCATGTGCATGAAGCCCTGGCTGCTCCTGCAAGGACAGATCAAGGCAGCATTAGGGGTACAGTTGGCCCCAGCCTCCCCTCATATCCTGAGCCCCTGACACAGGCAGCCTGCCCCTGCAGCCGAGGGGACACTGCTGGCTCCTGTATGTGGCCATGGCTCTGCCTGCACTATCCTGCTCCTGGCTGACTCCAACAAAACCCACAGAGCAAAGGAGGGACATGGCCAATGATGCTGCACTGTGTCCCCTTGGGGAGCACGGCCATGCAGCGGGGTGTGTAGGGCCCATCCAGGGTGTGTGTGGGTAGGGAAGGCATCACCTGGGCAAGAGCAGCAGGGGCACTTGCTGTAGGGTCACAGAGTGGTAGTGGGTTTTGCTCCTTGTGCGTGACAAAGCCCCTTTTGCAAGTGCTCTGGCTCTCACAGGATCCCCTCAGCTCCCAGATCTCCAGCTTCACCGTGGCAAACCAGGTTTTTCTCCTTTGGCCCACAGCCAAAGGATTTTCTCCTTCCCCCTCTCCCCATGCCACCACTGCAGGGTCCATAAAACCTGCTCAGCGCAGCAAGACCATTTCCCGGCACAGCACGGGCACCAAGCCACGGCGAGCTGTGCAGGCAGATCCTGCACAAACGCTGATTCCAAGTGACGGACTAATGGCCCTGTTGCTATTAATTTGCGTCTCCGAGGAGAGCCGCAGCCTGTCTGCAGCGTCTGGACTGCACATTATGGCAAAATATTGATGACTTAAAAGCAGACAGGACCTCATCAGTGATGCTGAGCTGCCTCTAGTGCTGCACAGCCTGGCCCCATCCCCCCGGCTGGAGACGGGCCATAATGGACAGCCCAGCTGCATTAGCAGAATGGGTCTGCAATCCATTTAGAGACAGGAGCAAGGAGCCAGCTGTCCTGAGAGACAGCCACAGCCCCCCAACATGGGCTGAGGAAAAGCAATAGCTTGGTTGTGTCTTGTGTCCCAGGGGCAGCGACACAGGACACGGCCACATGGAACCATGGAGAGATGATATTGGTTGTGTTTTGCCCAAATTGCTCCACAGGTCTTTGTCACAAGCTCAGGGATGTGATGAGATCACATCTCTAGGGAGATGACTGAGGGAACAGGCTGCAAACACCAGCAGCCAGGACAAAGGGTGCGTGCTGCTCCTGTTGAGCACCTTTGCAGGCAAAAGGGGGGGACACAAAGCTTTGCAGTGTGGTCTCAGCCACTCTCGTGGAGGCACAAGCCAGGAGGGACTCGCTCTCCAAGCATTTGAGGCAATGACATGACCCTGTCCATGACAGGCAGCGTGGGGCTGCCTAGCCTGGGCCAGCCAGGACTGTCACAGCAGGGTTAAATCCTTCCAGCTACCTGACCTGCTCCTGGCTGCTCTCTCTTGTGCATATTTTCCTTTAAAGCACACCAAAGAACTTTAGGTCAGCACTGAAACGCTTTTCAGACCATCTCCTTGGCTGTGCCTCCTTCCTCAAGAAAAAAAAAGAGTTAAAAAAAATAATAGAGCTGCAGACAGCCAGCTTACAGCTATATAAAAAGCATCCCAGGGGATTTTCCTTGAACAAGATCTGCAGAGAAAGGCAGTGGAGTAAAAATCCTGCTCCTGGGGCTGTGGGTTCTCTGCAAACTCTGCAAGGACAGGCAATGCCCAAGCAACTCGTTGATGGGCTGGGGAAGGTGGGATACTGCAGCACACCATGACCTAGCCACACATGCCATCCAGGAGGAGGATTTTGCCATAAGACAAAGGATGATGGCAAGAACTGAGGGAAAACCACTATGAAACAGGTGACTGGCTTGTGGAGAGGTGATGGAAAGCCACCTTTGGTGATGGAATGCCACCTCCCAGGCTCTCCAACACACATTCTGGCCAATGCCACTCACAAGGTGATGGTGAGACCTCTCACAGCTCCAAATGCAGCTCACCAACCAGAAGAAGCTGTTGCTCCAAAATGGCTCACAAGCCAGGGCAAGGAAAAAACACAGAAAATTAAAACATCAATAAAAATTCTGACCAAAAAAAGGGAAATGAGGGAGCTCTTCCAGAAGGGTTTGTTGGCTGATCTGAAAGCTCTAAACACAGAAGACAGAAAGTGTATTTTCAGGGGAGATCCTGCCCTGGTTTGGTGCTGAAGGCAACAAAAGGAGTGAAAAAAATGTGGAGAGAGAGCAATCTAATTCACAATTGTGCCAGTGGGAAATAAACAGAGAGACTGAAACCCCTCGGGAACAATGCAGGTAGAGAGACCACTGGGGAAACTCAAAAGTATACTGAGAAAATCGTAGGGTTATGGGGCCTGTTGTTGGGCAGAGACACCTGAAGTGCTCAATGAATACTTGTTTCCCATCTGGCAGGAACAGAGCTAATATAGCTGTCCAGCAGGAGAGCAAGAAGGTATTTGCTCATCCATCATCATCTTCAGACAGTAACAGCTTTGATTTTGTGGATTCGTGCTGCCCCAAGAGCCAGGAAAGAGCTGGATGAGGAGCTGTGGGCAGTTTCCCCTGTCAATACATGTAGAGATGCTTCATGCAATTCTGGCATTCAGAGAATCTGGAAACCTTGGGGAGCATATAAAGATTCCCCAAAAACCCCAAACAGAAACCAAGCTGTGCTGTGGGGATGACGTTTCCCTACAGGCAAATCAGAGCAAGGTAAAGCCCTCTACAGCTCAGCAATGGATCTGTGGGCTGAGGAGGCAAGGATGGGTACCCACATTTCCATCAACAGTGGGTTTGTACAAACTTACTTTTCCCATGAAACTAAGCTACAAAAAAGGGGGAACAAGAAAACAGAGCTGGAAGCTGTAACCAGACACATTTGACTGAGAAGTCAGGCACATCATTTGATCCATCTGAGGGATTATTAGCACTGCCAAGGAAGAGCAGTGGGCATCCAGATCTTCCTGAGAAATATTTTTGCCAGACACCAAACCAGAAACCTGTGCCACGCCACAGAAAAGTCTGGACTTCATACTGCAGCCATGGTCATCTCACAGTCGGCCAGTTAACATGGGCACAATTCACTTGGGGCACCCACTTAAGGCACCTGGCCACCTGTGCTGTGGGCCCACAACCCCCCAGCGCTGGCAGCTGACTCACTTCAAGGAGAGGGAGAAGTCGTTCTTGCTGGTCTCGCTGTTGCGCACCAGGTAACTGGCCTCCTTGCACAGCCTCAGCAGCGTCTCCGCGTCCGTCCGGCTGATGGCCCCGTGGTACCAGCTGCAGGGACAGCGCGATCGGCTGTGCTGGGCACGGCTCTGTGCCAGCACCCAGCACCTCCCCAGGGACCGCAGCCACAACCAGGGAGAGGGAAGGGGGAGACAAGGGGCAGGGACAAACAGGCTGGAATGTGGAGCCAAGGAAGAAAGGAAGAAGCAAGGCTGCCCCAGGGCTCCTCATGGTGTGACCACAGGGCTCCCTAGTGCAGGTGGAAGGGTCGGGCAGCCACGCCGGGCAGGCAGGACTCACCACTGGCTCTCCAGGGGCAGGGCAGGGTCAATCCTCTCCCCGACAAAGGGGCCAGGCTCAGCTGTCAGTGTCTTTGTGCTCTTGAGGCTGCTGGAGCCGTGCCTGAGGACAGCCCTGGCCTTCTCCTCCCTGCAGGGCGAGGTGCGGCCGTACCCCAGCCCCTCCGATGGACCTGCAAGACAGACACACATCACATGCTGGGATCCCAACTCTCTCTGGCAGGAAGAGCCAGAGCCACTTACATCACACTGGGTCATCTCACACTGCCCCATCTCCCTGGTCTAAGCAAGGGCAGCTCTTGGGCTGCTGCTCACTGCAATGCCCAGGCTAGGTCCCCACCTCACAAGGCCTGGAGTCAGTAGCTGAGGCAATGGAAGACATTTCTGGGGAGGTTTCAAAAGCTCAGAAGGTTTTGCTAATGCAAAAATAGATTCAGTGGCTGTGGTACAGAGTTAAGCGAGATGCAGCAAGAAGAGGTTCCCCAGTCTCAGAGGAAAAAAATTTTAAAAAAAGAAGAGGGGATAGATGGAGCTAAAGGAAGCAGTCAATTTGGAACCGATGCACACATTTCTGCTGGCACAAATAAACATGGGGTTTAAAAAAAACAATTCTCCAGGTGGGAAGGGGATATTTTGACTGCAGGTACCTCCCTGACACTGCCACCTGCGTGTCACCAGCCCAGCCACAGCCATGAGCATGGGGCCTTGACCAAGCCATGCCCCAGGGACCTGGCCTTCCACTGCCTGTTATTTCCACACAGGATGATTTCAGCATTAACAATATCATTTCTCCTTCCTCCCAAGAGTTCATTATTGCTCCCTGAACCACCAACTCCCTCGCACAAATTACTTATTGATCAGGCAGAGCTGCCACAGTGTGGGGCTGCCAGGGGCTGACACTGTGGCAGCACAATCACCCTGGAGGTGGCCGAGCCCAGAAATGCCCTAGGACTACTGGAATGCCCCAGATAGGACAACTCTCCATGCTTCCTGCCTGCTGGAGAGGGAGGCAAAAAATAGCCAGAGGGACGTTTTCCTCTCTAGCAGGGCATCCTCTAAGGCAGCTGTTTGAGTGACAACTTGTCCAGGCCCTATGCAGGTGAGCAGGACTCCAGCCCCCCTAGCACTGCAAGGAGGGGAAGGCAGCCAAAAGCAAACCCAGCCAAAATCCTCTGCAGCTTAGCATGGCATAAACCACACTGAGCACAGCTCAAGGAGGAGGTGCCTGGCATTATGGCTTGACAAGCCCTGCTTCTGTGGTGCTCTGGCTTTTCTCCAGCAATGCTCGCCCTTGTACATCACACACAGGCTTCAATTTCAACTCATCACCTTAAAAAATTGGGGCAATCGTTAAAAAGCCAGACAATCAAACAGCCCAAGTGTTTGCTGGCGGCACAAAGTCATTGCGTTACAGGCTCAAAAGAAATGCATTGCACCTGTCAGAAGGAGACAGAGGTATATGCATGATTAAACAGGATATTAAAAACAAGCCCTTAGGAGGAAGAAGACATCCTTCAAGACGTTCAAGTCACCCCCAGACATGGGAAACAGAAAATGAGACAAAACTCTGGCAAGATAAACTTAATACAACAAAGCAAGGCAAGTCAGAGGGAAAAAAAAGAGACTCTGTGTTGCTAAAACCAGGAAAAATGACAAAGTGATGTGTTCATCAGGAGCAGGATGCATGTCAGAGCGACTGTGGGGATAATAAAGGATGGGGGAAAAGAAGAGGCTGCATAACAATGAGATTAATTTTTCTTGACACCTGCACTCATTGCAGGAAGAGGATCTGAAAGTTCCCACCTGCCAAGACCTCTTTTCTTGAGGACTGATCTCAGCCTGCAGCATCCCTACAGATTTGGGAAATACCCAACAAAGCCCTGGCAGAGGAGCCACTTTGCTCTCGAGTGCCCCCACCATTAGCACCAAAATAAGGCATCTCCTGCAGCCTGTGCTCAAGCCCACCCAGGAGGCAGCAAAGGCCACACTGGCTTTATCTTCCAAAGCTCTGCAGGGATCTGGGTAGCTGCAGATAAGGAGATCAGACATCTGCACCTGGCACGTCACAGTGCCCACTGGGACAGCGTTAGTGACACACAGGCAGGCACGGCATGCTGCTACACAGGAAAAGGCACAGCTCACATCCCAGTTCCCCACTGGTAACAATCCAGTCATAGCTTTCCACAAACTCCCCCCACCTAATGCTCTTGGCAAAATCCTAATTCACCACAGCGTACGAGCAAGGTCCTTAAAATATTAATAAAGGGTTAAAAGAGAAGCAGCAATATTTGGCTTTCCTAAGTGAGACTGCCAGCAGCATCCAAAGGGGATTTACCCAGGGGCTCTGTGCTCAGCACACTCAAAAAGGGTTTCACAACAAGGCAAACCTGAGATGACAAAGTGTACCTAAGAGATTTGGCTGCTCAGGATAGCAAAAGCAAGAGTGGAGAATCCACAGGGACCTCCTGACACTAAGCAGCAAGGTAATAAAACAGCAGAGGAAACGGAGCAGTGCTAAATAATGAGGAGGGGAAAAAAACAGCCCCAGCTTCAGCACTGGGAACTGAATTAGCTGCTAACACATCTGTAAGGGACCTGGGCATTAAAAGTCGAAAGAAAACATCAGCTAAATACTCAGTGCAGTTGTTGGGAAGACCTTAAAAGCAGCCATCAAATGTTGGGAATTTGGAGGCAAAGAGGAGAGAACAAAAGAGACAGTAACGACTCTGCCGTGCCATGGAATAATCCCCCAGAGCAGCTCTGCTGCTTCGAGCATAGAGGCACCAAAGAGCTCGTGCCTCTTTGCAGCAGAAGGTACAGCAGGACAAACACGTGGTGTGTCAGGAGGAGGGCAGAGGAGGAGGGTGTGTCTGGCACTGCCCAGGGCAAGCCCCAAGGCCTCCCAGTGGTCCAGAGTCACAGCAAGCATCAGCTGCAGCCCCTCCCCGGACACGCCGCTGTCACGCAAGACCCACCATTGGCGTCTTCGTAGCTGTGCTGCGGAGGGAGGGGGGCACCAGCCTCCCCATCCGGGGGGCTTTCACTGCTGTCCAGCTGTCCCACCGGCGGGGGCCATGGCAGGTCTTTAATGACCTTGATTTCAACTGGATGGGGGGTGCAGAGGGTGTGGGAAAGAGAGAAAGAGAGAGAAAGAAAAGGTTTAGAAAAAAACACCAGCAACACCAGAGGCCCACAGAGAAGGAGAGCAGTTGTGGGGGGAAAGACCTGAGAACTAAATTCCTGGGAGCCCTACATCAGCTGGGCCATCTCATCCACCCCACAGTACCAAGCAGGGACAGGCCTGAGGTGGGGCACATTCCCAATGGAGAGACCCTGCACCTCCATCTGTTTTTCCAGCCAACCCTCTCTGGGGTTTGGGGGAGCCTGCAATCACCCCATTCCACATACTTGTCTGTCTGGGGGTCTTGCCAAGCATCCCATTGCCATCTATCCTCCCTGTGCATCTGTCTTGCCCTAGGTACCTCCCAGCAACCCACAGGGTCCACATTCCCCTGCCAGGCACCAGTGGGCTGCAGCCTTGTGGCAGTAGCAGCTGCCCATCAGCAGGGGTCCCATGGACCCCCCAAAGGAGGAATGGGCCAGCAGAGATATTTTGGCATCACTGGAGAGCAAAAACACCCCACAAGCCACAGCAGGATCTGCTCTGGCTTCAGAAAGAAACAGGCAGCAGGTCCCAGTATGGCCCAGGAACAGCAACCTGACTCTCTTGGGACTCAGAGCAGGTCTGAAGTGCCCTGGGCAGCACTCACATGCATCTGCATGTGAGCTACACCTGTGAACACACCACCTCCACCTAGGGATGTCAAGCAAGGCAGCTCATCCAGAGCACAGACACCCAGCAGAAACCCAGCCCAGCAGAGCCTGGTGTTCCATGATGGAGGCCGACATGCCGAACCCTGGGCACAGGGTGCTGTGGGAGCTGGTAGCTCCAGGCACAAGCAGGCACAGTGACACTGAGCCCAGCACACACATCTCCAGCTCTCAGTGCCTGAATCCAAAAGGTGAACCACTCCCCAACCCCAAATTTCCACATCTCTCTCTGCCATCATCTCCACACAGTGCCACCAGCCTGAGCACCCTCAGTGCCAGCTGCAGCACAGACACACAATGCTGCAATTAAAATGCATCCTAGATAAGAGCGTAGCAATTAGCCAGCACCGGCAAGGAGCCAGTGCTAATGCACAGCATGGATTTCCTCATTACCAAACACAAACACAATTGATCCCACAGCATGGATAAATAGGTCAGGGGGGCTGGACAAAGGCTCCTTGGGTATCCTCCTGACCTGAGGAAGGAGGGATCTGCTTGAGCCCAGGGTTGAACCTACCCCTGCAACGCAAGGTTGAGGGTGCTAATTTGCACCAGAGGCTGTGGTTGGTCAGAGCACAGAAGAGGCAACAGGAGACAGGTGTTGGACAAGTTAACAAGGCAGCTCTATCCATCACTCTGTCCAGCCTGGCTGGACACTCCCTGAGCTATGGAAAGGCAGAGACCAACATTATTGACCCCCAGAAGATGAAAGAACCCCAAAGATCCAGCTTCACAAAAAGTGTTGTTTGCTTCATGGCTGCTCCTACCACTCACCTGCAAAGGCTTTGGAGATCCGCTCCTTCTTCCATTCCCAGGGCTGGTCATATTCCTCTGGGGGCCGCTCATCATCCTCGGGCAGCCGGGACTCCCTGGGCCTGGGGCAAGCCGAGCACTCACTGTCCATGTCCAGCACAGGCTCGTAAGGAGTGTCATAGAGGTGCAGCGGCCGGGCGGGAGCCTCCCGTAAGCCCTTCTGGCGGATCTCTATCCCAAGAAGAGGGAAAAGACCATGAGCCTTCTGCCCAACACAGCCATGGTCCCCAAAACGGTGCTAGATGACAGGGCTCGATGTCACCCGTGGGTAAAATGGGGCAGAGGAGGAGACAGCGAGCAGCTGCCAGAAGCAGGAGAGCTGCTCGGCAGCACCAAGATGCCCACAGTACCACACCCCCACTCCTGGGCAGCCTGGCAAAACAGGGTCCATGGGGACAGAGAACCCTGAGCCTGATTTCCTGCAAGCTGGGTTTCTCCCCTGGACACCCGGAGTGGTTGGTTTAATAAAACGCCCTTCCCTCAAGCAAAACAAAGTCTCTTGCACAGGCACAAGCAGTCTCTCCACTGCTTGCTGGTTTTTCCAAGAAATATAATGGTTTACTTCAAAAAGCCATATGAGCTTTCCAGAAACCACTTACTCCAGGAAAACCACAGAGCTGCAAAGCAGAGCCAGAGCCAGCACGGCGACCCTGAGCGCTGCCTTCAGGAGCACATGCTCCCAGCTCGCCAGCTTTCCAGCCCTAGACAGGGCCACTGGGGGCCCTGCTGCTGCAGCAGACACAGCGTGTTCTGGCCTGGTCCTAACTGAATTAAATAGCTCCCACATCCATCTTAGTTTTAAGCCAGATGCATGGAATGTCATGTCTCTCCTGGCTCAACCTGGCAACTGAGGTCCTGGGGGACAGCATCACAGGGAGAGATGTGCCTGTAGTGCTCAGACAGTCTTTGCATGCTCTTGCAAACCCAGCACACAAGGATAAAACTGGGAAAATTTGCCTGCAAAATGGCTGTTCCCCACCACAACCATCACCCAGGTTTGCCTTATGTGGGGGAGCTGATGCTGTCACAGGCTGCAAGGAACAGAGTACAGTGGCCACCAAACTCAGAGGTGTAAACAGTGGCCTTTGTGTGACACCTTCCACCTTACCAGCCATCATCTTCTGGGCTTCATATGGCTCCATATATCCGTCATTCTCCATCACCTTCTCCAGCCCTGCCTGGCTACCTGCCACCTGTGCCGCATCAAAGGGATCTGCATAGTCCTCCAGAACAGCCAGCTGGAAGAGGGGAAGAATAGGAAAAGGGTTAAGGCACTCTCTGCCTTTATTGGGAGGTGGAAGGCAGAGCTCACCAAGAGCTCCTCCAGCAGCAGCCAGAGTGGCCCTCAAGAACCTAAACCCACACCGTGGCAGCCCTGCAGAGCCCTGCAGGCAGTGACAGCTTTCCAGGCATCGGCTGTGGAAATGCTCCAGCTTTGTCCTGAAAGCTGAGATGGAGCCAAGCAGAGCAGAAGGCAGCTCTGCCCCTCCCTCACCATCAGGCCCCAACTGCCAGCACCCACACACATGCCCTGGCCAGGTCCCCACTGCAGCACAGGGCTGCCAGCAGTGCTGTACCCCCCCATGGCACACAGATGCTCTCCTGCACACAGACACATTTCCTTTCCCAAGGTGGAAAAGGTGCACAGATCCTTAAACAGGGGTCTTAGCTGGCACTGGCACAGCTAAGAACTCACTGGTTGTTTTCCAGGGCTCCTGTGCACTCATTTGAAGAGCTTTTCTAACAAAAGGGCTAAGAATAGCCTATGGCTTCCTCTCCACTCCTTCCCAAGCCTCCACAGCATCCCCAGACACATCCTAAGTTAAATGAGACAAGATAGAACCTTCCTCCAGGAAGCAGAACCAGGAGCTTTTTAAGTGCCATGTCACAGAGTCAGCACTAAATTCCTGAGATTTGTGCTTATTAGTGAAAAGGAGAGGATCCTGCAGTAGGATATGGAGCATGTCCCAGAGCTCAATCACCTCCAGCACTAGAGCCCATGCCTGCTCTAGCATCTCAGCAGCTTCCCAGTCAGAGCACCCCATCAGAGGACCCTGCAGTCCCCAAAAAGCCTGGAGCTGTACATCCCACCTCCAGCCCCAAAGCCTGCTCTCCAAGTGGGGCCAGGCAATATTTCCAGCAGCAACCAAGTGTATCCAAGCACCTTAGCAGAGTCTGGTCACCTACCAGGAGGCAAACCCCGGCTTGGGGGGATTTGCTACCACAAAATGGGCTATGCAGATGTCCCACAGCAAGGACCAAATGTCCCAAGCATGGTGTGGCGTCTCCCTAATCCCACCTGGTGCCAGGCTCCATCCTCATCACTATGCTGCCCCTGCTCCTGGCCAGTCACGGAGACCACGGCTGCTCACACATTCCTCTGCAGCTCCAATAATCAGCTTAAAACAAAAGATTTCTCCCTCCTTCCTGCGCAAAATGCCCAACAATGGCCTGTGACAGAAAACTCAGCAGGAACAGGGAACAGGAACTGGAACTGTAAACACCTCCATGCAATCCCAAGACTTGGCACCCCCGTCAGGCACTGGGGACACGAAGGAGCAGTGCTGAGCCCAGGGGTCTGCAGCCTTTGCTTGTCACCACCAGGACAAAATTCCCCAGGGGAAACACAAATCGCTGGTGACTTTTACAGCTGCTTGGTCAAGCAGGACCTGCTTCCCACCTACTGCCTGCGAGATCTCAGTGAAGCCACTCCAAACAGCCAGGAGATCCCATGGCCTCTCCCATGCCTCGAAAGCTGCAGAGGCTCTTGCTGCACCTCAGCACCTGCAGAGCACAGCCCTGTGACAGCAGCAGCATCTTCACACATGTGCTCAAGACAATGGAGGCATGGGCAGGCCAGCAGCATCCCTACACACACAAATGCATCAGCTCAACAGCCAGGGGGGTGAATGGGCAGCACCATGCCCAATGCTAACTCTCAGCAGAGCTCTCAAGGCTCCAAGCATGCTGGGGGACTGTGAAATGCAGTTTGCTGACCCTCCTGGGGTTAGGTGTCTGTTCCTCAGGCCCCAAGCCCAACCTGACCACACTCAAACCTGCCATGAATCACATTTCCTAGACAGGCACAGACCTATCTTGCTGCTGGTGCCAGTCCTGGACCCTCCCTCTGCACCATACATACATAGCAGTCTCAGACACGGCTGTGAGGCTTCCCTGCATGCAGGTGACTGTCACGGAAGCATTAAGGTTGGAAAAGACCTCCAAAATCATCAAGCCCAACCTTATTTCCAAATGTATTTGCCCGTGTTTAGCTCTGGCTTCCCAGGCAGGAACACACAAGCTCCAGCAGGCTCACAGAGTGGCCCCCACACAGATGCTTCCAGGTCTAGAAAGCAGAGGATGGTAGAGAATCCTAACAAGTCTCTGTCAAGACCCCTAAAACTGGGTATTTTGCCTGCAGAAGTTTTCAGAGGCACTCAGCAGAGATTAGATGGACTTTTTGGCAGAGGATGTGGTTTGCTGGGTTCAGCTTGGACCCAACGCAAATGGCTCTGATTAGAGGCAAGCTCCTTGGGTTTGGGAGGAAATTTGCCACACTGGTTTGCTTCTCCACTGCCTCAAGGATGCCACTTCATAGGAGCAAGGTCTCCCAACTGTAAGTGATGAAAACATAAATCTATTTGTTTTTCAAATGGTTAAATATTACAGCAGAGAGCCACAGGAAAGGTGGGAAGGCAATTACTGCCTCCAGGAACGTCACAACCTCGGGATGCACAAGCAAGCCCATGAGAATGGTGCCTTAAGTCCCAAGACTCAGGGACTGGAGGCTCCAGCCAGTGTCAGGAACGGGGCAAACAGCAGGGATCATGCAATCATGGGCACACCCTAATGCCCTTGCACATGGGGCTGTATTATGGTTGCCCAGGAAACTGCATCTCTGACATTTCCTAATCTGAGTACTGGACTTTATGAGCCATGCAGGGCTCTCAGCAGCAGCCACAGGGCAAACGTGCTCCTAAGAGCAGGAGGGGGCCACAGCCACACGCAGGGCAGCTCCCAGGGGTGCCCTAAGCCCCCCCACTTTGGTCAAAAGCCAGGCATTTCCATGCTTTGTTCATGTTCCATATTGCTGAGGGAGCTGCTCACTGCCTGCCAAGCCCACCACATGGCTGTGGAAGCATCGCCTGCTTATACACAGCACAAGCTTTGCTAGATTTGAAATAATTTGGGTGCAAAGCAAAAGCCTGACATGCAAAGCCAACACCCCAGGGCAGCTCTTGGTGCAGACCAGTCCTTCAGGGAGCAGCCAAGCACCACTGGCACTTGGACACATATCCTGCTTGAGCACGAGTGTTTTTCATGTGTTTATCTGCCACAGCAATGCACACCCAGATCCCTGCTGCAGCACTGAGGCTGGTCTTGCTCTATTATACCTGCCAACAATAAGGGGAAAAAAAGAAAATCAAAAGAAAATTAATGTAAAGAGCCAAATCATCACTGGGTTCTTGCAGTCAAACAGCTTTTATGCTGCCCACCAATGAAGGTGACAGATCACAGCTCCTCAAGAGCATTCACAGTTCACACACCAAAATTCCGCAGCAGAGCTGGGGTTCTTTGTCCCATCTTGCCCAGAAACAGTCTACCTGCCACCACCTTCTGCCACAACAAGATGTTCCCCTCTATGCAGAGGTTTGCAGAAGATTCCTGGGGAAATCCTCCACCCTAACAATGAGTTTCCTGCCCTGGAGATAAAGCACATTTGGGGTCTCCTCAGAAGATTGGTTAAATTGAGCAAACTCTGTCAGGTGCAAAATTCCTCCAGTTTTACACATCTGGCGGCTTTTGGCAGACCCTGAAGCCAAACCCAAAAGCAAACAGAGCGCTGACCTTCCAAGAAGGGTCTGGTGCACGGCCCACAGGGCACGGCTGGGCCAGGCAGGGAGCCGAGGGCTGCAGCCCTGGCACAGGAGGAGGGCACGCGGCACGGACAGCACAGCACAGCATCGCGTAAGATGACTCAGTTCGAGGAGGCTCTCACAGGAAACACACACACCCAAGAGCTTCCTGAGCGGCTGTTCCCACACCCTGCGGCACTGACCCTGCACTCCCAGCAAGAACACCAGCCGCTGGTCCCGGTGGGCACAGGACAAAGATGTCCTCAGGCAGATCCCCAAGCCCATCCTCAAGCATGCCCTGGGTGCAGGCAGCAGAAGGTCCCTCATAGCATCTCTCCCCACTTCATCCCAGTGGTGTTGCTTCTTGTGCCTAATCCAAATGCAGCAGGGAAGACAGAGTATCTGTCCATACAGATACTCTGTATCTCCAGAGTATCCACCTGGCTCAGGTGAACTGCACAGGGCGAGCCCATCATCCACTGCAGTGGGGAAAGGCCTGGCAGACCAAGCAGACTGAGCAGGACCTGCGCTGTCCACACCATTTCCAGCCGAGTTTGGAAAGCAGCACAAGCCCCTGCAGAGGTTGCTGTAATGCATCCCCACAGGATGCTGCAGATCTCACAAAAGGAGCAAAGATGTGATGGCTCCTGCTACAGCAGCAAAGCGTCGTGCAGCCCAGGCAGGAAGGATTCCTGTACCATGATGTCTCTGCCCATTCCATTCTCCAAAACGGGCACGACAGCTACAGCAGGCACAGGGTGCCCAGGGAACGTAGTCAGTCCACAGCCACAACAAACAACATGGTCTCAGCCAAACCACACAATCAGGAACCAGTGACTGCTCTTTCCACTTCTCTCCATCCTAACTGTCCCCACTTGGAAGGGCACCATATCTTATTACACTGATTTTCCCCATCAGTCATTAACAAAACCTCTCTCTGCTCCAGCAGCTTTGTCTGTACACAGAACTGTACTTCTTTAATCTCCAGCATCACCACAACCCAATGGGTCTGCAGTCCCAGTCCCTGCAGCAGGTAGGGAACAGTGCCCACAGCCTCTTCCTAAGTCTGTGAGCACTGAGCCTCCTGCACAACCATCATCTTAGCAAAGGCTCCAGCCCAGCTCCAGTGTCCCTTCCCTGTTCCAGGACAGCTTAACATCACCAAGGGCAAGGGTCACAAGCAGAAGTAACCCCCCAGCAGGCACTTCCATCCTCCTGTACCACCTCCAGGAAGAGCCACCATGATGTTGGAGCAGCTGGAGAACCCTCCCACTGCTCAGCCCAGTAAATGAGAGCTGTAAAGGGCTTTTCAGCCCGACACAGTTGCTCCACACAGTGGATGCTCCCTGGCTCCTCCAGGAAAACTGCATTAATGGACAGCTGCAAGCACTATCAAATATTTTCACTCTTAGTCTGGTTTTTAGTCTAGGCTCTGGAGCTCTGTGTCTATCACATACCAGAGCCCTAAAGAATTGGAAGCCTCCTCCTCCCCACAGCAGCATGCAGGAGACTATCAGTAATCTAATCACTGCCTATCTTGGAAAAATGAAGGGTCTTCAGCCTAGTGCTGTTTGAGCACAGTTTCCCCGAATGTATCCCAGCTTCTGACTTCTCTCCAAACTTCTCAGATTCTCGACAGCCTTTGGATCCCCAAGCAGCCTGGCTGTACCCGTCAGCAGTCCCTGCTTCCCACAGCTCTGGCTCAGCCCTTTACACATCACAGCCCAAGTCCACTGCTCTGATCCTGCAACACATGATCCAGAGGGAAAACCATCCAGACTGCCTCAGCAAACCACAGCACCACGGTGGCACCACTGGTCCCTACTACCAGTGCCACCCTCCTCATCCCCCTCTGCTGCCTGCAGCCGCTACTTTACCCAGCTCAAAAGTGGAGCTCTGCTGGGCCACTCCAGAAATCTCCCAAAAGCAATTAGTCAGCACAGGCAACTTCCCAAGATCCACCAGCAACAAGTTTTTCTATCTGCTTAAAACATTCTCTAGCAGATTTTTCCCGGTGCTCATTTCATTGTGCCGCCCAGCAGTGCCAGGACCACGGATGGCATCACTGACTGTATCCACGATCCCCTCCGCCAGCCAGATCTGCAATCCGGTCGAGTTCTCCTGACAAGCCCTGTCTTGCAGGCGGCAGCGCTAGCAGGCACTAATTACCCCCTCCTGCCTTTATTCGCGCAGTCCCCGCATCAGCTTCTCCTCCTAGAGGGAGGCTCGGCACCAAGGGCCGCAGCCCCGCTGGGGCTTATCCTCCACCAGGTCTCTGTGCCACTCAGAGCCCGTCTCCCCACGGGGAGCTTCTGCCCAGCTCCTACCTCTTACCGGGGATGTTTCTTGCCTCCTTGCCAGCACCGGCAGCTCCAGGCTCTGCTCTCAAACCTGGAGGAGCCGGCGGGGGGGCGGCAGACAAAGGGGCGCTGAGGCTCCCTGACAAAGCAGCACGGCATCTCTGGGGGTCCGGCCGCCGCCGCTGGCACGGGCAGCCCGGGCAAGCGGGCACAGGGAGATCCGCCGGGCACGGAGCGGTGGGAGGCCCAGGGTCACCGGCCCCAACAGAGCAGGGCACCGCAGACAGTCCTGTGCTCCTCTGATTCCCGCTGGGGATCGTACCTGCCTCCCGCGGGAGCCGGAGGAGAAGCCGGGCCGGCCCCGTTCCCGCTGACGTGTGCCCGGCATGTCGGTGCTGCCGGGGCACAGCGGGGACGCGACACGGGAGCCCCGCGGAGCCTGGCCGTGCTCGGTGCTCGGGGATCCTAGCCCTGCTCCTTACTGTGGATGCCAAGAGTCTGGCGGGACCACCGAGGCCATCTCCGTGACCGAGGCGCTCAGGCTCCACCTGTCCCTAGGGTCCTGCTTCTCACGGCAGGGGCCGAGGCTCCGGCGCGGTCACTCGGGGCATCGCAAGTGGCGGGACACCGCGGGGAGAGCACCGGATCGCATTGTCCGCTCACTCACCTCCTGCGGCGGCTCCTCGGGCGGTTCGGGGCCGGCCGGGGGCGAGCTGGGGGGCGCCGGCACCGGCGGCGGCGGCGAGGGGCTGGCGGGCACCTTTTCCACCGCCTCCACCTTGATGAGCCGGTGCTTGGGCGAGACGTAGCGGGGCCCGTCGGGGGCGGCGG
>VWZP01006932.1:184041-194520 GCA_013396995.1 Dicaeum eximium
TCGGGCCCGATCCGGCCCCGGCGCTGCCCCCAGGCACCCCGGAGCGTCATTGGGCACCAGGGGAAAGGCCAGCGGGGAGGCAGCCGGCGAGGCAGGGCGTGAAGGGTCCCTCATGGGATCACAGTATCCTGAGCTGGAAGGAGCCCACGAGCGTCATCCAGCCCAACTCTTCGGTGCGTACCCGCTGCTGGTGGGAGCAGCCCCGTTAGGGGTCCCCGGAGCAGTTCGCTCCAGGGGGACACTGAAACACAAGGCTGGCGCTGGGGACCGCCGCAAGAAACACTGCGGGAAGGGGTGAGCAGGGGCAAGGCAGGGAAGTGCTTGGGGAGAACGCAGAGTTCAGGCTGGATGTGCAGAGATATTGGAGCGAGCGTGCGGGGCTGATCCCCAGCGCATCCCCTGGGATGCAGCGGGAATGTGGCGCTGGGAGCAGTGTGTTGGAGCACGGCAGCTGAGCCCGAGGTCATTGCAGCAACAAAAAGCATGCTAACACACATTCTGGCTGTTCTCCCTGGACACACAGCCACCACCAGCCTGCAGCCTTCTTGGCTCACCCACCACCGGGACCGTGTCCCCATGCTCTCCAATGCCCCGGCAGCCCTGTCTCCAGACCTGTGCCCCTAAATCCTAAATCCTGCACATCCCTTCCTAAATACACACCATCACCCAAACCTGCTTCCAGGCTCACAGGCTGAATCCCCTGAAGGCCATGAAGAAAGAAAAGGGCCAGAAACAGGATGTTCCAAGAGCAGGGCCCCCACAGAGACCCCACTGCAAGCTGTGAAGCTGTGCAGAGGCATCCAGGGACAGATGCCACAGTGTGTTCCTGCATGTCCTCACACCATGAGCCATGGTCCTACACGGTGTGGGGACAGATGCTGGGATCCTGCTGTCAGGGTGCCTAGCTGGGGACAGAAGTTTCTCATGGTGACCTCCTTCCTACCAGCCCTGTGCAGGAGGGAGAGTGAGGATGGGGCTGCCAAGGAGCTGAGCTTCCTGTGCCAGCCTGGCATAGTAAATGCCCAACATGTGCCCAGGGAGCCCACTGAGTCCCAGATTTCCTGGTTCCTCGGGCACACTCCTGCTTGAGAAACTCAGCCAGATTTGTCAGGTCCAACTGGACACCAAGGAGGCTTCCTCCATAGGGAGAAGACAGCCGTGAAACCCAGAAAGCAGCACTGGAAATTTCAAAGCATAGGGATTGCAAGATGCAAAAGGCATCAGGAGAAAAAGCATCTGTGAGGAACAAAGTGATCACCAGGCAGCGTTTGCAGTCTAGCAGCAGACCTCGCTCCCGGGCTCTCACATGGAGATGAAGAGACTTATTAAAATGCAGAAAAGACAGAGATTCTCAATAAATTTGCCTGTCCAGCATTTGGAAGGAAGCAGGGCTAATGGCACTTGAGATTGAAAGCACTTCCACCCTCTATCGGTAACCAAGGAGGATGTTCAGCAGCAGCTGTAGGAGATGGCTCTTGTTAAATCCTCAGGCCTGGAAAACACATGCTCAGTGTCTCCAGAGAGGGGATTGAGAAGGGATCTAGCTTGTGGTGGTGGTTGGATTTTTTAAATACTACCATATTAGAGGAATTTCAGAGGTTCTTCCTTCTCTTCCAGTCCTGGCATATCCCTCACATCGCTCCCTCCTTGGAGAGGCAGCTGCTCAGGGGCCATGCTGGGATTTGACAAAGGTCTGTGGTCCACCCTCATGTAGGGAGCCAGCACCCCCTCACCATTTGCTGGGCTTGTTTCTCTTCTAGATTGGCCCAATGTAGCCCTCTTCTCTCTGAAAGCATCACCTTCTCACCTCGGGCTGCAGCAGAGCTTGGAGGGTCATCAAAGTCCCTGGACTCACCTAAGCCCTCAGGTTTGAGCTTCCCCTTGGCCAAACCACCCAGGCAGCAGCACAGGCAGCAGGTGAAGAGAGCACAGCTGAGGTAAGAGCCCCCTTGGGAGATGCCTTTGTGCCTGAGGAGCTTTAAGGGGCCTCCAGAAGGAGACCAAATGACCTTACCACCTGCATGGTTTGGCACAGGCACACGCTGCTCATATTCTTTTCTGCACTCATTACAAGAGGCTGGTGACATCACTCTGTTCACAGAGATTCACTTCAGGCTTGGAGGAGCAGTGGCAGATTCCTACATTGCCACTACCAAAGCCAGAACCTGTCTGCAGCTGGTGCTGCTCCAGTCCCAGCTGTTTACACGCTCCATATCTTATGCACGTTGGGACCCAGGTTTGCTGCCTGCCCTGTAGAGACTGACCCCGATCCCACAGCGGTGGCTGCGATGCCACCCTGCCTGCGAGTCACCGCGGCTCACGTGACAGATGGCTGTCACTGAGTGTTGGGTGTAGGGACTGGCAGACAGGAGAGGATGAGGGAGCACTTGCGTGCCAGACTCCACATTTTAGCTTCTCTCTCTCTCAGCAGGAAGCATCCCCAGGCAGGATGTGCAGCCCCGGGGGCTGCCTGCTGCTGGCACAGCCCACGGAGCCCCCAGGAAGGAGGGAAGGATGGCTGTGAAGGTGTCTGTACAGAGTCCTCAACAGGAGGAGAACAACCCATGGCTGTGCAGAAGTGATTTGTGGTTAGCTCTGAGGGACCATGGGAACAGGGGAGGCAGAAGGGCTTTCTGCAGTTGTGTGCAAGGATGCAGGGCTGCTCCTCTGCACTGGAATCTCTGCTCCCAGCCTCTTCCCCACTTCTGAAGGGTCAGGGAGCTCTCTGCTGAGATCTCCGGGCTGGTGCTCACAGCATCGCCCTTCCTCTCACCAAAGGAGCTGCTTGCCTGGGTAAATCCAGACAGGTCAGAGCACGCACCAGGAAGAAAAATCCAGGCAATGTCTTCCGGGCTCCTGGCAGCCCAGTGGAGAGCTGTGTGCATCCTCAGCCCACATCCATCCTCCAGGGCCTAAGGAGCTGCTTCAGCTGCCCTGAGTGGTCCTGGTGCTCACCCCTAGCTGGGGACAAGAGCCCTGATTGGCAGCTGGGCCAGGAACAGCACGCAGGGCCCTCCCTGAGCTGAGGAGGGATCACATCTTCATGGTAAACCTTCCCCTCCGGTTGAACCTTGGGCGGTGCGGCCACAGCCCAGCGTCCCCCAGGCAGCACCTTCCGGTGACTCAGAGCAGAAGGTCCCTGCCCCTGCACCCTCCCGGCTGACTCACCCGGCTGATGTGGGGGCTGAGTCTGACACTTGCCGACGTGTCACTTGAGTCAGGTGCTGGGTCGGCTCCTTCCCCTGATGCCAGCATGACCCTGGCTCACAGGGAAGCCTGCAGCTCCTTCAATCTCCAGGTGCTTCTTCCACAGCTTCAAATAAAAGCCATTTGCAGGAGCTTTGGCATGCCTGTGAGCCTGCTCCTTTCCTCCCGGAGCAACCCACATCCACCCCATTGTGCAGCACAGCAGGGTCCAAGAGGATGTCACATCTGCTGGGTGACAGCCGAACCGCTCCGGGGGGTGGGTACAGCAGGGGACATGGGGACTGGAAGGTGGCAACTGTGACACCAGAAATGCTTCCTGGGAAGCAGCCAGGGAGTCCCAGACTGATAAATGACACATCTGTTCTCTGAAATGAACAAAATTTGGCATACGGAGGAGGAAACTGGCATCGTTAGGGAACAGATGGATAAATATGACATATTGGGGAAGAGTCGACACAGCTCTCTTGCAGTGAATTTCTCTTTTCTGTAGCTAGTGGCTTTCTTGGAAAAAGCCAGCAGGCCCCTGAGGGTGATCCAGCAGAGGTCCCTGCATTTCCACATGCAGATCTTTTGACAAGATGAGGTCAATGGCAAAATCTGCAATAATATTGGATTATTCTGGAAATTGTGGATGCATGCTAGGAATTGCAGGAGGACTTTTAGAGGCTGAGCAAGTTGGCAATAAAATGAGACAAAAGCCAGTGCTAGGGAAGTGACGCACATGGGGAAAGCAAGCCCAGGCTCTTGTCCAAAGCGATGGGTTCTGAGACTGGGAGCTCTGACAGTCTGTGAAACTGTCCCCTCAGCACTCAGCAGAAGTCAAAACCTCAAAGACTCTCTGTCAAGCTGATAGGAAGGGTCAGGAAAAAGGAGAGATGAAATCAGAGGTATCACTGTTCCCTAGCCAGTCCCAGTCTACGTGCATTTCTGGTCCCCCTATTCCAAGGATACAGCAAAGCTGGAAAATGTGCAGAGAAGGGCAACAGGAGGATCCAAGCACATGGGGTCCCTGAAGGATCAGGGCTCTTTGGCACAGGAAAGAGACAGCTGGGATCAGAGAGCAGAGATCTGCACAGCTGGGGGAGGTGGGAGAGGCTGAAATAACAGCAATAATACAAGGAGGAGACTCAGCACACAGTAGCCCTCCCTGATAGGGGCTGCTGCAGATGCTGCGTGGTTTAGGAACAAGGGCAGACAAATCCACAAGAAAAAACATCCATAAATACATATTAAATACAAGGACTAGCACAAAGGAGACTTGTGAGTTTTTAGAGACAGGGGTTGTGTCCAGGGGAAGTGTTACTACACATTTGCACCAGGAGACCAGCAAAGCCTGGGCAGGATATGCACAAAGCATGTGTCTTTACCAAATGGAGCAAATTTCTGCAGGCACTTTTTGCATCTCCCCAACCTTTCTGTAAAAAAAAAACCCAAAAAATCATTATGCAGTTGATAGTATAATTGAGGCAATGCTAATTGACCAACAGAAGAGATGACAACTTGCTGAAAGACCTCTGCCAGCTTGGAGCCAGAACCATGGATCACCACCTTGGCCATGCTGAGCCTGGTCCCTGCCTCTGCCCTCACGCTGACAGCCCTCTGCACCTCATGACCCCTTTCATTAACACTTTGACGAGGTGTGGAGAGCCCTGGGGAACTTCATTTCCACAGGTTCAGGTGCAGCATCCTGGAGACAGGCCAGTGAGAGAGCTGGGTGACAAGAGAGGAGAGAAAAATGACTGCAGGACTGGTACCCAGAGGGTGAGAAACATGTCTTCACTGACACATGCAAGGTTTGAGGGAAACTTCCAAACAGCCCTTATGTAAACTCTTTGATGTTATTTTTTTTTTCCTGCAAAATCATTTTGCGTGGGCTCAAGTCCCAGAGAGCTGAATTCTCCCTACTCAGCTCCCATGGGGACAGGGGAACCAAGACACAGGAGCTTTGTTGTAACAAAATCAGGATCATGAAAGGAAAACCTCATGGATCGTGAAAGGAAAACCTCATGACAGCTGCTGGCTTGGTGGCAACAGCTCTGTTGTATCATGCAAATTGCATGGCCTCATCCAGCCACCCACTTCCACACTCTGACAGCCAGGTGGATGCTCCTGGGGCTTCAACCCTAGCACAAATTCAGCCCCTTCACTGCTGACCCTCCATGGGGTTTTGTTTGCTCCTACCAAAGGGTTTGCCTGAATCCCTCTTCTGAATGAGCGAAGGAAACGGGCCCAGCTGCGAGAGCACGGATCTGAGCTCAACAGCAAGTGGTAAAGTGGAATTGATTGGAGCTGCCTGCACTCATCGATCTGAGGCTCAGCAAACTGAGGAGCTGGAGCATTTGCAGCTCAATCAGAGCAATGTGCTGTGGGGGCCTGTGCTGTGGGGCTGGCAGGGGACCTGAGTGCCCTGGGAAGGGGTTAATGGTGGCTTTGATTAATCCAGCTGCAACAGCCGTGCTCACACAGCTGGGTCCTTCTCCAGACAGACTCACCAGCTTTATGTTGCCTGTGGGGTGTAAACCACCCCTGGTATCCCCTTATATCTCTTAATAGGGCTGTCATCAGCCGTCAGGAAGATGGGCTCAGTGCACAAGAGCAGAACAGTGGCCATTCCTCCCACAGAGAAGGGATCAATTGCAATTGCCACCAGCCCAGCTTCTCTGGAAGGGCTGAGAGGCAAAAAATGAAGGTGAATTCAGAGATGAGTGCAGGAAGTGGAGAGGTGAGGGCTGGCAGGCTGCCTGGCAGCTCATGGTGGCCTGTTTTCTGCCCATTCAGCAGCACCAAGCTGGGTTAAGAGGTGGCTGTGTGCAGGCCATAAATCCCTGCAGCAGGAGGAGGTTCCTGCTGTGCACAGACAAAGGGAGAGTGAGAGCTGGGGCTGGCAGCTGGAATCAGGCAGGGCACACACAGACATGTGGCAGCATTTATTTAAGGCTGCAGGATGGCTGGTTCTCCCCTGGGACACTTTCCTCACATTCCATCTTTCAGCTGGATGCTGGACACACAAGGAAAGAGCTCAGGAAGCTGCTCTGGGCTGTGCTCCCTGGGTTTTGGACAGGACAGCTTTGATAAATCCCTGCTCCATACATTTTGGGTACCATTTTCTTTGATTTCCAAGCATTGGAGACAGGCAAGGGCATCCCAAAATATAACTGAGCAGAAAATCAGTTATATTCTGTTTGTCTTCCCTTCCAGTTTTCTCGCTGGCAGACTGGGAAATATCCTTTGAAGTTCAGGCTTTGGAAGAACCAGGACCCACCTCATGTGCTGTTGTGGGCTCATAAAGCCTCTGGAGACCATCACAGCTGAACACTCGTGTCAAGGAATGTTCAAGTTCTTCTCAGTCCTCGGTGCATTTCTTGTGAGCTACAGTCACAGAATGGTTTGGGTTGGAAGGGACTTTAAAGCTCATCTCATTCCACCCCCTGACCACGGGCAGGGACACCTTCCACTATCCCAGGTTGCTCCAAGCCCTGTCCAGCCTGGCCTTGGACACTTCCAGGGATGGGGCAGGCACAGCTGCTCTTGGCACCCTGTGCCAGGGCCTCTCCACCCTCTCAGCCAAGAATTTCTTCCCAATATCCCATCTAACCCTGCCCTTTGACAGAGGGAAGCCATTCCCCATTGTCTTGTTACACCAGGCCCTTGTCCCCAGTCCCTCTCCAGCTCTCCTGGAGCCCCTTTAGACACTTGAAGGGGCTCTAAGGTCTCATTGGAGCCTTCTCTTCTCCAGGTTAAGCCCCCCACTTCTCCCAGCCTGGCTCCAGAGCAGAGAGGCTCCAGCCCTCAGACCGGCTTTGTGGCCCTAGAAGAGGATGGTGGGGACAATATGAGATCAGGTTGATTGCAGTTGTCTCCCAGTTCAGGTGTTTTGTCCTTCACTCCTAAAACCCACACAAACCTTCATCTTCAAATTGTCCCAGCCCCAGAACCTTTCCCCACTCTTGCTCCAGCATCCAGCTCTGCCACAGCAATGCCTATGGGTATGGGAATATGGGTATGGAATATGGCAAGATGGTAGAGTTGCTCTGATTTCCTTAGGAAGGAAGGTGAGATTTCAGCAGCAGAGCAATTTCCAAGTTGGATTAATGGCCTCTGAATAGCCAGAGAGGCAGCACTGGCCTGCACCACTGCTTTTCCATCACCAGTAAAACACAGAGCACCTCCTCACAGCACTGGCATCCATCCTGCCTCCCCAGCACCAGCGCTGCTCCTGTGGCTGCTTTAGCAATCTGTGAGAAAAAGAGGAGCTGGTGGGGATTCCTCAGCCTCCCATCTGCCTTCCTGAGACTGGGAAAGGAGGCTAGGGGCTGCCCCAGTGAGGGAACAGCTGGAGAGGCTGCTCAAGGGGCAGAGCAGCCGAGACAGCCGTGCAGTGATGAATTGCACTTGTCCCTCTGCCAGCTGCAAGATTTATATTTGTGCCACAGAGCGGCAACGTCTGGGCACAGCAGCACTCTCTGTCTGGCTGCTCTGGTGTTTTGGCATTCCAGGCACCTTTAAAACCCCACTGAATGCAGCCCACAGGCATCAGAGGGCTCAGAGAAAGAACATGGAGGGACAGAGCAGGGTGGGAAGAGCAGAGGATCCTGCCTGGAGCAGCCATCCTGCCCGGGTGCTGAGCATCCCAAAGGGATCAGGTTACCCAGTACACAGATGGGGCTCTCAACACTCCCACAAGCTCATTTCTTTTCCTTCATGCTGTGTGAACACATCCTGGCACATCCAAACCATCTGGACTAAAAAGCACGTGGCAAAGGGCAGTTGGGGCCCTGACAACCAGGCAAGGTTTCCTGAGGAGTGCTCACATCCCAGTTCTGTTGGGGAGGGCAGCCTATGGCAGAAAGTTGTGCTGGGACAGGCCACCACTGCCAGCGATGGGTGGCAGCAGTTTCTTGCCTCCTCCTTCTCATCCACACCCCGTACCTTATCTCTGGGTCCTTTTGCACCTCCTTGCCTGCTTCCATGTTTGGCTGACTCTCCTGTATCACTGCAGTGTTATCTCAACCGTGCCTGTTCCAGCAGTTGAGGTCATTGTAATTGTGTCAACTTCCACATTCTAGAAACATCTGCCAAGAAGCCAGAGTGCAGGCCTCGCTGCCTCCTCTGTGCCACCAAGGAACCCACACTGTGTGCCCTGTGTGAGCAGTGCCCAGCATCCACCCGCCCACACATGGGCTCTGCATCCTGCCACACCAGGAGTTGGATAAAGGCCATGGTGACACCAGCCTCAGGGGTCCCACTCTGCCTGCCCATGCAAATCTCTGAGGAGGAATCTCCTGCTCATCTTGTGTGGGTTCTTTGTCCCTGCCAGCCATGGACAGCATGTCCTGCCAGAGCATGCCCCACTATCTCTCGTGGGTCCCACCACACTGTCCTGACCCAGCACAGCAGTTGTCCAGGCTAACATGGAGCTGGGCTTATCCCTTCACCAGGGACATGGCCCAGCTCATGGCATTATGCCAGTGTGGAGGAAGGCACAAGGGACCAGGCACAGGGCAGCACCAGGATTTTTTCCATTCACAAGCTCGTGACCTGGGATTCAGAGGCTGCAGTGATCCCACCTCTACAGCTCAGCTACACCTGTCCTGCAGGTGTCTGTTGCTTGGATTTGTGTCCTTGGTGCAGTCAAGGCGATGATGATGGTGTCAAACTCCTTGGGCCTGGGAGGAGAACCATGTATCTCCTTCCAGTGTCACTGCACTCACTTTGTTCCGCCATAAGGACACAGATGGTGACAGGGTTGGACACAGATGAACAAAAGCAGTATCCCTGCAGCCCCATAAGAGGCATGGACCGGGATCTTGGTGCGTGGTCAAGAGAGGGAGAAAGGTGGGACTGGAGCAGGACAGTAGGACGTGGACACTCTGGTCATTCAGATACCCCTTCAGCATCTCCTGGTCAGCCAGTTTGTCTTGGGAGAGCATCTCCCACTGCAAAGGATCCCACCATTGCTGAGGGACCACTGTGCACACCAGCAAACTGCTGAGGACAGGACAAGATGGGCACAAACAAAGGGAGGACGCAAAAACCATTCTGTCTTCCTCTACCACTCTGAGCTCTTTCAGGCTGGTTATGAGCAATATGAGCTCAGAGTGGCAGGAGCAATTACTTCACAGAGCAATCAAGGCACACAGGGCATTTCTTCATTTTGCCCCAAGCCTCAGGAAGACTGTTTTAGATTTAGGATTTTCCAGCTGAAGCAGATACACCAGGACGGATGGGGTGAGGGACATGGCCAGCACGGTTGTAGGAGTCCCCTGCCACTCCCTGTACCCCCTCCCATGGGAGGTGCATGTGTATGACAAGCGATGAGCTCATCCCATGCGAAGGAGCCGGTGTTTCTAGGAGCAGATCTTCAGGAAGAATGAGTCATGCCGCTATCACTCTAAAATATTTTATGTCAAGAAATCTCCTTGATCCCAGGTGTTTGGAATTCTTTGCATATCTGTGAAGATGAAAGAACCTTTAATACTGGGAGAAGGAAAGCAGCAGCAGTGGTGAGAGCAGAGCCATTAGGTATCGATGTGTGCTTGAGCAGGAGAAACAAGGAGTCGGGCACAGACTAATACCTGTTGCTGTTTCAGGGGCACAAAATCCTTAGTTCCTCTCTTCTTCTCCCATCCTCTGTGCCCAGTCGTTCATTAAACCCGCGGCTGGGAGAAAATTTACTCCATGAGAAATATGCAGGAGAGCTCGGGGAATGGGGTTGCCCTAGGATGCAGAGGGCTGGGATGAGGGGAAAGGTCAGGATCAGGGTCAGACCAGGGAGCTGGGCCGAGGGCAGAAGATGAAGGTGAGGGGGTGCACCGCAGCTGAGGTCAGACACGGAGCCAGACTCGAGGCAGGGGCCGGGGAGTGGGTGAGGGCTGTGCGAGCAGCGGGGCCCGGCCCAGGCTGGGATGACGGGGCGGGCGCAGGGCGGGGTTCCAGCCCCGGGCCCATCCTCACCGCCCGGCCGCGCGGGGAACACGGGACAGCTCCGGCACTGCGCCCCGGGAATGCCCGCGGGGGCGGAGCGGGAGAGCCACACAGCCAGGGACACCCAGAGCCAGCCCGCGTGTGGCACTGCCGGGACACGCAGAGCCAGCCCCGGGTGTGACACTCGCAGCACACCCAGAGCCAGCCGTGTGTGACACTCGCAGCACACGCAGAGCCAGCCGTGTGTGACACTCGCAGCACACGCAGAGCCAGCCCCGGGTGTGACACTGGCAGCACACGCACATCCAGCCCGTGTGTGACACTGGCAGCACACGCAGAGCCAGCCCG
>VWZP01006932.1:195627-239840 GCA_013396995.1 Dicaeum eximium
AACTATTAAAGTAAAATTAAATATAAAAATAAAATTTAACAGAAAAAACGAAACGAAAAATATCATTTGATGACTTAAAGGTAAATAAATAAATAAAATTTTAAAATAGAATAGAATAAATTAAAGAAAATATTAAGTATAAGAATAAAACAAAGTAAAAATAAAAAATAAAATGAAAATTAAGTTACATTAAACAGATAAAATTAAATAGAATTAAATTAAAAGAAATAAACTAAATAAAAAAGCTAAATTAAATTAAAAATAATAAAATTAAGTTCAAAATAATAAGAGACAACAACGCAATTAAATTATGAGATAAACCAATGCAGAACCAGCGCCGGCAAAAAGCGGAGCCCGTGTGCCGTGGTACCGCCGGGCGATGCCGTGACTCGGATTCGAACCGAGGTTGCTGCGGCCACAACGCAGAGTACTAACCACTATACGATCACGGCGCGCTACCGGGGCTCTGTGCGGGCGGCGCGGCGCGGCGGCTGTTGGTGCTGTGGGCGCTGACGTGCGGCGGGGCGGGGCTGGAGCTGGGTGTGCGTGTGCTGCGAGTGTCACACCCGGGCTGGCGCTGCGTGTGCTGCGAGTGTCACACCCGGGCTGGCGCTGCGTGTGCTGCGAGTGTCACACCCGGGCTGGCGCTGCGTGTGCTGCGAGTGTCACACCCGGGCTGGCGCTGCGTGTGCTGCGAGTGTCACACCCGGGCTGGCGCTGCGTGTGCTGCGAGTGTCACACCCGGGCTGGCGCTGCGTGTGCTGCGAGTGTCACACCCGGGCTGGCGCTGCGTGTGCTGCGAGTGTCACACCCGGGCTGGCGCTGCGTGTGCTGCGAGTGTCACACCCGGGCTGGCGCTGCGTGTGCTGCGAGTGTCACACCCGGGCTGGCGCTGCGTGTGCTGCGAGTGTCACACCCGGGCTGGCGCTGCGTGTGCTGCGAGTGTCACACCCGGGCTGGCGCTGCGTGTGCTGCGAGTGTCACACCCGGGCTGGCGCTGCGTGTGCTGCGAGTGTNCTCTGCGTGTGCTGCCAGTGTCACACCCGGCTGGCTCTGCGTGTGCTGCGAGTGTCACACCCGGGCTGGCTCTGAGTGTCCCGGCAGTGTCACACCCGGGCTGGCTCTGCGTGTGCTGCGAGTGCCACACACGGGCTGGCTCTGAGTGTCCCGGCAGTGTCACACACGGGCTGGCTCTGAGTGTCCCGGCAGTGTCACCCACGGGGCTGGGGGGCCTCGCCCAGGCGCGGCAAGGGGGTTTGACCATGGTCGCCCCGGCAGCTTTCACGGTTTCCCCCCTTTGTCACCCACAGACTGCTCTGCGCCATCGCGCCCTGTCCCCTCCCCAGCCCTGGGCAGCTTTAGCGGCGGGATTGGCCGAAATGCACAGGGAGAAGGCGCGGAACTGGCACGGAGAGAGGTTTGTTTGCGGGCAGCGTGTGGGTGCCCTGAGTGCCCCGTGGTGTCATTAATCACCAGTGTCCGAATTGCTTCCCGCAACCCCGATTTGCCACCCCCGGAGCTACATCACTTCACCCTGTGCCAACAAAGAGCCGGAGGTACCAGCAGAGTGCACAAACCCGGGGATACAATTCCCATCACCCCGCGTGTAAAGGTGGTTTCGAGCACACCGTGCAAGGGGACGTTTTTGTTGGCTTCCAGCCCGCCCTCCTCAGGGACCAGGGGACACGACTTCATACCACTGAAGCCTTGGAGGCCACGTGTGCCGCACTCTGGTTTTCTTTGGGAAGCATTTCCCGGGGTGGGGTAAAAGTTTGAGTTCTACTTTCAATATCTCTCCTCAAGGCTCTGCCTGGGGGGAAAGTCTGCCGGCTGAGCTTTCTTTGGATTGCCACACGGCTGGGCTTCCCTGCACGCCCTTCCTGGAGCCCGGGTGTGAGCCCGGGAGGAGCCGCAGTGCCCAGCCCAGTTCTTTGGACCCAGCTGTTAATCGGTAACCGGGCACGGGACCGGGAGCTGCGGCGCCGGCAGGGCTGGAGGGTGAGTGCGGGGGGACGGCGGTGCCAGGGCCGCGGAGCCGTGGGGACAGGGACACAGGGCAGAGGGTCCCGTGGCCACGCTGCTCCACAGGCTGAGGGGGACACAAGGAACAGGAGTGCGCGGGTACACGGGTACACAGAGGGCACTGGGGCACCCCTCTGCTCCCTCCCTCATTATCTTCCTGTCCACGTAGTCCCGCTCCTGAGGGGGCGGCAGCCAATAAAATTCCACCAAAACAAGAGATTTTGGGGCTGGCAGGGGTGGGGGACAAGGAGGTGGCATCAGCCCGGGGGTCTTGGGAGGCACCAAGCCTGAGACAGGGGCACAGCCAGGAACCCGGGGTGGCCCTGGAGCTCCGTGAGATCCTGGAGGGGTCACTGAGACCAGATGGGTACTGAGAGTGTCCTTGAAGTGGTGGTGGGCTTGGGGAGGGGGGTTCTGATCTCTGCCAGGGTCCTGGAGAGACATCCCTGAGCACCAGGAGCAGCAGCGATGTTGGAGGCCCTGGAGCAGGGTGGGAGGTCCTGGGCTCCCCCCATGGCTCTGGGTGCTGCCCTGCTGCTGAGGAGCCGTGAACCCAGGGACACAGGGGGGCCAGCACGCCCCAGTGGTTCCCCAGGTGGCTCTGCCGGGCTGTGGAGCCTCGGCCACACCACCTTCAGCTGCCATGAGGGCCCACGATGAGGGGGATGTTCTCCAAGACTCCCCACCTTCACCTGTTGCATTTGGAGCTCTTTCCCTTCAGTGGGCACTGCGAGAAACTGGCAGTGACCCTGTAATCTCCTCGTTCTCTGCACAGACCTCCACAATTCTTCTCAAAGCACAGACACCTTACTGCCTCTGACCTCACTCAGAAGTGCTTCTACAGTCGATCACTGCCTTGCCTGCGACTCTCTGCTCTTCCCTCATCCTTCTCCAGGTAGAGGAACCAGGAGGGTGTCCATATGGGATACCCCAAGGTTTCCTGCCCTGGCATAACACTGGTTCTTCTGGGTTTGATGGAACAGTTCTCCCAGTATGATTTTCCTTTAGGACCAGTCCCTGTGCAAACCACCAGTCATTGCTAGCCCTCGTTCCCTCACTGTGTTAATTATCAGCATGAAAGGACCTCCTTCCTCATCTTACTTGGTTGTACCAAGATCTTTTGATGATGAAGGATACTTTTGGAAAAATCCCTCTTGCAAAGGGGCTCACAGACGCTGGTGGACACTGTCACCACCTTGGAGGAGGGGTACCAGCACTCCCTGCTGCATATGGTCCTCTCCTATAATTCCTTGGAAGCACGGCAGAGTAAAGACCTCTCTAGAGTTACAGGAGAACAAGGAGTTCAGCACACCAGCACCATGGCCTGAGGACCCCATGGGATAGTCCCTTGTTGTGCTGGGACAGGATCTGCTCTGAATACTGACTGCAAGTGGTGTTCTCCTCTCTGAGACCCAAAACTGAAAAGCAGCATGCGAAATTTGAGCTTCCCAGAGGTGATCCCATCTTTTTCCCCCAGCCACCATCGGGCCCCCCCCAGTGCTGTTTCGCATATGCACTGAAGCAGAGGAGCTTCTGGAGATGGAAGGAAACCAGATAACCCTGGACAGCCTTGACAAGGGCACAGATAACCCAGCTTTCGGCTTCGAGGTAAGTTCCCCTTCCCCTTCCCCTTCCCAGGGTGCTCCAGTTAATGATATTTTCCAGGGAGAGAACAGACACTATGAGGAATGCGGTGGTCCATGCAGTGGGAGCCAAGAGGAGGGAAGAGAAGGGAAGGGGAGATTCTCCTCCTGCTGCAGGTGGGACAATCTGCCCGGGTGTGTGAGCTTTGCCAGAGACAAGCCCCATTTGGAGCAGAGTAGGGTGGTATTGAGCACACAGGGGGACAGTGTCTGGTGGCTCCATGTGGCCTTGTAGGGTGTCACAGGCAGNTGCCACCTCCTGCTTCTGAAGGGCCCAGCGGGAGCCACGGTCACGGCCTGGCTCTGGTGGGTTTGCTGCAGCTGGGGTGGTTTGGCTTGGCTTGGGCTCATCTTCCACGTCCATCTTCTGTGTCTGCCGTGTCTCTAGCGTGTGACTCTCCCCAGGAAGGCCCTGCAGCCGGCGTCCAAGGCAAAGCACTTCTGCAAGGCTCATGCCAAGGTGTTGAGAAGAGTCATCCTGGGGCTCTTTGGAGTAGGTGAGGACTTCCTGACACTGAGACTCCGTGTCCCCACCCCTTTGGCTGGCTGTGCCTCCAGACTCCACTTATTGAACACTGCCAAGTGTGTGGAGGTTGTATTGACTCCCAGCAGCCTCACTGCCCCCTCCTCACCCCACCACTGCTGCCCAGTTCTATCTTCACCTTACTGTCCCCCTCCCCTTTCTCTACCTGCCCAAAGGGTTCACTGTGCCCCTTCTGCTCTGTGCTGGGGTGGTGCTCTAAAGGTCTCCTCACGCAAAGATGGGATCCTCAAGGGTGGCCAGGGCAGGACATTGGGAGGAAATGACCCTCATGGTTGGCCCCAGTGAGTTATGAACACATGATCCTACAGCCCTGATGTTTCTGACTCCCAATGTGCCTTCTCCAGCCTACCTGTGCTACTTCATTGCGGCCTGTTACCTCAACTTCCAGCGAGCCCTTGCCTTGGTGGTCATGACTGCCGTGGTTGCCTTCTTTGTCTGCTGGAACATCTTCAAGAAGCACTGTGGGGCAAAGGTTCTGCTGCTCCTCCGCCCCATTGGGAAGTGGTTCCAAAAGTCTTGGCCATGGCTGAAATGGTGAGCCAGGGGAAGGCAGGGCCAGATCCCTCCCAGCACCTGGGATCCCTCCCATGGCTCTGCATGTGCCATGCTGGCACCTCACAAATGGTGAGCATGGCCCAGGCTGGGAACCACTTAAAAGCCATTGCAGAAATGTCTTGCTGCTCTGCCTCAGTAGTGTGATGGCTGTCCACACCCCTCGCTTGTGCCTGAGCTCCAGGTTTCTTCAGATACATGGACCTTGCAGTGGCAATTCCATCACAATCAGTCCTGCCCTTCATGAGCTTCTCTCCCAATGGGGACATCATCTTGCTGACAGTCTGGGGTTTCCTCTGCAGGCTCCTGTGGGTGGCCCTCCTGGCAGGCCTGGTTGTGTGGCTGGCTTTGGACACTGGCAGAAACCCAGAGCAGCTCATCTCATTAGGTGGCTTCTGCTTTTTGGTGCTGTTTCTGTTTGCCTGCTCCAAGCACCACAGTGCGGTACGTGTTTCAGGTGTGACCTGACCATCAGTCCCTTCACAGGAGGTGAACACCCAGCACTGGAGAGCAAGCCCTTTGTTCCCCCTGCATCCCCTTCTCTGGAGGAAGCAGAAGCCCAGCAGAGCTGGGTGCAGCCTGTGGAGCTGAACTGGTTGGGTGGGTAGACCCCAAAGCCACCTCACTGCTCTTCTTCCCGTTGCTCACCTTCCCACTTCCCAACCCAGGGCTCCCCTGCATTGCCTCTGTCCTGTTTTCTGCCATGTCCCTCGTAGTGGGTCAAACCCACAAACCCAGCACCAGGGCTTCAGGTGCCTTGGGAGCCTTGGTCAGAAGTGACTGCAGTCCTGGTGGGCTTCCAGCCCAAACTGCTGCAATGCTTTGGGCAGTCCCTCCATCCTGCTATTCCAAAGGGTTATTGAACAGACAGTTTCAGTCTAGCAGGCCTGTGCTACCAATCACCATAAGGTGTTTGTGCTTGTGTCCTGGGTCAGCCTGGCAGGTTATGTTCCAGCCAGTTCCAGAGTCTCACAACTCATTTCTGGCTCTGTCACCAACCCACGTGTGTCGGTTTCCGTGACACCTATCGGTCTCCCCTGGGCACTGTGTGGTGTTTGTCATGTGCTGCTGTTGCAGCAGCTGGAAACCAGAGGGGGAACCCTGTAGGCCTTGAAAACATTTCAGCTCCTGTTCTGCTTTTTGTCCCCAGGTGTCCTGGAGAGCCGTTTTCTGGGGTCTTGGTTTGGAACTCTTACTCGGACTCTTTGTCCTCCGAACAACTCCTGGCATCCAAGCTTTCCAGTGGCTGGGAGACCAGGTCCAGGTACTGCATCTACTCATCCCATCCTGTGCTTGTACCCTGAGATTAACAGGAAAAGCAGAGTGTGCCATGGGGAGGGGACATGGCAGGGATTGCATGCTCACAAGCACTTTTCTTTGGGACTAGGGAGAAGCCAGCTCTTCCCTGGTTTTCTGCAGCAGCCCAGAGCCCTTGGTGTGCTCTCCCTTCCAGGCTGTAGCAGAGCCCTGTGGCTTTGGGACAGCCAACCAGCATCCCCAGCTTAGGTCTCAGAGGGTCATTCTCTGGTGTCCAGTGAAGTGAGCTGTGGGACTGGGGGCACAGCCCCTCTCTAGGTAGAATGAGATATCAGGAAAGGACCAGATGGAGATCTCTGTCCTACTGTGTAACTTCTTCCCTTGCAGTACTTCCTGGGCTACACCACAGCTGGCTCCAGCTTTGTCTTTGGGAACACACTCATTCAAGACGTCTTTGCCTTCCAGGTCAGTCAAGGAATGGGGCATGGGGAGGTTTTCCTCTGGTCTGCCTCTTTGCTGGGTCCTGGGGAGCACAGAGCTCAATGCAGCCAGATCTGCTGCGGTAGAGCTCAACCATCTCAGAGATGGATCTCCCTCAGCTGTGTATCCACCTGTGGACTTCCTCAGTGCCATGGAGGATTTGCACTGGTCCCTGTCCCTCCTGCCAGCCTGGCCAAGTGTTGTGGCACCCCAGTAGTGTGGGCTGGCTGTGCAGTAGCACACCGTGCCCAGCCCGGTGCCCACGTGTGCTGGGATATGTGGCTCAGCTCTCCTCTAACCCTGTGCCTTTCCTGCAGGCCCTGCCCATCATTGTTTTCTTCAGCTGTGTGATGTCCATCCTCTACTACCTTGGTATCATGCAGTGGCTTATTCTCAAGGTAGGGCCTCACTCCTAGATCTGGGATGGCAGTGGAAAGGAGAAGAACTTGATGGGTTCTCTGTCTACTACGGTCAGCTGAGAGATGTCCCAAGAAAATTGTCATGGTACTAATTTGGGATGATTTGTCATGCTTAAAAGGATAGACACAACCCCTGCCTTTCCAGCGTGTCCTTCTCAGAAGGGCGAAAAAACTGAACCCTCGAGTTGATGTTTCCACCTGGTCTGGGGGTGCTTCCCAGGATCACCTCCATGCAGGGGCCCGACAGTGCCTGGCTTCATGGGTATGGTGGCAGGGTGCCAGGAGCCTCTGTCAACACAGTGGCCTTGTCTTTCCCCAGATCTCCTGGCTGCTTCAAGTCTCACTGGGCACCAGCCCCACTGAGACTCTCAGTGTGGCAGGGAACATTTTTGTGGGACAGGTAAGGTCCTGGGCAGCAGATCCAGCTCCTCAGTGCTTGCAGCTGAGCCTACCCTGGAGAAAGGGTCTTCTCTCTCCCTATGAGACCCGTGGCCCTGTATGGTCCCATCCCAAGGACAGCAGGATTTTCTCTTCTGCAGAGTGAAGCCCCGCTGCTCATCCGCCCGTACCTCACAGACATGACCCTGTCAGAAATCCACGCTGTGATGACCGGTGGCTTTTCCACCATCGCAGGCAGTGTGATGGGTGCCTACATATCCTTTGGGGTGAGTGCACGAGCAGTTGGAGCCTCAGGCTCCCTGCTACAGGGTACTGACATGCAAGAACTGCCCTGGACTTGAGCATGAGAGAAGACCCCCAGTAGGTGCCTCACGGTCCCCTTCTATAAGCGGGATGAGAGCAGGGTGTCCAGACTCACCTTGTCCCAAAGACACCTCATCCAGCCTCACCTTTGCTGGCCTGGCCAGAACCCTAGAGCCCTGCCAGGTAGGAGGCAGTGCTATGGGATCCTTACCGTGTGTCCCAGCACAGCGAGCAGGGCAAATCCCACAGAATTATGGGATAATATAGCCTGGAAAGACCCTCTAGTGGGGTCTCTGATCCACCCTCCTGCCAACTGAGGTTATAGCAACTGAGGGGATGCCCAGGACCTTGTCCAGGTTGGTGGTGAACATCCCATGGATGGAGATCTCCCCCAACCTCTCTGGTTTCCCCCACAGGTGCTTCAGACACAAGAAACAATTTTTCCTTATATTCGACTGAAACTGTGCCTGTGATTCTCACCTTTTCACTGGCTATCACTGAGCAGTGTCTTCCCTCCAACCCCCTTTTAAATAGAAACAGCAATACCCACCCCCCTCCCTCTTTTCTCCCACTGGAACAACCCCTGCTCCTCCAGCATTGCCTGGGCACTTCTGGCACCAAGCCCCCAGGGATGCCCTCTCCAGTTCATCAGTGCTCTGAACAAACCTTCCCCTTAACCTTCTGCCTGAGCTGCTGCTATTTAAACATTAATTAGTCTCCTTAAATGGGGAACTAAAGGTGGAAGGTCAGAGAAATGAGACATTGCATCGGGAGGGGTGAGGCTGGGAGCTTGGCCCTTGGTCAGCAGGTAGAAGTTAACAGTGTTATTCAATTGATAACAGTCTTAACTATTGCTATTCAGCTGTTAACTATAGCTATTGCTCTGATACCAGTGAAAAGGGACAAGGAAGGGACAAGAGCCATTATGATTAAGTCAAACAGCAGGAGAGATTAACATGACCAAGGCTACAGTTGCTGTAGCTCCAGCAATCACCTCCATGCAGGCAAGCTGCACCATGTGCACGGCTGGGAAAACCAGCCAATTTTCCTACCTTGAGCAAGTGGAGAGCCCTGAACTGCTCTGAGTGTCACTGGCTGATGCCAGCCACATCCTGGAATGCCCTGGGGTGGCAGGTCATGGGGTGCAGCCTTGTGCAGAGCTGCCTGTGGCTCTGGTCTGCACATTGCAGATTGATGCGGCATCACTGATCGCAGCTTCTGTGATGGCTGCGCCCTGTGCCCTCGCCATGGCCAAACTTGTCTACCCTGAAGTGGAGGAGTCCAAGTTCAAGGGCAAAGCAAGCGTCCGCCTCTCCTGTGGGTGAGTGTGAGGAGAGGGGCAGCAGAGTGGGGCTGTGTGTGTCCTTCTACTGCAGGGAAGCCATGGTGGCACTTTGGGGCACAAGTGGACGCTGCGGGTGGCCCAAGGCTGGGAGAGCCTGTGGTGTGCACACATCCATGGAGTGAGAGCTGACCTGGCACTGGGGGATGCCCAGCCAGATGAGTACATTGGGGTCTTTTTCCACGCAGGGAAGAGCAGAACATCCTGGAAGCTGCTAGCAACGGGGCTGCCGCCTCCGTGGGGCTCGTGGCCAACATTGCGGCCAACCTCATCGCCTTCTTGGCCGTGCTGGAGTTCATCAACGCTGCCCTCCGCTGGCTCGGGGAGATGGTAGACATCCAGGGTCTCAGCTTCCAGGTATCCCCAAGAGCACACCCATGGCTTGAGCTGACAGATCCTGCATCCCCCAGCCATCCCCACCTTTGCCTGCTGCCTCAGTGGGCTGCTGAGACCCTTGCTGGGTTTTTGGCAAATGCTGGCAGCAGATGTCCAGTCTAGGGCCTGTGCAGGTCAGCTCTGAGTCGTTCCCTTCTGGGATGCTTTTCCCAGGTGATCTGCTCCTATGTCCTCATGCCTGTGGCCTTTCTCATGGGGGCAGACTGGGCAGACTCACCGGTGGTGGCTGAGCTCCTGGGGATCAAGATCTTCCTGAACGAGTTTGTGGCGTACCAGCAGCTGTCCATGTACAAGAAGAACCGTCTGATGGGCCTGGAGGAGTGGGATGGGAACCGGAAGCAGTGGATATCTGTGAGGGGCACCTGCCACCCTGCCAGGCACAGGGCAGGGATAGAGCCAGCTGGAATGGGGCATGGGACTTGGCTAGGCAGATGGGTGGTGGGCAGGCAGAGGATCATGGAATGATTTAGTTAGGAGAAATCCTCTATGATCATTGAACCAAGATGATGGTGCTGGGAGTGGGACGGCACCTATGTCCAGCTAGACTTGGACATTTGCTAATGGCTGGGTGTGGGAGGAAGGAGTCAGTGAAGCCCTTTTCCATTTATCCTGCTCCTTGAAGGACAGATCATAGTGCTACAGGGCCCCTTGTCCCCTCAGCCCAGCCTCTTCCAGGGAGAGCCTTCATCCTTGCTCCCAAAAATAGCTGTTGGAGAAGGGGTTGGGGTGGGTGACTTCTGTCATGTCTATCTGGGAGCTCCAATGTGGTGCTCAGCTCTGGGTGCTCTGGGGCTGCTCCTGGGCAGATGTGACCATCCCCTGCTGCTGTGCCCTCCAGGAGCGAGCCGAGAGCATCACCACCTTTGCCCTCTGTGGATTTGCCAACTTCAGCTCCATTGGCATCGCTCTGGGAAGCCTGTGTGAGTGTGACTTATGTCCTGAGTGCCTGGGCAGTCAGAGAGTGGGGTCCCGGGTCAGGGAGCAAGAGCTCAGCTCAGGCAGGAGGAATTTGCTGCCCTCAAGCCTCCGTGTTTAGTCTCTGCCAGATAAGAAACAGGATTCGCATGAGGTGACCAGGATGATTTTGCACTGCACCCATGGGCAAAAGGACATCAAGCCTGGGTGTCACCCAGCCACAGGGGAAAGAGCAGAGAGACTCCAGTGCTGGGAGTGCTTAGGGCTCTGGTGGATCACCCATGGGTGCAGGGTGGGCACAGTGCTCTGCCAGGATGGGCAGAGGGGGTGCTGGCTGGGATCACCACATCCTCCAGACAGCAGGAGTTGGGGTGGACAGGGCACTATGTAGCAGAGCCAGCTCAGGACTGAGGAGGCTACCATGAAGTCCCTGTCTGTCCCCCACCCGGTGTAGAGCCAGAGCAAGGATCTGACTCTCACCCCCTTTTGCCCCCACAGCGTCCCTGGCGCCTCAGCGCAAGGGTGACTTTGCTGCCGTGGTGCTGCGGGCCCTGCTCACTGGCATGTGCGTCTCCATGCTCAATGCCTGCCTGGCAGGTAGGTCTGCCCACTGCCAGCAGGGCCAGAGAGATCCAGGGAGGGACAGGCACAGGGCTGAAGACCCCATAAATGCAGCATTCGGGGATGGAGGTGGCTGGCCTGTCCCCCCATGGCTCTGCCAGAGCCTTCAAACCCTGCTCTGCCCTCATGGCTCTGCCCAGGGCAGCCCAAGCCCAACAGCTCTCCTGGGGCCACTCATGCTCCTCTGGGGTGGAACATTTCAAGGGAAACTTTTGGAGTACCGCAAGGAGCTCCCTGAAGTCTTGTGGGGTGAGATGGGATGGCTCATGGGATCTGCACAGTCCCAGGTATAGGATTTGCAAGCAAGTATAGTCAGGGTGTGGGACTTGTGAGCAGGCATGGGGTACAGGACTCACAGCTTGCTTGGGATATGGAATTTGGATCCATGGTCCCTCTTAAGTTCTAATAGGAGACCCTGTCCCCCAGGTCTCCTCTATGTGCCAACAGAGGTGGGTGACTGTGCAGTGTTCTTCAGCACCACCAACTTCAGCTCGACCAGCTACACTACGTACACCTGCTGTAAGCAGCTCTTTGCCAGGTGGGTGTGAAGGGCCCCAGAGCCATCTAGTCCTGCCCAAGGACTCAGGTCACCACCTGAGTGAGGGCAGCAGCTTGTCCTGACCCTGTATCTCTCCTTCCAGCTCGGTGGTCCAGAATGGGACTCTCTCCTTCACGGGATCCTGGGCTGAGCAGGCAGACAGTGTGCGGTGGCTCAGAGAGTGCTGCAGGTACTACAACCACACATCCTGCGCAGGGACAATATAGAACTGGGGGAATGTGGCCATGGACAAGACTGATAGCACCTTGGACCTTATTAGCATAAAAGAATTGATAAACAAAATGCCTTGGCAAAAGCAAATTAACTCTGAGATTGAGTCAAGATTGCAAGAAGATCCAATCAGACAGCTCTCCGGGAAAAGGAAATTTCATTAAGCACTGTAAGCAAAGAAATGTTGTGATATGCCTAAGTTTGTGTATTTGATTGTTACCTAATCTTTGTAGTAAACATTGTTAGTCTCCTGAAACAGTATATAAGTCCTTGTAAGTTCCCAATAAAATCGGATTCTGATGGGATTCTGGATTCTGACGGGACTCAGATTTTGGGGTCCATTCGGTCTCCCCGTCTCTACCCACTACCATCGTCGACAGGGGAACACCAGGGCCTCCAAGGCCTATCCTCAAAGGTAGAAAAAACCCCAACAGAAACCTGAACACTTGGTGTTCTCCACTCCAGTGCTGACAGACAGCTGTGTGCACCTTGCAACCTGCAGCCTTAGGTGCTGCCCCTGTGGACACAAGGGAACAGCTCCCAAATAAATAATGGCAACCCTTGTGTGCTTGCCCTCAGACCACTTCTGGCCCCTGACTATGGCTGTCCCACACAGCATAAGGTCCTTTGCTGGGGCTGCACCCCATGCCCACTGCAGACCTTGCAAGCTGAACCCATCTGCTGCCAGCCTTAGCCTCTGGCCCAGTCCCCCTCTTCTCCCCCACGGGGCATGGATGGAGTAAAGCCAGTGCTTGGAGATGTTTCCTTCCCCCAAAAGCCAACAAAGCCAATGCATCCCACTGTACTTGGGACCACAGTGCCAGGGAACAGGCCAGTCCTTCTCGCTTTATTGCACTCGAGAGCACCCAGTTGCCAACGCAGCCACATTATGTACATCGGTATTTTACAGTCACCCAACAACAAAGGACCAGGAACCCAGAGCATGCTACGCTCCCAGTCCGGCCTCTTCCCTCCATCAGGCTGCACTGAGCCACTGCTTGGGACCCCATCCTGCAGGGTGGTGTCACTGGCACCCAGCACCGTCCTGCAATGCCCTGAGGATGCTCTGCAGGGTGACAGAGCAGACAGCTCCTGTGCCTGTGCATCACTGCCTCGAGCCATGGGTAGCAGGAATTGGAGTGGGTATGGCCAGCTGTCACTGGAGTCCAGCATGTGCCAAGCAGGGGTGATGCTGAGCACCAGATCATGCTGTGGGGCTACGCTGTACAGGATCTGTGTATGGCATGGGGGTGAGGAGGAGCAAGTCCTGTGGGCTGGACACCCCCCATACCAAGGCAGAGCCTGGTTTGGAGGAGAAGCCACCCCTTTGCCCTGCTCCTGGGTATCCCATGTGAGGTAGAGCATCCTTACCGTAGCACTGGCCACCATCCAGAGCAGCATGGCCGCCCTCAGCAGCCGCCCAGCAACGGGATGGGAGACTTCCCTGGGAAGCAGGGGAAGGCAGGGGTGCAAAATCCCATCCCTATGCAGCTGCTGGTACAGTGCAAACTGCTGTACCTGGAACCAGCCAACACCCCAGAGCCCCACACCATAGCAGAAGAGCCCTGCAGCAACTGCTGGAATCCTCTGCAGGAAAATGGGTGTGCCTGGGCACTGGTGGGGTTCTCATCCTTGAAAGTGGTGGCAAGGCTTGGCCCAGTCACTTTATGGGGACACAGAGAGGGACATGAGGTGCTGGGAGCCAGGAGGGTGTCCAGGACTCCCAGTTTGCTGGGAAGCCAGGCAAGAACATGGTGCTGCAAAGCCCGAGGGAGAAGCTCTGCCCCTGCCTTAAGGAAGGCCTATGGGAAGTTGAGAGAGGAAAGCGAGTCCGAGCATGGAGAGGCACACGGCCCCACAGGCTCCAGCAGCAGCTCCTGTAGAGGTACTGGGGAGCTGGCCTGTGGCTCACAGCCCCATGGCCCTGGCCCAGCCACTTACAATTAGCACACACCACACAATGCAAGCGCTGCGGGCCGGGCAGGAGCCCCACAGGGAAGGCCACTGCCAGGGTCACCCCTTCCCACACCGGTCACGTGCTGGGCCCAGGTTGGGGGCCAGAGCAGGAATCTCCTCTGCAGCAGCTCTGACTACTGTGGGCAGCCAGCTCTGTTGCTCTCTCCTTGCCTGGGTTTGCAGGCTGTTGGGGCCTCCCCTGTTTCTGCAGCTCTCCGGGAGCTCTTGGGGCTCACAGAAGCCTTGCGGGTGGCCTGAGGACTTGCCAGCACCTTCTTCTGGAGCTGGGGGCTGGACTGGGCAGACTTTCTGCCCAGGCAGGGACTCTTGGAGCCCTTGGGCTTGGATGGCTCCAGCATCTTCAGGCCCAGGATGCTGCAGTAGTGATTGCATTTGTGAGCGGCTGGGAACTGCTCCAGCAGGGAGGGGAAGCAGCTCTCCTTCAGCCCCTGGTACCTGCCAACACAGATATCCTCAGCTCCTGCTTTGCACCAGGAGTGTCCCACCAGAGCAGGGAAGCAAGGATGGAGCCTGGCCACGGTTACCACCATGGCCCTTGCCAGGTAAGCAGCAGAGCTGGGGACAGCCAGGGCCACCCTGCTCCAGAGCTGGAAGTCACTCACCCTTTCAGGTTGGTAGCGATCCGCACATTGGTCAACTTCCAGCCCACTCCTGTAATTTAAGAGGACAATCAGTCTCTGTCCTGAGGAGGACAGCCACCAGCACCAAGGGTAGGTCACTGCCCTGGGTAGAGGGTTCTATGGCATGGGGGAGAGAGAGGCAGGAGGGCAAGCCTGGGGCTTTTTTTTCTTTCCCAGGCTGGAGGGTGATGACAGGCCATGGGCACCACACAGGAGATCCCTTTACCTTCCATGTCAGTCACGAGGATGTTTCCATTTGTCCACTGGTAAACCCAATGCTGGAAGGTGCAGCATTTGAGCACAATCTCTGAGGTGCCTCGTGCCACCAAGCTGCCATCTCTCTCAGTGACACAGTACTGCTCGCAGGGCCTGCCGAGGTCCTCCTCCATTGTGGCATAAGGGATGTTGTTGGCTGGACGGTAAATCAGGTACAGAGGAATTATCCTGTGTGGGAGTTCACAGACAATGTCAGCATGGTGAGCTCTCCCTCCTCTGCAAGTGAAGATTCACACCATGGTTTGCAACCCTGGCTTTTGCCTTCTTCCCAATATCCCTGCCCTTTGAGGGAGTAGAGTGCACTGCCTTTGGGAGGCCCCATAACTCGGAGGGAATCTTCCCACCATCCCCTGCAATGCTCTGCCAGGGCATCAAGCCAGTGGAGCTGCAGCACATCACTTACTCAGGCACTGCTCCAAAATCAGGGACGGCTCGTGCCTCAGCAGCAAAAATCTTGCAGTACTCACGGCTGGAGTTTTGGACTTTACATTCCTGGAAGTGTAAACAGAAGAGTCAAGAACCTGTCCTGTCTTGCACCAATGCCTCCCTGGGACCACTGCCAATTGTTTCCCTGTCCTGGTGGTCAAAGGGTGATGGGAAAGTCCTGAACAGCTCCATGTTGCTCAGATGGAAGAGCTGAAGCCAAGAATAGCAAGGACATATCCAGCCCCCTGGCCAGACCACCCCAGAGCATTCCAAAAGTGGAAGGAAATAGCAAAAGCGGGCACAGAGCTAGTGACCGTCTGGGGACCAACTTACACACAGGTGGGGAAGGTGGGAGGGGGAAGGGTAGATGGTGGCCCACAAGAATGCCCACCTGGATGGTGATATCATAGTTCTTCTCGATAAGGCTGTTCTCATTCTTGGTCCCGAAGACGATGAAATTGTGCACTTTGATGACGCAGGTGTGGCCGGACTCAAAGACAGGCTCCAGGCCGTAAATGGCTCTGGCTCGGCAGGCTTTGCGCAGGAAACCAGCACCCACTTCCATGTCCTCGCTCACCACGCGCCCGAAGAGCTTATCCCCCCAATAGCCTGCATCAGCCAAACCCTTGGCAAACACCATGGGCGTCATCTCGATCTCCTCTCCAACTGGTGGGAGGAAGAGCTGGTGAGGGGGGGACAACATGGGCATGTCCTGCTTCTGCCCCAGAGCTGCCTGCCCCACTCAGCAAGGGGCAGAGCCACAGCTCATCACGTGGCCCTTACCTTCAATCTCTTCCCGCAGGATAAATCCTGACAACACTAGAAGGAAACAAAAAGCAAAGAGGTGTCAAGGTCCTGCCAGGATCTCACCTTGCCCCATACACTTGTACAACTAGGGATGGTGGGAATCAACTGGCACACAGAGGCAGAAGCATCTCACAGAGGTGGTGATACAGAATTGTGCCAAGGTTTTCCCACTGCAGCCTGGCACCAAGCCATCTCTGCAGTTGGCCACACCATCCCATGGCACACCCAGGAAGCTGTGAGAGGCTGCTGAGGGCTCCTCACCTTCTGGGCTGAGCAGGAAATCCGTGGAGTCGGTGCCATACTCGTTGCTGATCACACACCGATAGACTCCGCAATCCTTCTGGGATGCCTGCACAACAGCCAAAGCTGCCTGGCTCTCATCGCCAGCACTGGAAAAAAAATGGAGCATGGCCACATCCCTGTGTGGTGGTGGGGGCCACATGGGAGCCCTGTGACAGGCACTGTGGGTGGGCAACACACTGCCCTTTTCGGAGGGGATGGAAGAAGTCTACAAACAAAGCTATCCCAAGGGCAGCCCAGCTGCTCCCCCAGCATGTCACAGCACCAGGAGTCCTGCCCTGTGTTTTGTACTAACAGAGATGCTTATCCTCTAGACAAGCCCTGCAAAATCTGGCTGGGATTGGGCTACAGACTGATAAAAGTACTCATCCCTGAGTGAGGCTGGGTCAGGGCTTCACAGAGGGAAGAGGTGGGACCCTCATCCTGAGACCCACTGGCTGATCAGGCTCTGTTCTGGTCTGCTGGAAGGCAATGACCACTCCTGCCTGTCTGCCCCAGCTCAAATATCTGCCCCAGGAGACAATTTCTGCCCCAGCATCACTTAACTTACCATCTACTCATTATAAAGGGAGCTCAGGGGACACCAACGGCATCAGGCAAATCCTGACTGATGTGGATGATGTTCCTACACAAATCCTCTGGGCTTGAGAACAAATTGCTCTTCATAGTAGACCCAAAGGATACAACCAGCCACCCAGCTGTCTGAATATGCTCTCCCTGTATTAGGGCAGTGCCAAGGGATAAAGAAGGCACAGCCAGAGCTGCTTTTTCCCAGCAGTGGTTGCATGGAAGACCCTCCCAGCACTGCTGCGGGGCTGGCACCCTCACATGGATCCTTTGGGCTCCCAGTTCTGCAGTTCACATCCAGCTCTTGATTTCTGTGATGGGCATAACACCTTCTCTTCTCTCCCCCAGGTTTGGGCACCCAAATCAGACACTCCAGACGGAGCATCCATACGATAAATTTGGCAGCAACTCTCCATCTGGGCAATTCTTCCCTCCATGGGCACTGATATGATGAAGTTCACAATGTACTGTGCCATGTATTGAGCTTCCCATGCTGCCTTAGCAAGAGGGGCACCTTCACCCCAGTCAAGGCAAGGAGCAGGATGTGACAGGTGACAACAAGGAACTGACAGGTTACCTCCTTTGGGCTTCAGCTACGGGGATCTCATCCTTGTACCACGTCAGCTTAGAATCACTCAATATATTGAAGAACTGGCACCAAAGTTTCAGGTTTCCTGATGCATCGGAAAATTGTTCTGCCCTGATCTTACGGACCACCTGTGGAGCTAAGGACAGGGTGCAAAAAGATGGGTGGTGAGACACAGAGTGCTGGCTGCAGATCTGGGGACAGGCCAGCCTACACCCACGCTGCTGCTCAGGGCTTTGGGCATCACGTGTATGTCAGTGGGTGTAACACTGCCTTCCCAGGGAAGGTCTCAGAGCTCCACTGGGATAAATAGATGGGATACAAGTGGTACAAATTTGTTCAACATCGCAGCACTGCAATACCCAGTGAGGCTTGGCCAGAAGAAAGGCAGAAAACCACTATGGAATATTGGAGGAAACATTCATCTACTGAAGTAAGGATTTAATCATGGTTACCCTTACTTTGCAAGAGTGCTGATTCCTGTGAGAGTATCACCTGGTTCCTTCAACCCCAGGATTACGCCTTTTTTAATCCGATGCCACGAGGAATCAAATTAGTATTGACCACAGACGTGGAAGGAGTGTGTGCCCTGTGATGGCCACTGAATCACGGAATCAGAGTTTATGAAGGGACTTTAAAGACCACCTCGTTCCAACCCTCTTGCCATGAGGAGGGACACTTTCCACTCGACCAGGTAGCTCAGGATTCCCAACCAGCATTAGGCTTGATGAGGACCAGAACAGAGAGACCAAAACCAAGAGGATTCTATGATCCCTGGGTGTGGGGAAGCCCAGGATGTAGAGACAGCCAGAGTCAGAACTGCTGCCTCTTGCATTCCTCATCCCTCCCTGCACTGGGATAGAAATCTTGGGGAAGCCTTTTGGCTTTCACACAGCCAAAGGCTGATGCTGAAAACCCTGCAAATGCACAAAACTCATGTGGCCCCAGCTAACTATCACTGGATCCCTTTGTAGGCAAAAAGGGAACGTGCTTCATGGGGATTCTCTCTTCCCTCACCTTTAAATGGGTTATTTGTATTCTGGGACTCTGCTGGCTGTGCTTCCGGCTTAGCATTTCCAGGGACCTCTTTGTCACCACTGGTGTCACCTGCAGGCTCCTCATATAGCTTAGGAACCTCTAATGTGGCCATCTTCCTCATGAGGGTTGGAGAGCACTGCTCTGACGGAGAGGATGGAGCTGGGGCAGGAGAATGCAACAGGGATGCATTCTTCCTGGATTGCTGTGGTGAAACAGTCGGACTTCTTGCGTGCTCCAGGCTCTCTGGGGTTGCCTCCTCTTCCACCCCCACCTGTTTGGGTTTTGGCAGGTATATTTTGCGCCGGGCCCCCAAAGCGAGTTCTTCTGGTGTGGCACAAGGTAGCACTGCCAGAGGGTCAGCAGGGCTCTCTTCAGAGCTCACTGGACGCAAATCAGAAGGATGAGGAGCCACTCCTGCTGTGGGCATGCTGCCCACCACGATGGAGGGTACTGCAAGTGGGGGTGGCCCCTCAGCCTCAGGAGCGCCCCAGGTACATCTCTTTGGTGGCACAGGCCTGCAAGCCAGCATCTCCTTGCTGGTAACAAATTCCTCGTTAATCATTCCTGTGATCCGCCTGGATGTCCTGGGGGTCAGAGGCAAGTTCTCTGCTGTCTGGAAGAGCTGGTTGTTTTGTACTTTTTCCAAAACTTTCCTTGAGGTGCGAGGGCTAAGGCCAGCAATGCCTATCTCTGGGATCATGCCTTCCCCTGCATTTGGCTGTTCACTGTCCCCAGAGTCAGTGTCCCCTTCTGTGGCATCCTTACTGCTATCTGACATTTTTAGAAGTAGCAGCAGGTAGTTCTTTAAGGAGGAAACCAGGTTTTTGTGCTGCATTTTCTCCTCCAAAGATGTCTCCTGAGATCTCTCGGAGCCGGGCAGGACCTGTGGCTGAACCTCAGAGACTCCTTCCCAAGTCCCTGAAGATGCTGCTGGTTCCTGGCATGGAGCTGTGGCTGTCAGGAGTCCCCCCTCCTTCCCTTGAGGTCCCATGGGCACTGGTTTGGCATTCTCCTCCTCTGAAGTGATGGATGAAAACGTCTTTCGTGGGGGAGATCCATCTGCCGTGATTTCCGTTTCTCCACTCGATGGAGGCAGCAGCTGGGCTCCAGACAGGACCTCTCCTGCAGTGGCCTCCATCCCTGGGCTTCCATTAGATGTCAGCAGTGCCTCCTGAGCCACTGATGGCCCCAGTGCAGGAGCAGGAAGAGGCTCTTCCTTGGCAAGAGGAACTGAAGCAGAAGCTGCCATTTTGGTGTTCTGATGGCCCAAAGGTGTCCCTCCTGCCTCCCTGTGCACAGCCCCAAGACATGGCTCTGCTGCATCACTCCCTCCTGTCCTCACACCAGGATGGCTCCCGGACAACTCTGCTCCTGCCTCTTTGCTCTTCCCATCCTTGACTGTCTGACATGGCATTTGTTCAAGAGGAGTGTTTTCTCCAGGTTCTGGAGGAGCGAAACTTTTTAGCAATGACTCTTCCCCACCTTGGCTTTTGTTCTCTTGATTTAACAGTCCTTGCTGAGTCTCTCTGTCCTCAAGAGCACGGGAATGTCTTTCTGCCTGTTTCCTGGGGGGTGGGTGTTCTTTGCCAGACTGTACATGGTCTGGAGAAGGTGCTGGTGGCTTTGGTGGCTCCTGAGGCCTAAACCGAGGGTTTGTCCTTTTCACAGCCCCCCTGGTTTCCTGGCAAACAGGCACCTCTTTCCTGACCTCCCCTAGCTTACTGGCTTGCTGACAGGTCTCTTTGGTTGGACTGGACACTGGATGCTTTAGATCACCAGGAGACTGTCCAACTCTTGCTGCAACCTAGGTTAAAAAAAAAAGGAAATTAGCATCATGTTACAGCCTGAGTCTGTGCAGTCATACTTGTGATCCACCTGTACCATATGGCACTGCCCAACTTCTTGAATCATGGGAATTACCCTGACACCAACATTACTCTGTCATCCAGGGTCTTCTGGTTTCACCATCATCCCACAGGAGTGGGTCCCACCTGTCAGGCTGCACAAAATGTTTCTTCATTTAATCAGCTCCAGCCTTTCTGCCTTTTAACACACTTGCTGTGCTTAGAGGCAAGAGATCTGCCTCTCTGAATAATTTGGTGGCTTTTAATCCAATGTCCTCCGACTCAGCGCCTTCCCAAAGAGCGACACTTTCCCATTTTTACCAGCCATTGCTGACACCTTGCATAATTCCCTTGATGTTTTTAAAGACTGAGTGCTCCCCTATCTCCACGTGAGATGGGGCAGTCGGCATGTCACACTCTATCAGGATGAGGCTGCCCAAACGATTTATAGCGAAACCGTACACCCTGACGTTATCAGCGCTATTCAACCATTCTGTTTCTCTGACGTTTGGGAAGCTCAAATGTTTCCGACCGCAGCTGCACCCAGCAGACGTGTCAGCAAGCTGCCTGCTGTGATGGCCAAGCTTTATCCTGAGGAGAGGATGACCATCCACTCAAGGAGCACGGTCTATTTTTGTAGGGGAGGCAGCGATAGCGTGGTACACGTTCTGCGAGCATCACCAGGACAATGGCACGGGGACAGGGCGTGCACACAACGGGTCCCCCTCCCACCCTGCAGGATCTGCTGCTAAGGATTTTCTCCTGAGGTGCCTGACTTGAGCGTTAAGCCCCTCAAAATGAACGCCACAGGAAAGGAGGGCTGCGGCACTTAGACCTCTATTTTGTGCTGCTTTTGCTTCATTTGGTAGGTTGGGGAAAAGAGGAAAGATAGCACCATTCTCTCAGCAAGCCCGTTTCCAAGCAAATAAAGGAACCATAGAATGGTTTGTGTTGGATGGGACCTTAAAGCCCATCTCATTCCCTGACATGGCAGGGACAACTTCCACTAGACCAGGTTGCTCCAAGACCCCTCCAACCTGGTCTGGAACACTTCCAGGGATGGGGGCAGCTGCTCTGGGCAACCTGTGCCAGGGACTCACCACCCTCTCAGCCAAGAATTTCTTCCCAATACCCCATGTGACCCTGCCCTCTGGCAGTGGAAAGCCATTCCTCCTTGTCCTGTTACTCCATGCCCTTGTCCAAAGTCCCTCTCTAACTGTTAGGGCAACATGAGTATTGAAGGGCTGGGGTGGAGGAAGCACCATTAGAGGCCTTTCCTACCCATAAAATCAAATCATCAGTTTAAAATTTAGGCAAGAGTGATTACCATGCAAATCTAGTTTATTCTCTTCTCTCATAGAGGAGCACATTCAGAGCCTGGCTACAGCCTGGCATTTTGCTACAGATAAATCCACCTCAGAAGAGAAGTCCTGAGCGTAAGGCCCACCTATGTACCAAGGCTAGGAAAACACTCATGCTATGACCTTTCTTGTTTAAGAGAAAGAATAAAAAAGAAAAAGACAAGCAACCCCTGTCCTGGGGTGTGAAAATAGCCTGAAACATGCCAGAAATCAGCCTAAAGGCTTTAAATCAGCTTATTTGCTCTCACAAAAGCTTGAGGACTTTCCCCAGCAGCACCAACAAGCTGAAGCATTCAAATTCAAATCAGAAGCATTCCCTTTTGTCTCCTCAAAGGCACATCAGCTGACAAATCATAGGTTTCCCTCTGTGAGTGGGGTTTTTAAAGAGAAAAAAACCTTGATGCATGTCAAATGCTCGGGGATGACAGCCCAAGCCTGGCTGCTGCACACCAGCATTTTCCCATCGTTTTTGAGAGCAAGAGGTGTTAAAACGAGCAGAGAGGGGAGAAACAAATGGCTTTGCCATGGGCTGGCCTGAACAGCAATAATTTCTGCAGCATTATGGGATACTGGTGGGTCAGGTTGAAGAGTTCACAGCACTGTGCAGCAGCAAGGCCAGAAACCAGGTGTGCACTGCATAACACAGCAAGTTCTTACCAGCAAAGCTGCACCCACCAATGGCTAAAAAATTTAAGAGAGGAAGAAAAGATTTTCTTTTCCACTGGAGCACCCATCTGTCCTTTATTCATTGTGGGTTTTTCCACATTTTGAAATACGTGCGTTACCTACCAAGTGAGGGGTGCTGCACCTGGAGCCTTGTCTTTGCTCAAAGTGTGCACCAATCACAGCCCAAACTCCAAATCCTGACAGCACCTGCAAACTGGACTCAAAGAACCTCTTATGACAAAAGGGGCCATTAAAGAAAAATGGGGGAAAAATAGTCCAGCAGCTTCCAGTCTAATATTTTCATGGCAAATACTTCAGGTTAGGTGACAAAAATAGCAGTTGACTAATAGATGCTCTGAAGGTCAGAAGCAGGTGCTGTGCCCTAGCACTTCACCACCACCACAATGAGTCTCCCAACAGAGTTTTTCCAACAAGGATGGGCTAAAAAAATAGTCCAGACCTACTGTATACACGTTGCACTGTAAATAAAACTCGAGGCCCTGAGGGTGCAGCTCACATGGTACCTCATCTGCATGGGGGGCTACTTAACTGAAGCTCCCTTGTTAAACGGAACAGATGCCATCAAAAGGCACCCACTCCAGCTATAAATACCCATTCAGTGCTCCCTGCCGACCTGATCTGAAAACATTTCGCATGAGGTCAGCCTGCTGATTAAACTGGAGAGCCCCAGGCCACCGAGACCAGCTGCTCGAATGGCCCCGACTTACATCTCTCACCACCTCAGCTGACATTTGCTTGGAGAAGGGGTGGAAGCTCTGCTGTCTGGGCTCACAAAATCCAAAAAGCCCTTCTGGGTGCTTTCACCAGTGGAGACCTGCAGAGCCTCGGCAGCAGATCCCGTGGTGTACACGCAGCCTCCCAGGCCCAGTGCCACAATACAAATGCGCAGCACAGATTTTCTTGTTGCCACCCCTGCGTTGGCTGTTGTCTCTCCTAGTTACCTCTTTGTTTCCCTCCAACTTCTGTTCTTGCTGCTGGCCTCTCTGGCCCTCGGACAGCACAGGTCCTGCCTCCAACACCTCAGAGGCCAATGGAGCATCCTCTGTCCGTCTGCTGACTGCCACGGGCTGCAGGGCAGCCTCACTCCCGGCCTCGTCCTTGGCTCCCACCTCCTCCTTCCCTGCTGCTGGTTTCACTTGCTTATCAAAATACATGTCCTTTAAAGAGAAGTACATGTCATCATTAGGTTTAATGTCCTGCTTCACAGCTTTCCCAGGCTCTTTGAGTTTTGGACTGGTTTCCACTTCTTGATCACTTGCTGCCCTCAAACGTGCATTCCTGCGTAAGGGGACAGGAGGAGCAAACCTGGGATTTGAAGATGTATTGGCCCTGTCTCTCCCACTTTCTTCTCGCTTAGAAACTTCCTGTATTCCTGCTGAAGGAGCCTCCACCTTCTTTTTCTTTTTAGCTGCAGAGTCTTTTGCCCCTGGCTTGGTCGCCAAGTCCTCCACTGTATCATAGATGTATGTGAGAAAGTTGTTCCCGTTCTCCTCCCCACTTTCCAAAGTGGCATCTCCATTGGCGGTCACCTCCGCTTTCAGAGGTGCCACCAGTTTGTTTGGGAAGCCTGGCACCGCACTGAGTGGCTGCTCCTTTGTCTCAGCAATATCCTTGTGTAGCCTGGACTGTGAATCTGCAACGTGCACTTTTGCTGTGTCTTCCTTCTCCCATGAAGAGTCTCCTGACCGGAGATTCTGATCTCTAGCCAGCCTCCGCTTCCTCTGGAGCCGTTCAGGGCTCATTCCTTGCAACTTCTCCACTTCCACATTTTCTTTTCCTCGTTTCTTGCCCTGTTCTATTTCTTGCAATTTTTCTTCAGCCTTTCTCTTTATTTTGTCAAACCACTTCTGATGGATTTTGAACTCTGTCATAGTTCCCACTTCCAGCACACCGGAGCAGGACACGATGCCCTTCGTATTTCTAGCCGAGGCCTGGTAAATGCCTGCATCCTCTTCTCGGCACCTGGAAATCAAAAGCTGTGTGTGAGACCTACCCATCCTCCTCAGGATGCCTGCTGGATGCACAGGCATGCATGCTCTCCTACGTCTTCCTCCACAGAATCCAGAAGATGTGGCCCATGAGGTGCCCACAGGACATCTGGAGCCCTTGGGCTGGCTTCCCTCCCTGGCTCTGCCTGCTCTCCACACTAACAAACAAGCAAATTTGATGATAAATTTGTTCTAGCTCCACCCTGGGCTGTAAGTCTGGTATGAGGGCTGTGATGAGGAGGAATAGGCAGCACCAGGTTTCCCAACTGTTCTTGGTCAGAGCCCTCTGCAGGATCTTTTCCTCTCAGCCCTACACAGCCCACAAGACGTTCTGGTTCTTCCTTTACCCTACCATATTACCAAAGTCTTCCCACCCCATGTCACAGGCACCAGCACAAACACCTGCCTGCATCCCTGTTGTCACCCCTTGAGGACACCTAACCCACAGAGATCCCTGCTCCTGAAAGAGGTGAGCCAGCCTCTGATGGACACCTGGAGCACAGCTGGAGGAGCAGAAAAGCTCAGGCTAAGAAGCACAAGGATGGCAGGACTATCAGCAACACTGATACTCTGCATTTTCAGTCAGTGCCACACCTGTCTGACATCCCAAGTCCATGACTCAAGGTGTGACAGGTCTGTGCCTGCTGGGGACAAGGTGTGCCTGGCTCTCCAGAAACTTGATTCCCTGGACCATCACCTTGGAGGCAGATAGTGCTTTCCCCTTCCTCACCTTTGTCAGCCCTAATGCTCAGCACTGGAAGGCTCCAGAGAGAGGGATTTCTTCTTCCCTTCCTCTTGCTACCAGCATGGCAGCTATCCCTGAATGCAGTAATGGATCTCATACTGGTGTGACTGGGGAGCCACAGCTGGAGGGGAAGGGCCAGCTGTGAACTCACGGCGGGGAGCAGAAGGGGCCAGCCAAGTGGTGGAGGGGGAAACATTACTGTTGACAGCTTATCCAGCCACTGAGAACACACTCAGTTTCCACCACCAAACCCAGGCACTCTCCAGCTCCTTTACTCACTTGTAGAGCTGCAGGGTGTGGCGGTTTCCATGACGGAATATCTCATACTTGGGTAAGCCACAATAGCGATCCATCTCCTCATCATCCTTGTACCACGTCACCTCCGGCTGTGGGTACCCTGGGGAGGACATGGAAGGTACATCAGAGACTGAAACATTCCACACAGAAGCACAGACAGCATGGTATCAGCAGCAAAACAATCCAGCACACCAGGACAGATGCTATTCTGGGCTCACCACATTCCTAAACTGCACAGCAGAAACAGTGGAAACTTAATGGGCTTATCTCAGACTTTTATCACTCCTAGGAATAGGGCTATTTTTGAGAAAAAAATCCCAGCACTTCATTCCTGAACAGAGGGGAGTGGATCACACGCTCGTCTCCTGTAACACTGGCTGGGAGAAGGTGAGCATGCCATCACTTTTATGTGAAGAGGGATGTTTCGATGAGGCCAAGGCTATGGCTGGAGAACAGGCATTTGCCCCTCCATGGAGCTCTCAGCATTTTGCACAGTGTCACAGCCTGTAAGCTGATCCGAAACTTTCCACTGAACAGAAACAACCTTGATTGCATCACAGTCAGCTCAGTGTCCTACAAATGTCACTTGACAACAGATGTCACCTGCCTTTTCAGTAGAATGACATCATGACGTGTGTGACTGGCTGGCTGGCAGGCTGGGCACACAGCCATGTTCTCCACCACTAGCAGACGTGTTGGATCAGGTTGTGAGTCGCATATGGACCAGTGCTAGCCACAGCTTTCAGTGCTCACTGACAGCAGCTCTAGTTCAGATACAGTGCAGTCTTCATGTAAAGACTGCTCTAGCCAGCAGGGGTTCCTGCACTTCACTCAGGGCTCACCTCCCAGCCAAGCCCAGACCCCCAGGGCATGGAAGGAAAGTTTCAATGATCACATTATGCCTCGGCTATAGGCTACAGTCGATTGCTCAGGAGCTTATCTGCTGCAAATGTCCCTGCAGGCTTTCTGTGGGGCCAAGGGAAGCAGTCCAGCATGCCCCTCAACTCCACCAGACCACAAGGATCACCCACAGCACCCCAGAATGTGGCAAGGGTCAGCTCCCATGAACATCCCAGGCATGGGGCTGATGAGGGCTTTCCAGGAATATCCAGTGTCCCAACCCAATGGCTCTGGAGTAATGAGAAAGCAGGGACAAGGTGCTCTCTGGATACTTCCCAGCTACCAAGCCACAGGTTTCAAGGCTGATCAGGACCTCAAATGTCCTCCTTACACCAGTCAAAGATGTTGTCAGCCCATAGCAAGGCCTGAGCCCAGCTTACTCCTGCTCTCATGAAGGTCCTAGAGCAGGACTGAGAGTTCAGAAGCAGAGACTCACCAGCAGGAATTCACCCAGGTTTTGGCCAATCCAACATGCCTTTGCCCAGAAAAGCAGCCTATGCCAAATCTCCTGCTGTACTGCTTTGGCTCTCCTGTCCCCACCCCTTGCTTGTCTTGGCTCCTCAGTGTCCACTAGGTCCTTGAGGGATTTAGCCCACTGGGACTAGATAGGGCTGGAAAGACAAGTCTCAGCAGCTTTTTTTTCCTGTTCTCCTTTATGAGAAGCATTGACCCCCAGAGCCCAGACACCTTACAGATGGGATTTTACTCTATTATTCCTCCCTCTCTAAGGTCTCTTACTCTGCACTGCCCCAATATCCCCCCTCTCCATCCTTGCTGTCTGTACATCTCTCACATGCTTTTCTGCCTCAATCCCCTCCCACTGCTGCCATCAGCAGCTTTGGCCTTCTGTTGGGTAGTGCCTTGTTTCTCTTCCTCTATAAGAAGACAAGCCATGACTTTCTCCCAACACCCTTTGTGCAAAGCTCTGTCCTCCCCCTCTCCCCCACTCTTGTCACAGCCCATTCCTTGCTGCTGCTCTGCAGCTCTTGCTGCCCCCCAAACCAGTTTCTAGAGACATGCAAAGCCTTCAGGTACTTGTGGCTGAAGAAAATGAGCCCTTAACTGGGAACTGGAAAAAGCCATGAGAGCATTCCAGTGATGAGATCACCAGGGATTGACGCTGCTGCTTATATTTTTCATAAAGTATCAAATATTGGCAGCAGGAGCCTGGGCTGAATGAGCCTGTGGTGAATTCTTTCTGCTCCAGAGATGGTGAACAAAACAATTTCCATACAAAAGCTCACACTGTGCCCAGAGCAATCCAACCCTTCCCAAGGGCTGTTCTGCAAGCAAGATCTTCAGAAGGCCCCCACGGTCCATCTTGCAGGGAGCTGGCAGGTAGATTTTCCTGACACCCTAAGAAGCAGCAATCACAGCCCTTCATTCTGGGAACTGCCAGTGGATAGTTTCCGAGAAGCCCTGTGATGTCCTGTCCCTCCCCCGCCGTGGCCTCCACAGCTGATTTCCATTCCCAGCTGACATCTGCCGGAAAGAGCTGCAATTTCCATCGTTATGCAGTGCCTCGAGGAAAGGCTTTTCCTCTTGCTAAGCTTAAACTCCCTTTGACCTGCAGCACTTGTGTCCTTGAGGCTGCCTGCTCCCTCTGAGGAGCTCTGGCCATGACAGCCCCATGCCAGGACCAGCTCACACTGCACATTCTAGCCTGCAGCCAAAGAGAGCTGCAGGCAAGTGCTGGCTGCAAGTCTGCAGGCAGGCGGATGCTGAAAGGCTTCCTACCTCCCACGCAGGTACAGTGGCCCCAGCTGCCTGTCCAAATACCATCCATCCCTTCCCAGGGGCTGTAATCAGAGCAGGGGATGGAAAGATGCCTGTGCAGTCTCCCTGGCACGGGGAGGGAGCTGCTGCTGATGCTGCTGACGCTGCTGACATCCATCTTTGGGCTGCTGAGTGAATAAATTCCCCCGGGCCAGGGTTGGGGGGAAGAGGAGTCAGGCATCATTCCTAGCATGGCACAGCCCCTGCAGACACAGCATCCCCAGCTTGTCCAGTGGGATGAGGTGGAACTGAAGGTTCTATCTGTGGGCACTGCCATGCTGCAGGCACCAGATGCCCACCCTTAGCATGAGACACCCTGAGCAGCCACTGATAGATGTGCACTCATCCTTCCAAAAGCTGCCACTGCTGTAGCCCGCTGTGCAGCTGGTGCTGAGAGGGATTTGCTGGCAGCTGGGCCCCTGCAGCCCCAGCCAGAGCCCCGCAGCTGCAGACTGAGCGGTGCCGGGCGCTCCTGGGAAGAGGGCAGGCATCCACCCCACATCTTCAGGATGTGTGTCTTCCAGCAGCATCGCTCCAGCGTGATGGCCAGCCACCACAGGATCCTGGACACTTCTCAGAGCAAGGATTTTTTATTTTTTTTAATGGAGATTGCCAGGTTTAGATCTAACACTCTTTTTCTGAAGACTGTCAAAATCGGAGAAGTCTTCAAAGCTTAGTGACTGTAACCAAAACAGTTCTTAAAATATCCATCCAAAACAGTTCCAAATATATCTATCTATCCAAAATCACTCAGAGAAACTCTGTTTCAAGTTGTCTTTTTTTTTTTTTTGGGGGGCAGGAAAGGAGGGGTAATTAGTGTTCTTGGGAAGGTGCTAAGAGTTTAGAACCATTAAACAATATCCACAGTTTCTGCTCTACACAAGCTACATAGAATAGGGGTTTCAATAGTCTTGGGAATACAATTCCTGGTAATATGTTACCCTTCCTGGCTTCATGGATTCAAACTCCTCCAGCACACAAGGACAAGAAGCCTCTAGCAATGCTGACAGGGGGACAGATACTAAGAGTAGTAGTTCCCCATGCCACTGTGAGCAGTGCTCATTCACCATCCTTTCCTTGTCCTCGGCCCCAAAGCCAAACCTCCTCCTCTCCCAGCAGCCTACTCTGCTCTCGTAGTCACTATGCCATCCTAAACCCCTCTCACAGCCCCTGCATGTCTCCAAACATTCTTCATCCAAGCACTTCAGTCTCATCCTTCAAACACTTCCCTCAGAGGGTCACCACACATGCAGCAAATGGAAGTCCTCTGACCTGACTAAAAACCACATCCATAAGTATGTGACTGTCTACTCACCCTACCCCAGCTCTCATCCCCAAGCCTTGGGCAGAGCCCTTTCCCCTCTGTACTCTGCAATGAAACCATGCAGGCAGTGATGGGATCAAGCTCCTGAGATGGTGATTTGTGAAGCCAGATCAGAGGGGTTGAATCTGGCTAAGGAGGGCTGAAATGGCACTGAAGAGGCAGCTGTACAACAGTGGGCTGGTGCTGACATACAGTGGTCTTGGCTAGATCCAGCCACCACCTGTCCTGGCTGGACTCATTCCCTAACAAGCAGCCAGAGACCTAGGCCCCTTTGTCCAAGTCCTCCCATTATGTCAGCTGACATCTCTCCTTCCCAAGCAATGCTACGCAGAAGCGACTAAAAAGCTGGAAAATCCTTGTGGCACCACCTCCCTGAAGGGCCACTCTGAAGAGAGAAGCCCAATATCCATTCACTGCAAATGAGCTGTGGTGACCCTTGAGACTCTGAAGTCCAAACAGACCCACCAAGGAAAGCACTTGGTAGAGAGATGTGGGATGAAGCTGCACAGTAAATGGAAACGTTCTTGTTTCCTTTTTCATGTCTCTTAGAGAACAAAGGATGAAACTAATTTTGTCTGAAAAAAGAAAACATCTCATAACTGATGCAGGATTTGACCCAAAAACTCAAATCAGACATAGCAGGGACACCAGTAGCAGGCTGAACTAGGCATCAGGAGGAAAGGAAGGTTTGTGCCTCCACACACACAGGAATCTGCCTCTGCCTGACCTGCTTTTTTCCTGCCTGCACCACTCACCACATTCTGGACATTGGTTCTTCAAACACTTGCATCTTTCTGTGTTCCTAGGACAGGCCCAGCAAGTCCTAATCCAAGTATTCCCAGATGTGGAACTAGCCTGTAACTCTCATTAATGGTCAAGAAGCAGCAAAAAAAAAAAAATAGTAAGATGCTATTGTAGGTCACATATTCATATTTGTGGCTTGACCGTCAAAACAGGAGCAGGTGACTGTCTGCCCTTTGCCTCCATCAACGTGTCCCTGGACTCCAGCCACAGTGCTGGGACTGAACTGGTTCCCCCCTGGTCACTGGCCAGGGATGTCACTGCCATTTCCTTGCTCCCAGCAACGCCTTCCAGTTGAACACAAACATCACGGCAGGGCAGGATACCTGAACTACCAGCCAGACTCTGCAGTCAGACTATGCTTTCCCTTTCCTGCCCCTCTCTCCCAAAGAGATCCTGAGCTCCTTAAGCAGCCCATACAACCACATACAGGAGATGTCCATCTGGCAAAGGTGGCCCAAGGATGATCTTAAAAACATTTCCATGAAACTTTCTAAGTACATAGAGACATTCCCCAACCTAGCTTACCAAGCACAAAAATATTGTGACACGTGCTGAAAGAGACTCATTGACAATTTCCTACACTTGAGTAGGAAATGAGGCCAGTATCAGGTCAAGTTTTCTGCCTGGTGCAACCCACCAGGAAGAGATGGAATTTGTTAGAAGGAACCATCAACCTCTAAGGTGCAGCTGGTGAGGATTTAAGCCAGTGAGAGAAGCCAGGACTTTTAGTCTGGATTTCCCAAGAAACCAAAACAGTTTCTCACCTCTGACACTTGCAGAATGGCATGTTACATGGTAGTGCACAATATGTTAAGCTTTTGCTTTCAGAAAACTGAAACTGGGAAGAGCCCTTCCAATGACTCCCCAAATAAAGTGGTCTGGAGGCATCTCCTAGCAGCCCCTTTGGCTCTAAAAGCAGCAAGAAGGGGTCTGCTGAAGTTAAGCCTCAATAAAATAAACACATCAGTTGTACCTCTGCAAGTTCAGAAGGTCAGCCTTCAGAATAAGAGAATCCATAAGAGAAAAGCCAAGAATTCATAACTGGCAGTTCTTGGAAGGACTGAGACTGTGCTTCCTTTTTCCAGCCCGTTTCTAACAGCAATCCAGATTTCCTTAGGAAAGCTTTGGTCCTTGTGCCTAAAGAGGCTCACAGGATATACTCTCCTCCTTCCCAAACCTACAAATTTGTTTCATGTCTCTCACTGAGTAACAGTAATTAATATTAGTGAGGTCAGGAAGGATCATGGAGTTGTTAACAAGTACAACAAGAGGTTTCAGAGTCTCCATATTTAAAGAACAACATCAAATCAGCAAAGGAGCTACTTGTCTCTACACTACTGTGCTACCACACCACAATGCCTTAGCACCAGCCCTCTTCTTTGGCCTCTCCCTCTTCTTGACTTAACCCCTTCCTGCCCAAGGGGCGATTTTAGCTCATTGGGCAGTGACCAGCTTTTATTTCAGATGTTGACAGACACAGAAGTTTATCACTGATACAAATGTAGCTGTGCTCTAGCCATCTACAGCCAGCAGTGCTGGTTCCAGCAGGACAGCCTTAGTCTTCAAAACTGCACATTCCTGAGTTATGGAGTCCAGGATTAGAGAAGCAGAGATTAGGACAATAAAATGTAGCTGGTCCAAGCAGTAACCAGCATATCCTATCTTCTGGTCTTTCATTTGCCTTGTTTGAGATGTTAATTTATGCCTTTGCCTCTTTACACTCTCAGGTGTTTCCCACCTCCCTTAAATTGAAGCTAAAATCACCATGCAATTGCTGAACCTCTGCTTGGCATTCTGACAACAGTGGGCTTGTTATCCTTGTTATCACTTGCTGCAGAGTTTAACTGGCACAAGTCCAGCAGGTGAGGCAGGACCAGGTTATTCACTGAAGACACTGTTACCTGTCACTATGCACGTGAATTTAGCATCAGAGTCCTCGGACACAGCACGGGATTTGATAGTGGTTTCAAATAGTGGCTGTGTTTCCTCCGTCAGCTGAGAAATGATTGCGCAGAAGGTGCTCCTGGAAGATTCAAGAAGCATTTCTTAGAGATAAAAGCACCAGAAAAATCAAAGGGTCCACCTTGTGTCTCACCTCAGCAGCCTGTGTTCTCACTGTCCATGCCCTCTTCCCTCCCATCATCCCTACACTTGCTCACAAGTCCAGTCGGTGTCAGGGCATTTGACTGATTTCTCCCTCCTAAGATGACTGTCAATTTAAAGTGATATTCAAGACCCATTCCCTTTGTCTTAGCCCATATGGCTATTGGGGCAATGAATGTTGACCCACTGGACGAATGAAGACCCATTTTACCTCTTGATTATACCAAAACATCTCTTTGGCCAGCCAGCAATCTTAGAGCTCCGCCTAACAAAGTAAATTCCCAGTTCTGAGCCATAAATGTTTCAAGAGTTGTTCTGTTCACCAGGATTTTCTTTTATTTGTGAAGAATTTGTGTCATTTCAGGCCATGTGTGAACTGAACATGTCTCCTGAACACGGCAGCCCTCTTAGAATGAAGAAAAGCAGCCAGCTGTGGGACAGCTCACTGAGGAAGATCTGAGTCTGGCTAGCAGCTTTCTGAACCCAGCAATTAGCTAGGAAGGAATTCCCTGTTTAACCCCTTACTGCTGCAGGTAGGCACTCACAGTCTCTACTCAAGGAGTTCAGGTTCTGACCTCAAAGTTTGTGCTGGGACACCCAAATAGCCAGAACTATCCTAACAGTGCAATCTGTAAAGCTCAAAAGCAGACCATGGATTCTCCAGGTATTTCAGCACTGTTCAGTGAGTGCAATAAATCGACATATTCATCTAGCACTGCCAACCCTGCTGCAGCATCACTGAGAGAGGTCTTGGAAAATCTGGGCTTTCTTAAATAAAGGGAAATTATTTAATTCCAAATTGGGTTTTCATTCAGACAATGCTGCGGCTCTTGGAAGGGAAGAGCTTCTTATTTCATTTTTCCCTCCACAATTAAAACTCTACACAGGGTCCCCCAAGGTCTCAAGTGCAAAGACATTGGGAGAAACAGCTAATACTGCAAGAGAACTGGTAGCTGGAAGCTCTATTTATATAATTTTCAGCAGTGAAAGACATTCCTTAAACAAGTGATCAGCTTCCACAAACATGCAAGGGGTGGAACAAATGCCCAAACCTCTCCTGACACAGCTCCACCATGAGCAGAAGGGCTCAGAGTGTGTGGTGAGGGCTCCAGCCTCACAAGCAGCCCCAGCTTGCAGGCAGGATGCTGGTGCTGCTGCCACTAATGCTCTACCTCCTAAGGAAGCAAACTAGTTGAGGGCAAACCAAAAAAACCCCACATTTAGCATGACCCAGCAAGGGCAGGTGCACTGACAGAGACTAAGCACACATGGCTGAAGGTGTCAGGGGAGCTACAGCGGCAGCAAGTGCCTGTTTCATCTAGCCTGAAAACTTACTTACCTGGAGGCTGCAATAAAACTATTTTCCCTCTGCTTTCCTGCAAGAATGGGTTTGTAAGAGATGCAGGGAGATGAATCCCTGAGTAACAACCCACTGGGATGCAGCAGGAACCTCACCCAGCTCCCAGGCACCTTGTGTTGGATGAGGGTCAGGACAGGGGAAGCTCAGGATGTTGCAAACCTGATTCATCTACTGAAGGAGGGTTATAAGCATGGTCTGTATCCAAATACATGTGTGGGTTGGGATAAAAATAACATATCCCACAGCTCAGACTCTTTTCTGTGGAAATCAATGGTTACCAGGACACTGGCCCTGGCAAGGAACTCTGCACTCAACTGTGGAGCCAGGAAATGGCTGTGGGAGTCAAAAGCTGTTTCAAACCAGAGCAACCTTTCCAAATTCCAATCCCAGGAAAAAATGCCCATTTCCACGGAGCAAGGCAGACAATCCAGTACAAGGCAGTTACTGGTAGGGTTTTGATGCTCCCTTCAATACAGATCCCCCATCCCATACCAGTAAATGCCTTTCAGAGGCACATAAAGGAATTTCCCAAGCATCAACCAACATTTCATACCCCAGCAGGAGGGCAACCGGATCAGCATCTTCTAATCAAGTGATGCACACACACATAGTGGCTCTTGGGACCCAGTTTAATCCCAGCATCATGCCACCGGCACCAGCAGGCAGCAGCAGGAGTAAGTCTGGTCCACTCAGTGCAAATCCCACAACCAGGTGGAATACATACAGCAAAGGCTACTGAATGGCTTTGGAAAGCAGCTGTGGTCGGAAGCTGGGGGCTCCACAGGCTCAGCAGATGAATCAGAGACTTGCCCAATGACACTTGGCAGGAAGCCTGGAAGGTCTATTGAGTCTTTCAAAGAAACCATTGTGTTGGTCACAGCAGGATTTGAAGGCTCTGGCACTGTGGGGCTCTCAGCTGACTCACTCCAGCTGCAAGGAGGCTTGTCCAATTCAAATTGCTTTCTAAACCAGTAATCCAGAGTATTCGAGGAACTGGACTCAAAGCACTAGACACTTTTTCTTTGGGCCTTCCTGGAGCTGCATCTTTGGGGCAGAAAAAGCCCTGGAGCCTAGAAGAGATCCCTGGCAATTCAGTAGCCTTTTCAATTAAAGAGGGATTTCCATACAAAAGCCTGCTGGAAAAGGAGATTTGAGAAGTGTATTCCTCTTGTTATGATTTTCTTTTTCTGACTTTTTGGTTAGAAATCCCAGAGTGATAGAGGTGTTCTGGAGAAGCCTCTTCCTCCACGGTCATTCTTCTACCTGCCACTCCAGCAAACCAGAAATGCCAACTGATTTCCAAACGTGTTCTTTTGCCAAAGGCAAAGTACAGCTGTATAAGTGCATTTCGGGGCAGAGTCCAAGTGAATGAGGATCCTCACAACAACGGCAGGGGGAAGAAAATTTTTTCTCTGGATATCTCAGGGCAGTCACATCCAATTTTTAGTGTCTCTGTATGGAAGTCTCACTTTAATATAAAGAAGTAGCTGAACACCCATCCTTCAGCTAAGAAAGAGGAATATTTCTTGCACCTTAATACAGGAATTATGATGAACATTCACTTTTCTTTCTGCAGTTCAAGCAAGTATTAGGGATCAAACAATGCAGGATGAGGCTGTTAGATCACTTCAGAGCTCTCGACTGATTAATTAATTAGTACCAAAGCACAGGTTATTCATGTACAGACAGATTCAGAAAAGTGTTTGGTCAGAGCAGTTTAATGCAATGCAGTTTTACCTTCCTAAACTGGAGGGAGAGAATCTGCTGCTTGATAAGCTAAGCAAAAAACAGCATAAAAACCATTAGAGAGAGAAGCACGGAAAGGAGCTGAAATAAACAAACCATTACAGAGACATATTAATGATGAGTCATTTTGCAGAGGTCAGAGTTCCTATTAAAAGAAGGTACAGCTGCCTTAGGCTGCCTGCCAGGACGAGCAAGCCGCATTGTCAATTGAAATCAAAGGCTGTAAAAATGAAATGGTCGTTAACCGCAGAGAATCAGTGTCAGGACATTTATACAAGTAGGTTTCCAAGAAGCAGCACCTTGAGCCTTCCATGCACCATCCGCAGCATTGTGCTCAAAGCAGGCAACTCCACCACAGGAGACGTCCAGTTAAACGCAGACGAGACCAGCCCAATTCTCTGTTGGCAAGCAGTGGCCTGAGCTGGGTGCCCTCTGTGCTTCCAAGGACAGCTCCTGGGAGAAGCTGAAAACTCTCTGATCACATTGCTTTCCAGCTTGCCAATCAAATCACTAAGGTCTGGCAAAACATTAAAATAAAAGAACAGAAGTAGACTTTACAAGAATCTACACGTTTTGCTTTCTTTGTGGGAACATGTAGGAGCATTAACCAATTCAGGGAATAAAATCAGACACACAAGTCCTGCACAAGACATCTCGATGAACTACTTACCAGTGGTCACCAGATCTCCCAAAAGAGTGTCTTCAGGGACTAGGCAAAGGGCCACATTGCCAGACTGTGGCAGCAGCCCCTTGCAGGCTGTAAGAAACAACCTCTGTGCATTGACCTGCAGCAGTCAGGAACAATTCCCCAAGCCTTGAGCTCACCCACATGGCAATCAAAAGTCTAAAACTAACAAGCTAGTCAGCAGCATGTCAGCTTAGTGATTTAATTGCACTGAGATACATGCTATGCCTATGCAACAACCTCATCATATAACCTTGGAAATGACTGCAGCGTGGGCATCCCCTCCGGGATGTACCAAGCCAGACTGCCACATCCCTACGTGCAGAGATCAAACCTTCTCAGCTCTCTTCTGAAGAGCAGTGAACCACCAAACTTCAGTGCTCTAGGATGGTGCTACAGAAGACAGCAGAAAGAACCACATGGAGGGCCACTGCAGGTGCACCTCTTCAGGTCTCCTACCCAAATGTGTGAGTCTCAGTCATGTGGAAGCCAGCAGGACCCCAAGACTTGCCCTAAAAATGACCACAGGGAGACTCTGAAAACTGGTCCTGCCAACTGTACGTTCCACCTGTGAAAGCAGAACCTCCATGTGAACACTAAGAAAAGTAGTTCAGCTTGAAGTCCTGACACTTTACACAAACAATTGTGTATTTCCTTTGAGAAGAAAAATCTAAAGGGCTCACTGACTCTTCTCCTTCAGGAGAGCAAAGACAACAGAAGTTTTGGACAGTTGCTCAGGAGCAGCTTTAACCCAACAAACATAGGTGACATTTGGCCTTTTGGCAGCAGCTTCACCCTCTCCACCCCCAGCCACACAATCCTGGTCCATTCCCAGCACCAACTGCTGCTCATGCAGCCAAAGGATGTGCAGGTTGGGCATGATCCAGCTGGGAAAACCAATGCTCACAGTAACAGGCTGAGCATCAGTCACTCACCTGATGCATCTTTCATGTGCTGTGCTGGTCCATGGGAGAAGCCAGACAGAGGAGCTGTGTCCTTTGAGCTGTATCCTTCCACCTCTTGCAACATCCCTGTGAGCTCCATGCCCTTTCTGGCACTGCCAGGCACAGCTTTGCATTACCTGCCTTACTGACCAGCACCTCACCTTGCCCTCAACACTCAAAGACACCCTCAGAGCTTCCAGAGTTCAAATTACACCTCGTGCTGTTCTCACCCCGTCCTGATCTCCTGGGGATCCAGGTTCCTCCTCCCACACTCCTCCCAAGCACAACCACCCCAAGTGATCCCAGGGGCAGCTGTATCCCTGTGCTCTGGGCTGCCCCCAGGCACCTCCATCTGTCTGGAAACACAACTCATGGGTTTAACTTGTCTCAAAACATTTTGCTTACTACTGCAAGGGAAAAACATCTTACCCACCAGGAATACTAAACACCTTCGTAAAGGGAAGTTCCCAAAATCCTTGCTAGCTAGAATGCTAGTGTAGGCAGTAGTGTGGTTTTAATCATGATTTTTTGCATAAGACAAATAGGGATGTGTCTTGGCTTGGATGTAAAGAAAATAGCAAGAGTCAGAACAAAGGCTGCTTGTGCCATGAACCCATTGTGCTCATGGATGTGATCAAACAGTAAGCACTGACAGTGTTTTTTTTTTTTAATCCCCAGTATTAAGACAACACGGGCTTTATTCACTGCACATCCTGAGACAGTGCTGAACACTGAACTGAGGGTCTCTTGAGGGTCTCTTGATATTATCAGAAGAAAAAGGCCATCATGTATTAATTGAAGTTTAACCTCAATATGCTAAATTTGCTTTTCAGAGTAGAGATTTAAGCCCCAGAGAGCACAATCAAAGTGTGGATCCTGCAGCCAGCACAGCCCTGCCTGCAGGCAGCTGGTGCTTCACTTCAATTACGTTCCAGCATATCCATGTAGAGCTGTGACAGCACAGCTACATCAGAACCCAATCTACCCTGCTGGAAATGTGGGGCTCCTGAGCAGGGCAGCAGATGCTCCAGTGTGCTGGTCTGATCCTCTCTGGGACTGGGCTGTCAGTGCCCTGGGCTCCCCAAGGACTTACCAGCACACACAGCACAGGGCTCTGCTAATGAAATGCAGCATCAGCAGCGGATGTGTCTCCCTCGGGCAAGCTCAGGGCCATTACAGTTACTGCATAAAAGCAAATGATTATGTTATCCTGAGGAACACATCTAAAGCAGTGAATCAAGGCCTAAAGTATAACTTTTCCTTCTATTGGAGAAGTGGACTTCAAAAAGGTCTGCTCCAGGCATGTTCAGCACTGGTGGGATGAAGCCTCCTCAGGCACCTCCCATTGATGAAGAAAAGCTCAGCTTTTTATAAGCTAGTTCTGAAAATACAGAACTGTTCTCAAGTGCTGGACCATAGCACTATACCTCTCCACCACATCCCATCTACCAGTCTCAGTTTTTGTTACATTTCATTTTACCATATGCTCTCAAACTCCTTTAGCCATTTATCATCCTCTTAAAGGTTTTAGCCCTTCAACTACTCCTAATTTTCTCTGGAAGTGAAGACAGCCTTCCTCGTTTTTCATGCACGTGCCAAATTTCAGTCTTGCAAGGGCAGGATGCAGAACTGTCAACACCACTCACTTTTTTTATCCCCTCAAGTTGATGGTCTGGGCTGGCACCCACTGGCACCAAAAAGTCAACTGCTTGAAAAACATATATTTTCAGTCTGGCACCTTTTTTAACTCCCTCACGCAATCATCTATGAAATTACTCTCTTTTGGTATTTCTTATTACTGAGATAAAGAAATCTTTCTCCTTCCAGTTCATTCCTCAGATGGAAGTGAACAAGAGCTCAGGAGACCCTGAAATAAGCTTAACAGTGGCTCCATCCTCATAAGCACCTGGACTTGAGCTGCTTGAGCTGCAGCCATGATCAATATTTTTCAGTGCTTTTCCACAGCGTGAACATTGACCCAAACAAGCTGTCCAGGGAAGGAAAACCGGCAAAACGTGTCCATGACAGCAAAGCTGACATGTCCAAGTTATGTTTTGAGGGAATCAGCATTGCATCAAAGCTCCTCGAGAAGCCCATGGAGAGCCAGGCAGCCTGTCCATCCTGGGAGCTAGACAGAGGGATTGGCAATTCCCTACAGACATTCCCCCTCGCTGGCTCTCTGATCCGCGACATTATTGGGCATGTTTTGCACATGCAGACTTCCAAGTATAAGGTTTCCTATGAACTTGCCTGCCTTCAAGGTTAATACTACTTGAGACAAACACAAGCCACTCGGAATCCCACCTCAGCTGTCAGCAGTGAGCCCTTTTCAACATCTAAAAGCAAATACTGAGGCTTTCATGTACGCACAGGCGTGCTCGTGGCTGCTTTCCTGCCATGTGTCCTGCTCCTTATCAAGCACTCCCTGCACACACAGAACGAGCGTGCTGGTGTTCATATACCATGGCAGGAGCTATCAGCAGGCCTGTGATAAAGCAGCTCTGAGTGCTGTGTTGCTGTACAAGACACATTGTTATTTCACAGACTGGAAAACAGATGTATTGAGTCTTTGCTTGTCAAGGTCACAGACGGAATCGATGTCAGAGGTGCAGAAACGTGGCAATTTTTTCTGCAGGTAATTTACTTTTTGCTGAGATGAACATGGACTTGTGTGTAACAATTCAGGCTAGATTTCATTAACAGAGAAGGTGGAAAACAATAAATTAAGTTGCACATTCCTTTATCAGCTTCTGTAATGCTCTGAAGATGGCTCAGATTTGTGTATTTTAACTCTGAATTGGGAATTGTTGCTGCCTCTATGGCCGAAATTAAATTTAGAAACACACCAAAGATTGAAAAATGGCAAAAAAAAAAAAAAAAGGCAAAGTAAATATAGGACAATGAGATGCCCAGGAAAGGTGACATCCTTCTGGTAGCTCACTGTGCAAAGAAAAAAATGAGAATAAAATTGCCTATAGCAGCCCTTCCATGCTCCTCTTCTTGAACCAGGTGATGCTGTGAAGTGTGAGACTGAGTCAGTGTGAGATGACTACCTCATTCACTCAAGATCTTTCTCCTTTGGTCAAAAGAGAGCAAGGGTAGAGCAGGTTTCAATCCCATCTCCTGGGAACTGCCTCTGCTGTGGCATGAGAGGTGCCTTGTTTGGAGATGACCACACACCCCTGCACACAATGGTATCCCTGGCCTGGGAAACATCCCCTCTTATGAGGTTTCCTGAGAAGAGCACAGTTCTCACATGTGATAGACCCTGCATCTTAACAGTGGCCCTGAAGGGCATTGGCTCATCACCCTACACACTCAGCTCCACCTGGTTTCTGAGGGGTATGACATATGGACAGGAGACTATAGAAAGGGAGCCAAAAAGTCTCCCTTAGAATTGCTGAGGATTGTTATTCAGAGTGCACAACTGTTGAGCAGCCCCACTCAAAGCAGACACCCCTGTGCAGGTAGTTATAGCAAAGGGGAACAGACCTTCTGTCCGACAGGTCACAGGGTGTGGAGATGACTCATTCACACCCTTAGCTTTGCCTTTCCAGTAGGTACTGGCTGTCCCTCCTTCCAGAGTTTGAGACACTTCCATCCCACAAATCAAACAGACTGAGTGCTCTCAGCTGCCTCAGCTGGCATCTGACCAAGGGGTTACACCACTCTTCGTCAAAAGCGAAGCCCCGCAGGACACTACAGGTGCCCAGCTGCTAAAGAGGGAACTTGACTGAACTAAACCTGCTTTTCAGGAACCAAGTGCTCCTCAGCTTCCAGCACGCTTTATTATAGCAACAGATCTTTCTCCTTCATTTGATATTATGTGCAAAGCAAGAGGAACAAGACTGGGAATGGTTTCCAGCCAGAAGAGCCAGGTGGCAAGGCCTTCTCCTGAGCTCAACTGCCACCCCGACAGAGTTATCCAAGAAAAGATCAGAGGCAATGTCACTACACTCTATAAATATCTGTATATGATGTAGCTGTGACAGTAGAAAGACACTCCAGCAAGGAAGCAATGCTCTAATGAGACAGAGGAGCAGACAGCTGCATGAGGTAAGAGGTGCAGATCACTTCCAGCAGAGGTTTGCCTAGCACTCAGATGAAAGTTTAGTATAAAATTGCATCTCTCTGCACAATACACTGTCTAGACCAAGTAAGACCATCCAAACTGCCCTCAGCTCAGAGTCACAGAATGGTTTGGGTTGGATGGGATCTTAAAGCTCATCTTGTTCCATCAGCTGCCACGGGCAGGGACACCTTCCACTAGACCAGGTTGTTCCAAGCCCCGTCCAACCTGGACTGGAACACTTCCAGGGATGGGCAGGCACAGCTGCTCTGGGCAAAGTGTGCCAGGGCCTCACCACCCTTACAAAGACAAATTTCATCCTAACAGCCCAACTAGCCCTGCTCTCTGGCAGTTTGAAGCCACTCCTCCTTGTCCTGTCACTTCAGGCCCTTGTAAAGGGTCTCTCCCTATCCTTCTTTCAGGCTGCCTTCAGGTACTGGAAGGCCATAATTAGGTTACCCAAAAGCTTCTCCAGGACGAACAATTCCAGCCTTTTCTCATAGCAAAGGTGCTTCATCTCTCTGACAATCTTGGTGCCTCCTCTGGACTCATTCCAAGAGCTCCATTCCTGTGCTGGGAACCGCAGAGCAGAATGTCATAGGTCACCCCAGAAGCAGGGATTTCCAACCTCAGTGTCTTTTCTTAAAGATCTCTCCATGTCTTGGTGTACCTCTACCATGTTACTACACTTTCTACTGCTTTAAGAAGCGGTGAAGAGAACAAGCAAATATTTTAGTTAAACACATTCTATATATACATATAAAGAAACAGAGAAACCTGAAAAACCCACATTTTCTTTGGATCAGAATATCCATTTTTGTTTCCTAACCACTACAGTAGCCTCCCACAGCAATCCTGTGTCTGCATCACTGCATTTGTTAGCTTCAAACCCAGCAAATCCAAATCCATTCTGCGTTAAAGAGAGCTGCCCAGTGTTATCTGTGGTTCTGCATGTTGCTCATCGTGCTTTTCAAGTTCTCCCAGGTAAGCTCTCCAGATGTTCCTGGATTTAATTAAAGTCATAATTGCTTTCTGAGAGTCTCCTTGCTACACTATTCCAATCACTTGCTTTCCAGAATTGTTAGGATGCATTATTTAATTACAACACAAAAAGCCCCACTTCATTCAAGCCCTTGCCCTGCATCTTAGACAACAGTTTCCAAAAATCTGTCTCAAGTCCTCAGCACTTGTAGGGCTCTGTAGGGAACTAAACTTTTATATGCCTCCTCCCCAACTCATTAGGGAACCTAGAAGTTGCCATCAACTCAGGGAAAGGTCAATTTTGCCATTTAGCTATTATTTAGTCACTGCTTCTTACAACAGAAGGAGCAGACAGTGGATTTAAGAGACAAAATTAAACTGCCTTGCCACAGGCTTTGATGATCACGTACATAAGTGGCTGGAAAAATGATTGGAGAATTTGTGGAAATTGAATGTGCTGCTGATTTAAGTGGGGTAGCAAAGAGTCCCTTTGCCAGTACTGGGCTCCCGTGGATGGAAATTGGGATGCAGCCACAGCAGCATTAGGTTGAAAAGTTCAAAATGTTCATGGCTCAGAGCTCTGCAGCCATGGGCTGGATTTATCTTGCCTGAGCCATAGCCTCAAGCAGTGGTGCAGCCAGAAGACACCAGGTGCACTGCCTGCACATGTGCTACATTGCTCCATGCCTTCCTCACCAGAGGAAACTTCGGGAATCCAGCTGGGAACACTGAGGGTATTACTTGTAGGATGGATGAACCCTCCTTTATGATTAAACTGATTAAAGCTGCAATTTAAGCGTAGTCAAGGAAAATAAAAGTTAAGCTGTAGGCAACCCAAACACCTCAACATCTTCTTTATTAAAACCTCTCTCTGCTTGTAATCCACAGGACAGAGTCACTGGCTCAGTTAAGAGATTTCCAGTTCATGGTATGATCTGAGGCTGCAGGTGTGGACCCTGTATGGGCATTTGGTGGTGCTGAAGATGTCACAGCATGCGGCCAGTCTGCGATTAGCTCATGCCCCAGCACACACGATACCACCACAAAGGAACTGAATTTAGGCAACTTCACTTTGGCGTTACCCCAGTTTTAACACCTGACTTCCAACCAGCACTTTTTTATCTCTTTTGGTCCTGCATTTATTTTTGTGAATGTCTGACTCCTTGAGGCATCAATGCCTGACATGCTGGAAATGGATTATTTATAAACCATCAGCAGGGAAGAGGCACACTCATTTGGAGAGCTCATAGACTGAAGAGCATTCCCAGTGAATTCAAAGCAATTTCAAGGCTTTTTTGAATGCCTCACACAATCACCGACACCTTGGGCGCTGCTGGCACATCGCCCTGTAATTTTGTGTTTGCTAACCTTAGTCAGGCTCAGCTGACAGCATGTTTATCATACCTTCTCCCTGCGAACAAAGCCTTATTCCTACCCCAGACCCTGTGCCGGAGGCCATTCCTGACCCAGGAATGCTGATCTCATTGCTGCTCAGCCCCTATCTACAGGGTAGAAATGCCTTTTTGGCAATAAGATAAGGCACCCGTGCACAGAGCCCAGCAGGCCCCTCGCTTTGTCTGCTGAGCCACTTCACTACAATGAAGGCAGGAAGGTCAGTGCTGTTCCCTGAGTTTAACTGGAGACATTCAGTGTTTGTCAGGATTTCATAAGGACAGCTTGGACTGAGACTTCACTGCAGTCTGCAGCTTTTTCATGAGGGAAAGAGGAGAGGCAGCACTCATCAATCTCTGGTCTCTGGTGACCAGCGATAGGACCTGAGGGGCCAGCATGGAGCTGTACAAGGAGGGTCAAAATAGATTAGGTTATTGGACATTCACTCAGAAGGTGGTGGATCACCAGAAAAGGTTCCACAGAGCAGTAGTCACGACCCCAAGGCTGCCAGAGCTCCAGGAGTGTTTGGACAACCAGCTCAGGCTCAGCATGGGATTGTTGGGGTGTCCTGTGCACGGCCAGGAGCTGGTCTCGATGATCCGCGTGGACAGGATATTCCATGATTCTGTTCTACGATTCCACCACTTCACACACCCGCCCAGCCATACACCACGTGCGTTGCCGACAGGCCCTGCCCGGCAATAGCTGCGATACCCGCAGCTCTCTTTGGAGAGGCGAGGGACTGGTCTGCAGCACACCAGCTCCTCTGCAGAGCCCCAGCCATCGCTTGGTTCTGTCCCCTGGAGCAGCTCCCCGGGGATGGCCAGGCCTATAGGCTACACCACTTCCAGCAGGCCGGCCTCGCGCTCCCTGTGAGGCCTCACGGCTTGGGTGAGGGCCAGCCCGTCCTCCCCGCCGCGCCCGCGGCCGGGCCTGCCCGCCCCCCCC